>LR812522.1:30231527-30254027 GCA_903798195.1 Danio kyathit | reverse complement strand
ACCTGATCGGGACATCCCTACAAGTAATTCTAATCACTAAAATTTTAATTAATGATTAGTCAGTTCATTTACAAGATATGTCCAACAAACAAAGCATCCAAACAAAACTCAGCATTTTAATTGTATTAATTTGTAATTGGTTCTTTTACATTTTATTCATTCCACAAACAAAGCCTCTGATTCATATGAAATGAACTAGACACTGCAGTATTGGATTTATCTGACCAATTTATTCATGCTTCTGGACCAAAACATGATTGTGAAATTAAGTTAATGTCTGTTTATGTAAAAGAAATATGCACATTTAAAACGGAACCACTACCATCTGCAAAATTCTTACCTTTTGTGATAATATCATGAAGTGGTATTATAAACTGCCCATATTTTTATTTACTTTTTTTGTATTTTTTTTGGCTTTAACATTTAATGTCAGAGGATAATAGAGAACAAAACACTCTCCCACATAATTTATTCTCAATAAATGTTACCATTTAAACAGTGAAATGTGAAGAATGGTTCTTGATGTAGTTGTTTGTGTTTTCAGAGCAGTCATCCTAACGGACACAAGGCTCTTAAATGCCAAAGGCACAACTGTCTTGTCAGTGAAAATCACCTTATTTGCATGAACCTGTCAGCGTAGAATAATAAAGGGCTTTTCTTCTCTTCTCTTCTCTTCTCTTCTCTTCTCTTCTCTTCTCTTCTCTTCTCTTCTCTTCTCTTCTCTTCTCTTCTCTTCTCTTCTCTTCTCTTCTCTTCTCTTCTCTTCAGAAAGCCCCTTTCTGAACAAATTTAAGAAAATAGTAATTTGGAATATTTTCCATTTAAGATGTTTGAAGACCAAATTGGTCCTCACAATTATTAATTTTATAAGAAGTGTGTAATTTCAGCACCACCAAATGGAATTGCAAAAAATATATATTTTTTAACAATCTCTATCCCCTCCCTCAGTCTGTTATGTGTTTGACAGACTTAATCCAAACTCAATGCCATTGGTTAAGTCAGTGTCAAGCTGCTCAAACAAAGAGTAATGTTTTGATAGTGTCACATTGTTTACACTTTTCAGAGGAATAAATCTACTAATGGCTTTCCTAAAGTAGTTTTTGCATATTAGCTTGTGAAAGAGAAAGTATTTTGTCTCAGAAAAAATACACATTTAAATTGAGTTTCTAGCACTGAGCTACAACTGAGAGCTCCTAAGCTAGGGAAGAGAAATAATATTTTTCCTTTTAATGAGCAACGAGACAGGTGTTGATGTCAAGATTTTTCATTTTGTTGATTTAGCTTTTGGTGGCCAATGCTCACAAAAACGCCTACACACAACACCTGAGGAAAGATTCTTGGCATAGACTGGTTTTGAGTAATCTGTCCCGAGTTGTCATCATCACTATGGCATGCCTTTAATAGGCTCTTACACCATTATTAACAACAAGCCACTATGCATTTTGTCTTAGCTATTTGTTCAGCACAATTTCCTCATTGTATTTTGCCTAATGTAACTAAATATTTGAGATTCTTATGACACAGATAACTTTTTAAAATGTTTTGGGGTTTTATTTTTGGGTTTTAATTGATAGAAAATCTAAACCTGAACTATTTGTCACACATTTGTTTAAAAGTGCTTATGACTAATTGTTAGAAGTTGTTATTGATAAACCTAATCAAAAACTATAAAAAGAATCATTCAGCAATGAATGTAGGACAAGGGTGTCCAAACTAGGTCCTGGAGGACCGGTGTTCTGGAGAGTTTAGCTCCAACTCTAATCAAACACACCTGAACCAGCTAATTAAACTCTTACTAGATATACTAGGAACTTCCAGGCAGGTGTGTTGAAGCAAGTTGGAGCTAAACTCAGCAGGACACCGGCCCTCCAGGACTGAGTTTGGACACCCGTGATCTAGGACAACCAACTTCTCAGTCAATGGCCTATTTTAAATGTAAAACCAATTAGAAACCAAATAACATTACAATAACGCCCATTCATTAGAAAATGGAATGTATTTACCTAGTGTTCAGTTTATTCTGTCATTGTGCCACAAGTAACATTGACAAACCTAGATCACTTACGTTATATTCCACTATGTTATGCAGAAGCAGCATTCATACAGGTATTAATCTTAAATTGGTCATCAAACAACGTTCTGGGCTCATAAAAAAGCTCTTCAATTATTTAGTTAACAATCAACAGCACCATAACCTCTGACAATTTGTTTCAGTGTCTGAAACTTTGCATTGCTGTTATGTAATCTGTCAAGCTGTCACTTGATTGGGACCATAGTCTTGGCTACAATCTGTGCTGTAGAGTCTGCTGTTAAAGCTCTCACTGGGATTGTATTGTAGGGCCTGACAAATAACAGTGATAAAATACCATAAAGCATGGCTCAAATTTCTTCATCAAATTTTAAAACCTTGATAATATTGTTGATTTCATATTTATATTCGGGTGGCATGGTAGCTCAGAGGGGTAGCACCATCAACACATAGCAAGAACATTTCTGATTTGAGTCTCATCCAAATCAGGAGGTCTTCCTTTGTGAATATAGCATCATGTGTGTGAGTGTTATTCTTTAGTCTGAAACACTGGAGGCTCCAGTATCGATGTGACCAAACTAAAAGATGCAAGATTGTATGAGATTTTATTCCCAATGAGAAAAGTCACATAGAAATAATTAATGTTCATATGGTCATATCTTGGACCATGTAGGAGGTACTTATGAGCTGACCCGGAGTGCGTTTCTGAAAACCCTTGTTAACAAGTTCGCAAGTTCCGTCATTACAAACATAGTTTGTTGATTTGGCGTTTCCCAAATCCATAGTTCCAACGAACATTCGCAAAGTGCGTCGCAAACTTGTGCGCTTGCAACTACATCTCTACAGCTGTAGTTAGAAGCATAGTTCCTGTTTGTGTTCCCAGTTATCCCCCCTATGCTCTATTCCTTTCGACCGTTCCAAAATTTTAATTTGGAATTATTAAAAAAAACATTAAAGTCATCTCTCTTAGGTGTAATTTGCTTTCAAAGTATTTTTTACAGTTCAGTTTTAGCGATCTTCATATTGACAATTGCGTTTTCTTTGTAGTGCACTTTGAAAACATTAAATGTCATTTTGAATGCAGACGTGGCTCATGACGATGACCTATAGATGACCTATTATTTAAAAGTAGAATATACGTTATGTCTCCAAAGCTTATGAAAACAAAAAAAATATAGCATACGTCAATGGTTTTAATATATAGTAGGTTATTTATTAAGAAATGTATCACTATATGACATGGGCCTGTTGGTTAGAACATTTCTGCAGTGGTTTGAATGTGTCAAATTGTAAAAGTCTTTTACAATGAATAAAATATAGCCTACTGTAAATTACAACCTTTAACGATTTATATATGAGATTAAAATGTTAGCTAGTTCATGTTTTAGAATAGAATATCATATATTCTCAGTAAAATTTTTAAAGGAAACATAGGCCCTATATGTGCCATTTACATATATTTCAATTAATATGGAAAACGAGTGCATGCTTTTTACCAAAACTAATATTTAATTTTTTTTAACTGCGTGTATGTAAAACAATATAATTTGCACAAAAATAATGTATAGAATTTGTTAGTCCACCCCGTTTACAGCATCATTATGAATGTTTTACATCATAACTGGTTCAAGCAATGGATCTGCGACAAAGCAACTACGGGATGTTGGGAAACATCATTGTTTTCCCAAACCATGCATTGTACTATGATAGTTCAGCTGCGAGTTATGTCGTTGTTTGGGAAACGCACTCCCGAGCGGCTTATGAGCTCCCGTTCATTTCGAAATGTGTTCATAAGCAGTTGCTTTTGAATTTGTGAAGTTGACCAATCAGGAGGATGAACTCAATGAAGAGCAAGCACTGTATAACGTGTCATGCATGCCAGAATTGTCAGTGGTTAGGGTTAGGTTTACAGTGGACGATTAAGATTATGCTGTAATTCACTTTAAAATTCTCACACACAGGGTGATCAGGTGTAATGGTTTCCTGGGTGTGAATGGGGTGAACCTGTATGTTTTGTGTTGCAAACATTCCCGGCTCGTATCAATAGCTATTAAGGTTGTCACGATACTGGAATTCCGTACCAATCGATACTGAAATTGAAAAAAAAAACGTCAACTTCCTGTGAACATTTGATCACTGTCCATTGTGTTCACGTGCTCAACAGAAACTGCTGTGATTGGCCATGAAGGCCATCAGTTCACCAAACGCACCGCTGTTTAGTGAGTGTAACCAAAGATACAGGGACACTGGAGCTTTTTAAAGTAATGCCGATCAGCTGGTTTCTCTATAAGGTGATATATGAATGCTCCGCTGATGAATCGCATCTTTAAAATGCTCCAGTGTCCCTGTATCTGTGGTTACACTTAATTCAATTCAATTCATCTTTATTGTATAGCGCTTATACAATGTAGATTGTGTCAAAGCAGCTTCACATGGAAGATTATAGTGAATTGAACAGTGTCAGTTCAGTTTTCAGAGATTAAGTTCAGCTCAGTTTAGCTCCGTTCAGTGTGGGTTAATAATCGCTACTGAGAGTCCAAACACTGATTAGCAAGTCCATCGATGCGCAGCTCTACAGATCCAGAACCATGCAAGCCAGTGGCGACAGCGGCGAGGAAAAAACTTCACCAATTGGCGAAAGCGAAGTTTAAAAAACCTCGAGAGAAACCTGGCTCAGTTGGGCACGACCGATCTTAATCCAGCATTTATACGATTCTGCCAATCATATTTTCAAGTTCAGGAAAGAAGCAAAGGCGGCCGCACAAGTCTTCACGTTGTTTTACATACAATGTTCAGCAACGTGAACACCTCCAAATGGTGTTAAAAGACTCACATACTGTATTTATAAGGTATAATTCACCCACTAATGTCATTTCTGTCTTCAAGTAATGATGCATTTACGGCCGCGAAAACACACGTGATGTGAGCTGACAGTGTCATGAGCTGTTACCACAGAGAGGGCGGGCGCGCGCCTGTGAATGATGCAACCATGTCTACTTTAGTGAACAGAACTTGCATAGGCTGTGAATAACAGATAATAAAGTTGTAAATAGCATTCAGTTTGTGGCACAGAGCGATTTGTTTGGGAGCCGCGCGGGAAGTATGAACCGCACTTAGCAGCGAAAATGAAACCGAAAGCAGGCACATCATTTAAATAATCATATCGCATTTTAGTTATGACCACGACAAGCATTTAATATATTTTTATTTCATAGAGAACACAGAGTGTTGTGCATGAGAATAAATGTTTAACAGTGTCAGTATAACTACTCTAGCCTATATAATGTTGAATGTAATGCAAGAGGAAATCTGATAATGACATATGTCTGATTTTACCAGTAGAAAAAAAATGGTCTAATAATGTTGTCAATAAGAGATTGCAAGCATATGTCTCAAACACAATAATTCAACATAATTATGAATAGTTGTATTCTGAAATAACAATAATAATAGCCTACTGATATGAACCTTTATTTTACATCTACAGAATCGTGAGAAAATTGTGATCTTTATTTTAAGCAAAAAATTGCGATTCTCATTTTAGCCAGAATCGTGCAGCTCTAACTTGAATGTTCACGGGAAATGGGTGTTTTTTTTAAATTTCAGTATCAATTGGTACCGAATTCCAGTATCGAGTCAACCCTAATAGCTATTTTGAGAGAGAGAGGCTCTAAAAGGAACAAAAGCAATGTTTTCATCTGTCAGTTTTTTTTTCTTGGCATGGAAATTCATGTGCTTCAGAGTATGACAGGTTATAAAACTGTGTCTTATATATATCACTGCGTTCCAATGTTTATTTTTTTTTTTTTTTACATAAACTCACTTATTACTTGTGCGGACACACAGTGAGAGTTCGGATGATTATGAAATTGTATATGCCTGCCTTACAAACAAGTGGTTTAGAACAGAGGTCTTCAATCCTGGGGCCTTCTGTCCTGCAAAGTTTATTTCCAATTTGCTTCATCACACTTGATTGTGTATTCTCCAGTAGCAGGGTTGAAGAGGGTTGAGTGACTAAATTGGAGATTTCAGCATTAATGTGTGCACATATTGTTTACATAATTAAAATACACTAAAATTTCATCTTGCAGTGTTGCCAACAGCTACTGTTATGTCTTGTCTTGTCAATCAGCAGATAGTGTCCCATCAAGGCAGTCATGTTCAGTCATGGTCCACCTTAAAAATAGTTTGGATGGTTTGAAGAATTGATTACGGAAGTTAGTCACATTGGGCTTCCCCTCGGCTCCTTTAAACTCTCTCATTCTCACTTCCTCACTCAAAAAGATGGAGTGAGTTTGTCTGGGACATGGACTCTTGGGGATCTCTGCCTGTGTTTGTTTAGTAGGCGGGGAGCTCAGCAGAGACTGTGTGTGTTTTTGTAGTGCTCGACTTTTCCTGAGGTAATGCTGCCCTGATATGACCGCATGGGAGAGAGGGAGTGGGAATGTGACTGAACAAGAGTGCGGAGTCTGCAGTGTCTCGTCTGGTTCTTTGAGTGTATGTGCATCCTTTTTGCAGCCGGTTTGCAACAAAGCTGATGTCACAGCTCACAAAAAAGCTTGCTTTCTAGGCTGTCCTTAGAAGGAGTGGGATGAGCCAAAGACTGTGAATTAAAGATTTGTCTGAGGTACTTGAGTTGAGGTCAGTAGAAGTGGCTGCGGTCAGGGACTCCTCGCTGGGAGAGGAAATGGAAATGCAGGGAGGCCTCGGGTCAACCACTATCCGCATGCTCTGTGGTTTGATTACTGGAGGTTTGGAAGTAGGGATGGGATATTTAAGGAATGTCAATATTCTGATCTTTAATGATTTTATTACTATTACTTGCAGAGGAAAATTCACTCCAAGTTTATATATGCCTTGGGAACAAAAATAAACAAAAAAAGCAACATTGCTGTCAGCCCATACTTAGGATTTACTTGGACTATGAATTTATTAATATTTCATGAAGAACTGTCTCAAGCACTCCAAAAGAATATTAGTTTTAGCAAAGAAAAACAAACATAGGTCCTGCAATACAATGCTTGAGTTTGCTTGCCCAAAGTGAGATCATTGTGTTATTAAATTTCCGCATATTCAAAGGTGAATGAGCAGGCTCAAATAGTAGGGGGTAAGGTGGGTCATTTGTGAAATGTTGTTTCTTTTGCATGAGTGGACATTGGAATCAAGATTTAAGAATATTGTTCCAGTGTTGGATCCATTTTTCAATTCAGTCGCATGTGAGAAATGCATGTTGTGTGTATGTATCTATACTTGGCTTGTCTCCTCTTTAGCTATTTAGCTCTTGCCTCCTGTCCAATTTGATATAGAGATAACTCAATGTGACTCCGATGAATGTGGACAGAAATCAAATTATCCAAAGCTCTGGAACTTTTCTTCACTCTCAGTCTGTGTCTTATTAAAGATGGAGAGTCAGGCAGTGGCAGTTAGATGGGTAGCATATGGATTGCTCTTCTAATTGACTGATAGTATCTATTGGCATGCGAGCTGATTGGTCAATAAGATCGCATGGCATGGTTTTCTGTCCAAGTCAGCAAGCTGACTGACACTGATTCGAAGCCATGCTATATCAAACATTTATATTTAGAAGTAACTAACGTGAGTTTCTCGTCTTGCCAATGAGAATGTCATATAGCACATGGTAATGCTAATCAGAACTCTCTTTAGGAGAGTTAGGAGGAAAATGAAGAAACTTTAACCAAGGTGAGTTTTAGAACAGACTGTCACATGGGATCTTTAGGACAGTCATAACTATTCAGGGCGCAACTTCAGAGATGTAATGGTTGATTCATATCCTAAATCTGTCATCATACCTTTTAGGAATGTTCACTAACACATCTTGGAGTTTAATCTAAATTAGAGTGCATGCCAACAGAAGCATTTACAGTTATGTCACCAACTAAATTTGGTAGTTGGTAATTAGGCAGCGAAAGTACACAACTGTATGACTGCATCATGTAACAACACTGGTTTGCAAAGATCAGCAATGCACCTGCATACTTGCAGAGCATAGTAGAATTATGCAAATCGAGAAGCAACCAAAGTCATGCTACATAGAGAAGTTAATTTTCACCTGTCTGTTTCCCCTGATCGATGAGGTTGTGTAGGCGAAGGCAGCTGAAATGCGGACTACATTGCTTGCATGTTTGTTTTAAACGCTCTGTTTCTTACATTCTGTATGTCATTCTTGTTCTCTCCTTTTCTTTTTCGGATCTTGCTTTCATTCTATTGCAGGCCGCAGAGCAGGAAAAGGCAGGTGTTTGACGCTAACGGTCGAGCACTGTTTGTGTGTGTACTGGATAAACAGGTTGAGGGGCAGAGGTGGAGGTGGGGTGTTTTTGGAGCGGGGGATGGGGAATGTTTTCCCTAAAACAATGAGCTTTCCGAGGGACTTAGTGCTGACTAGCTGAGTGTTAAAGCTGAGGGTGGGAGAGAAAAAAGGACAGATTTTATTTTGTTCTGAGGTTCTGCTCAAAGCAGCTTGGGGTTGCAAGTCCTTATTGTGCTTGCTTCCCTTCAGTGACTCAGCTCAGACCCATACACACGGTCTTTCCCTCATAACTAGCAGCCAGCCATTGTCATAGCTGTCTTTGTAATTACAGCTTGTTACAGTAGAGGAGAGCGGATATGGCTCTAACATGCTAGCTTGCTTGGCTCTACTGCAGTGGTAAATCTTCTCAGAGTTAGCATCTCTAATAATCACTGGGAACTCGAAACTTTCTGTCTTTCCCCAATGTTTCCTTTAGGCTGATTTATACTTCTGCGTGGAGTGATTGGCATGACCCATGGCACAAGCCTAGCACATAGCCGTGCATTTATACTTCTGCATGCTGTTTGTCTTGTTCTGCAATAACACTTCTGAAACGCTAGCTGGCAGTAGGTTATGTTATGTTCCTCTGTATCGAGTTTCTTCGCGGGTGATTTGTTTTTTTGATACCACAATTCTTTGTTCATGTTTAACGTGTGGTGCAGATGCTACACGATGGTGTAGATCAAATATATCCACTTTAAAGCTCTCACTCTGTAGCAAAAACCCTTCACAGTGATTAGACCGTAAGGATGAGACCTTCATAATGGAGTGCAGCCAGTTGCTGCGTTCCCAATTCAGAGACTTCATCCCTCGAAGGCAGCATTCAAAGGCCGATTGTGTCGGCAGTGCAATGAATGCTTTCTTAATTTGAAGACCTCTTAACATTTAATCACTAAATGTATCCTTCATTTTCCAAGCAATAAAAGGCCTATCCCAGATATACTAAATGCACAAGTGATCACTGATTATGTTTTTGCTCAGTGGTTAGCACTGTCGCCTCACAGCAAGAAGGTCACTGGTTCGAGTCCCAGCTGGGCCAGTTGGCATTTTGTTCTCCCTATGTTTGCGTGGGTTTCTTCTGGATGCTCCGGTTTCCCCCACAGTCCAAATACATGCACTATAAGTGAATTGGATGAACTAAATTGACTGTAGTGTATGAGTGTGTGAATGCAAAAGTGTATGGATGTTTCCCTGTACTGGGTTGCGACTGGAAGGTCATGCGCTGCGTAAAACATTTGGCGATTTGTTCCGCTGTGGAAAAAAAAATATGATGACACATGCCTAGACCCTCCCAATTGACAACTCTAGTTTGTCTATTCTCTGGATCAGTCTACTATCATGTAGAAATGCTATTTATGGAGGCTGTTAAGACAATGTGAGATTGGACAAAAAAAAAAAAAAACTTCCATGGCCACCTTTGCATCAGACGGTGCTGTAAAATACTGTTTGGTAGATGACATACTAAGCCCAACATACTAGGAAAAAGTCGACTCATTTATGATGTTATTCCAGGCATCTTGGGTGGCTTTGATAAAATCAAAGTTCTTAACGTAATCATGCCGATGGGCATTATTTCTTAGTTCATTATTAAATGGTTCGTAAATCATTTTTAGGGTCGATTTATTGTTTGTTGAAAAGAACAAATAAAAGAATACGAATGGTTTCTTAGCAGGTCTCTATAAATGGACCAATGAAATGCTTACCTGAGGCAGACAGATATAGATAGAAACAAGAAGCGGAGAGGGGGAAGGAGGAGGAAGAGAGGGAGAGTTTAAGAGAAACAGAGGTGATCTTGAGGCCAGGTTTGGGTCAGGCTTGTTGTAGCATGTTGGAGTGATACAGAGAACTGCTGCAGGCTAGCATGAACTCACTCCCCCAACATACGTCTCTGGTTCTACCTCCAAACTTCTTTCTTTCTTTCTTTCTTTCTTTCTTTCTTTCTTTCTTTCTTTCTTTCTTTCTTTCTTTCTTTCTTTCTTTCTTTCTTTCTTTCTTTCTTTCTTTCTTTCTTTCTTTCTTTCTTTCTTTCTTTCTTTCTTTCTTTCTTTCTTTCTTTCTTTCTTTCTTCTTTCTTTCTTTCTTTCTTTCTTTCTTTCTTTCTTTCTTTCTTTCTTTCTTTCTTTCTTTCTTTCTTTCTTTCTTTCTTTCTTTCTTTCTTTCTTTCTTTCTTTCTTTCTTTCGGAAAACTAGCTTGTCATAATTTATTCAGAATTGCAGTTACACTACAAGCTAAGAAGTGAATTATGTTGACGTTACTTAAAAGAAAATGGGTGTTCTATGTGCACATTTATGTTACATACTAAAATTACATGATTATCTAGATTTTAACTATATATTATCTATATAGATTATGAAGAAAATAATTGACTTTTTAGTTAATTTAGTAGAATTTTAGTCAATTTAGTCAGTTTTTAGTATAATTTGTAATCATGTAATCCAAAAAAGCAACTGTAATCTGATTATTAGGATTTTAAAATGCAGTATAATCTCATGTAGGTGACACGATCCGTGTCGCAAAGGACCTCAAGCTTAAATTGAACTCGGGTCGCCATGAGCACCTCGGTGTTATATGTCGCCAATATGCTATTATCACTAGCTATGTTTCCATCCAAAAATGTGAATTAACTTTATGCGCAAAACTGGATTATCGCCTAAAAGACATGCAAATAAAGCAGCGTTTCCATCCAACGAGTCAAAGCTAACAAAATTGTCACTTCACAGTAAAAACATAATTTGCTGTGGTAGGAGAAGCTGCGTGAATCTTTTCTTCATTTAATAAATAACTTGCGCCTCAGAAGGCAATCCTGACACGCAGCCAATGCGCGGTGGCGTTTGAAGGCGTGAGATGCCCAGCACAGATGCTCTTGATTCTGGAGGTCATTAATAATATAATAACACTAATACAGAAACTGTTTTGGCTTTTAAAATGACCAAAACAACATTTCCGATGTTTTACAATGTGGTCAGCCTGCTGGTTTGTCCATTCACACACATTTTTATCGTTACATAATCTCTTACAACAAAATCACATGACCTTTTTTAATGCGCATACTGGAATTAGTTCGGTAAAAGTGTTTCTATCGCAGTTTATGCACTTCTTTTCTTATCGAGTGAATAAAAAGTCTATCCTACTTAGTTTTGCGCATATTTTTTTTTTTTGCGCATTTTCATAATTTATGCGCATCATGGCGTTTCATGGCATCTCCAAAATGCGCATAAAAATAGGTGGATGGAAACGTAGCTACTGACACAGTAGTCAACATTAAGGTTGATCAAAACCTTTTGTCAACATTGTCCTAAAACAATTGAAAAACAACCATTCTTGTCTTAAGACAAATTTGCAAAATGTAATTAATCCACTTTAAATGTTGACTACTGTAGATCAGGGGTTCCCAAACTTTTCAGCCCGCGACTCCCAAAATAACAATGCCAGTGACTCACGACCCCCAATATTCTCTGAGGTGGTTATAAATATATAAATCTTGCACACAACGGCGCACACATACCAATAGCCTAAGTCTGTTCATCATTTCATTTTGAAGAACGTCACTCGGAGACCATCCTTTATGTTCAGTTGTGGCCTGTATTTATTTGTGATGTACGTGAGTGCTGTAAAGTTGTCAGAAAGTTTAACCTGGTGCCATAAAAAAAAATCTATGTGCTGGGTCTAATATATTGTGTTAGATGTAATATAAATGTAATCACCCCAGGGGGTCGCAAAATAATCGAAAGGCTAATATCTTTTTATTTGCATGTTGTTTGTTTTAATGTAATAAAATGAACTTGGGTTCTGGAAATCACCAAGCGACCCTTCCTTATTGTCTCCCGACCCCCACTTTGAGTAGATGACTGTCATTTATTGTCAATACTAGTACTTCTAATTGTCATATGTACATAGTTTAAGTATTATTTTCATTGAAAATTCCAATAAGATGCACACTTTAATATTTGGTTTATAAACTCAATCATTAAATAAATTAAGAATGTTTAATAAAATAATTGACTACTTCAACCAGCTCATTTTAGTTGTCATTCAATATAGTTTTTTTTTTTTTTTATCGGTCAAATTCTAATCCGGTTTCTCAGGTACACGTTTTTAAGAGAGCATGTTAATTCAGTTGTGTGATCCCTGATAACATCTATGGCTGATGAAACATTTTATCAGCCCACATGCTTGAAGCTACGAAAATCTATGCTATGCTATTTGAAGGTAATCGTGTCACTACATAAGCAAGCTACTCTCTTATACTTCGTTTTTTCTTCTTCTTGTTTTTGATTTCTTCTCTTCAAGTAATTTAGAAAAATTCCTCACTGATGAAATTGTTCCTGTAATTGTTGGCTGGAGAAAGAAAACAACGAAAAGTCCCACATTCCTAACACAAGTTAGACAAATAAAGTTGGAGCTCTCAGATTTTAAAAGAGAGAGAACGTTTAATATCTTTCACTTGGCTTTCTACACGTCTTAAACTGCGGCGCATCATTTAGTCTCTTTCCTCTCCTGTCATTTACGGAGCTCTCTCACTTGCAGGATTGTACATTCTGCTAAATGCGCACAGCACGTAACGCTGTCCACCTTAACTCTCTTGTGTGTGTGTGTTTGTGCGCAGTCGAAAATGCTGAGGTAAATGCTGAAAAATGCAACACTGCATTTCTGAACTCTCTGTCACCCGAACCATACTGCCTTGCAGCCATGTTCTTAAGAGAAACACACACACACACATACACGGCGATGATTTGTGACCTATTAGCCAAGAGAGTATTTGAACACACAAAAGCACAAACACACAATTTTATTTATCTTACTGTATATCCTTATTTAAATCCAGACAAATGTCTATTTTTTTTAATATAGCGATTTCAAATTATTTTAATTTTAACTATTTTATCTTTTGAAACTATTGTACTTCAGTTTTTTTTTGTGCCCAGTTGTCTCTAGAGGTTAGTTTCTGTTTGATTTGCTTGTTTCCGAATAAAGTTTTGTTCCCAATACATTGCTAAGTAAACTATCTTTCTTACCCACATGCTCACGTGCACACACACAGTCACATATTTTTAACAGGTAAACTATAATTACAGGTGAATGAATCAGTGGTGAATGAATTATGTATCTCGTCTTCCTCTTCTCTTCATTCATCCTGTTTTTTCTTTCTCGAATCATAAATGTGGAACTTAACACTTTTTTTCTTCTATAAACGTATGCTCATATTTTTAAGGCTGTGTTATGAATCTTCTCAGCTGTGTGGTGTAGGGTGTGAGTGCGAACATGGATTTCTCAAGGTTTCTAGTGTGCGTGTGTGTGTTTAGGGTTTGGAGTGTGAGAGTGTATCTAGCACAATCTTGGCTGAGAATCACACTGGACTCAAGTGGAAATATTTAGCAACATCAAAATATAAAAACAAGAAGCGCACACACATAGAGGAGTTTATACCAACGTTTCAGATTTGGCCTTTTGACAATAACATATTACATGTCCATTACAAAAAAAAATAAATAAGAAGTGACTCTCCTTAGGTTTGTTGTCTTGTTTTATAGCAGTATTAACATTGGGGAATGTGTAATTGTGTTGCGTGAGGAAAATGTACTATTACTTTTCTAACGGCCCTGTTTACAATTGGTATTTAGATGTGGATGATGCTAAATTCTGGTGTAAACAGGCACTGAAATTTGGTAGATGAAAATGCCTTCAGTCAGATTACTTTAAAGTGTAGATGCTTATTTGGACAAATGCCATCACACCCAGACACCACCTTTTGACCTTATTCTTAAACATTACGGGGACGGTTTGTTAAAGTGAACTAGTCAGACATGATTTTAACTCCTGCCATCTAAAGTCAAGCAACTTAAAAAAAACAATGGGCCAAAATTATTGATCAAAAACCATTAGTATATTAAGAAATGATCATGTTCCACTATGATATTTAATACATTTCCTACAGTTTAATTCTGATTTGTAATATGCTATGCTATGTAGTTAATTTGGACAACTCCGTTTTCTCCTCAAGTTCCATAATATTGTCCTATTTCCATAAATGGAAAGCTTATTTATTCAACTTTCAGATGATGTATAAATCTCAATAATAAAAAGTATACTTTTGACTGGTTTTGTGGTTCAGGGTCACATACTGTATATAAAAATAAATACATTGTATACACTGTAAAACCCAATAAGTTAAGGTAACTCAACCCATTTGAGGAAACCGATTGCAACAAATCATTTAAGTTCAAAAACTATAATGAGTACTGTGAACTTAATCCATTTGAGTAAACAAAGCAATTTGAGCACAGTAAAACCCAATAAATGAAGAGAACTCAAACCAACTGAGTACTATAAAACCCAATAAGTTAAGTCAACCCAAACTGTTTAAGGAAACTGATTGCTACAAACCATTTGAGTTGAGCTAATCTAAATGAGTACTGTGAATTTACTCCATTTAAGTTGAAGTAATGAGATATTTAATCAACTCATTACCTTCAATGCTGAGTTCAAAACTCTTTCAAATGAGTAGAATTAAATTTTGAGTTAACTACATTCTTTTCATTATTGATAAAGTTGACTGTAGGGTTTTACAGTATATAAATAGATATTTATTCCACAATATTAGGTTGAAAGATCAGAAAAGGACCATAGATCTGCTCATATATCCTTCACTTAAAGATACTGTAACAGGAAACTAGTTGAACGTGGATTAAAATTAAAACACAAATCAAAATATCAGGTGTAAATAAGAATGTATTTACTCATCTGTTTTTATTTGACTGTCTTCATTTTAATGCTAGGTGTAAGCTGGGCCTAAACTATACAATTTTGATAAAAAAAATGGAAGGAAGGAAGGAGGAAGAGCTTGACTCATTGACAAAATCTCCCTGGAAATATTTAGTTTTTAAAGAATCATAATGTTGCAATTCTAAAATGTATTTATTTGTTTGCCAACATTATGGATTGATTGATAATCTGAGTATTAAAGTGTGTTGCTGCTTTGAAGATTCAGTGTGAAGACACTACTTACATCAAACATAAACAGTGCAGGCTAGTGACTAATTGCATGTTATCCCATAGACACCCGCATATTCACAAAACGCCTTGTCTTATCACTAAGAGTTCACATATATATAGCAGTAACTGTTTTTAGACTAGTTTTCTCTTAAAACTATTCACAAAGCTGCTAAGACTAACTTTTTACTATGGATTATAGAGAAGTCTTAAGCTAAGAGTAAAGCCTGATTTATACTTCTGTGTCAAGCGCAGGCGTATGGTCCGGCACAGCCTTCGCGCGGTTGCATAGCCCTTGTCGTGACTGACGCTGACGCTGATGCACACCTCTTAAAAAATGTAACTACACGTCGCATAGTGCAAGCTGTGTGATTGGTCGGCTTGGTAACTGTGACCAGTGTGGGCAGGACAGAGACCTGGGCGAACCTGTTGGAACAAGTGTTTACAAATGTTGAGTCCCGTGAAGTAACTCTAGATGGAAACTTTTGTTTTGTGTTTACCTTATGATTAATGTTGTTGCATGTCTGCCGGTGTCCGCCTTTGAATGAGCAGGTTTTAGCTATACTTGTACATTAAGGTAGCGTTCAGAAAAAACAAAACACCCACAAAGAAACACGAGACAACATAACCTACTGCCAGCCAGCATTTCGGAAGTGTTATTGCAGAGCAACACAAACAGCACGCTGAAGTATAAATGCACGACTATGCGCAAGGCAGGTGCCGTGGATCAGGCCGATCACTCAACGCATAGCGCGAGTTCTGTTTGGTCGGCTTGGTAGCTGTGTTCAGTGTGGGCAGGACCGAGAGCCATGTGGACCTGTTGGAGCGACTGTTTACAAGTGTCGAGTCTCATGAAGTAGCTCTAGATGAAAACTTTAGTTTTGTGTTTACCTTATGATTAATGTCGCACATCTGTTGGATTCCGCCTCTGAATGAGCGAGTTTTAACTACTTGTACATTAAGGTAGCGTTTAGAAACACGACAAAACATAAAAAAACCTACTGCCAGCCAGCATTTTGGAAGTGTTATTGCAGAGCAACACAAACAGCACGCAGAAGTATAAATGCATGACTACGTGCAAGGCAGTCGCTGTGGGTCACGCCGATCACTCGACGCAGAAGTATAAATCAGCCTTAAGTGCGGGATTGACCACTTTGGTATGGATGATGTCAGCATGATTACTGTAGTTGAACTATGAACAATGAACTATGCACTCATTGATTGGCTGATGGGAAGGGGAGGAGTCTAAATAAGAGATTTAATCATGGAAAAGCTTCATAGAATGTAATATGTTGCCAAATTCACATAAATTGTTTCAAAATAAAAATATACGAATATCCTTTTTGCTATACCAAACATTCACTGATTTAGGTGCTACTTTGTGAAATACAAAAAAATAGAAGTCTTAAAATTATGACTAAAGCACCCATTATTTAAAAGATTGTCACCTTAATTGGCAAGTTCAGAGCTACTTATGGCCTTTTTGTGAATGGTAAGTAATAAATCATCCACTTAGCAACAATCTGGCATCCACAAACATGTGGCTTAGAGATGCTTGGTAAGTGAAAAGTCATTCAGGTTAACTTTTTTTTTTAAATGGTAAATGATTTTTCCATGGTCATGATTATTCAAAATTTGTACGCCCTCATATTTAAACCATAATAACCTTATGTTCCTCATCACATTCATTTCTTTTCTAATGACATGACATTTTGACATGACGGTAGGAGGACCTGTCAATCAGTTAATAAACCAATAGCAAGCCACTACATTCAACCAATTCCAAATGGATAAAAAAGTGCGTGTATATGTATGTATGTATGTATGTTTATATATTTATATATATATATATATATATATATATATATATATATATATATATATATATATATATATATATATATATAGTTTATTTAATAATATATTTATATAATTTAAAATGTGTATTTATTTTTTATATATTTATAAACTATATATATTTTTTCTTTTTTGAAAAGCAGTTTGAAACATACACATTATTCGCAATAGGAAACCAAACCTTGACTTCTGTGTCATACCAAATTTAAGAAGAAACTTGGCAGCAACACAATAGAGGTGTGTTTTACCTGACTTGCGTTTATTTGGAAAAAATCCATCAGTTTAGTCTTATTTCAAATGAAATCAATCATATAAGCTGTTTCGGGCCATTCATTTTTAACGCGATCTATAAGTCAGATCCTGGAAGTGTGGTTTTTAAACCGCTCTGGGGAACTGTAATGCACCTCCCTGATCAATGTGATTTAATTAGACTCAGAGTGTGTCTGTGAATGTGTGTTTGAGCCGATAATTTAAAGAGGCCCTTGCCTCTTTTCAAGCTCACAATGGGGGAAGAACAAGTAGCTTCAATTGTTGTAACTCTAGAGCTGTTGTCTACAACTATTCCCAGAGCACTTCCACACACGCAGGTCAATATAAATAAGACTCATTGAGTAGGTGTGGTTATTGTGCACCGGCATGTATCCCATTCACACGGTGTATATGCAGAAAACGGTATTTATGTTTATATATGTGTGTTTGAATGAAGTGGATGCATTAGTTGTGAATTGACTAAGCAGTGAACAGTACATCCCTTGGGTGCTTTTGGTGAGTCAGTTGTTTCAGTTTGGAGGGCTCAACAATAGGCTTTTGTGATTTGTGTGTGTGTGTGTTTTCGCATGAGTAGTTTATCACTCTTGCAGGTAAGATTTCAAGTTTTGCTTTGTGTACCATTAAAACGTAAATGAAAAAAAAAAATTATCATAATAATTATTATTATTATTAAATGAAAAAATGCTGGGTTGTTTTAAAACAATGTTGGGTCAAATATTGACACATGGACAAATTAAATTTAAATTGCTTGGGTGTTTTTGAGCCAGTGGTGGGGTTAGTTCATATTTTTGCACCAATGTCGGGTTATTTGTGGTTTATAACCCAGCATCAATTACAGCGTAGGTTGCACTTTTTAAAAATGTCAACAGATTACATTGTTTCAAACCACAGGATTGTTTATTTACAGACAGCACTTTTATTAAAACAAATGGCATTTGTGAATATAAATGCTGCTTTCATTTGATACATATTGACGATACTTGTCATATCTGTTAATTAAAAAAATGAAATTCACTGACTGGTAAATTGAAGGTGATCTGTTGTTGTTGTTATTATTATTATTATTATTTTTATTATTATTATTATTATTATTATTATTATTATTATTATTATTATTATTATTATAATGAAGAAAAAACATATAATTATTATGAAAAACAAATTAAATTAATAAATAAAGTACATTGTAAAAAAGAAACACCTAACCTTAGTCATAGTCAATATGTTTCTTAAAAAAATGGAATAGTTTGTGACCAATGTCGCTGTAGTGTAAATTAATGGCCAGCTTTTAGTTGAAAATGGTGCTGAATTATTAAAGATGTACACACAAAAAATTGAAATAGCTCATTCATTACATTAGTATTCTTTTCATTTGTAATGATTTAAAGCTTTTTCTGTCAACATGAATACTAAAATTAAAATTTTAAGAACTAGATTTTCAAGATTGTTTCTCTGTTTTTTACCCACAAACTATCCTTCGTTAGGTTCATTCATGTCTGAATGCATGTGACTTGCTAGTCTAATGTATATGTGCATCTATACATCATACAGTATGCAAGTAAGCATTAACCTGAGGGCTGTGTCGATCTCTTTAGTTTTAGTCCAGGTGCAGTACTGAAGAAGCATAGAAGGTAAAGCTACAGCCTTAAGCTAATAGCTCACGGCCAGACCCCCTCAAAATGTCTCAACCTGATGCTTCATTCCCATCATACCTGTTTTACCCCTCTAAAGAGACACAGTTGTCCTAAAGCGGTTCACTCCTATACATGTCCACCTTTTTCTGTGTTGCAAATTTTACATAGTGAAAACTAAGAGATATATTTGAATTATAGTTTTATCTGTAATGAAAATAATGTTATGCTAGGTATTTTAATGTGACATTAGTATGACAAGCATATCTGTGGCCAAAGCTGTTTTATGTCATTGTGTTTTGTTCCTCCAGATTTTTTTTTTGTATTGTATTCCCTATAGGAATAATTGACTTTGGTCCATTGAATTAGTGGAAAATAATGCACAACTGAGGTGAAGATATGCAATTGGGTCTGCATTGTTTTTAATTTAGCATTAATTCAACAGTCAATTATTCATCTCTTACATTGGTTAGCTTGCCCGATTTCCAAAAAATTGCTAGTTCTTACAAAATTTAATTCATAAATAAACATAAGACTTTTAAAAGGAGGTGTGCCTCTAAACCCCACCCCTAACCCTACCCCTTAAAAGGGATGACCAAATTTTACTAAAATGTACAAAATAGATTGTACAAATTCATTCATTTATTAGTTTTCTTTCAGCTTAGTCCCTTATTTATCAGGGTTTGCCACAGCAGAATGAACCACCAACTATTCCAGCATATGTTTAAGCAGCGGATACCCTTCCACCTGCAACCCAGTACTGAGAAACACCCATCCACTCTCCCATAAACACTCGTACATTATGGCCAGTTTAGTTCGTCCAATTCACCTATAGCACATGTCTTTGGATTGTGGGGGAAACCGGAGCACCCGGCGAAAAACTACGCGAACATGAGGAGAACATGCAAACTCCACACAGAAATGCCAACTGGCCCAGCCCATACTTGAACCAGCAGCCTTCCTGCTGTGAGACGACCACTTAGTCTCTGTGCAGCCCTATTGTACAAATTAATATGAATTAGCCACTAAATCAGTTGTGCGTAACAAATTGCTGTGAAAATGTGTTTGATTAGCACACCTGAATACACTATTCAGATGTTGTATTTCAAGACTTTTATCAGGTTTTTATACTCAAACTGCTTCTTTGTGTAGAAATCGTTTCTTACGCATCACATCCAAAGCCTTCTGTTTTGTTTTGATTTGATTTTGGACAGCTCTAAATGTGAAGTGATTTAAATTATTCTGCTTAGTGATATGGAACTTTAAACACTGATTGTGCTTATCAGTTTTGAAAATGCAAGGTGCACCGCATGACCATGTTGTTGACTTTAGAAAAGAGCAGTGTGCTGCGCTTTTTATGTTGCTAGGCAAAAACTGTATCATCAGCCTTAGTACTGAAGCGCATGACATCAGGCACTTTTTTTCAACTGCAGATGCATAGAACACTGTCAAAAACAGGCACAAAATGATCACTGCCAATAGTAAAACATTTTAAGAATGTATTTGTGTGAACAGGGCCTATATGCAGTCAAGAACTGACTGCAACTACTTCAGCTGTGCGTTTATTAGAAAATAAGTGCACACCTTAAAATGTTCATCAGCCAGTAAGAATCAATCTTTCAACAGGCCTATAAATTGAATGTCCATACTATTACAGCAGAAATACTCGCCTTGTTTTATTTGGATTTATTCATCATCTGCTTAATCCATTAATTCTAATAAATTGTCTTTTAATATTGGATAATATATAGATGAACTGTGAGGAGAATGAGATTAAATTCTAAACTTTTTTTTTTTAATCACTTCACTAGTTGTTTGCAGTTTAACAGAAACTACTCTCATAATTCATGCAAAGCATCATGGGGCACATGGAAAGGGTGGAAAAGGGGGAGTAATTTGTAATGAAAGCTAAGGTTGTGTGTGTTCATATCCTGAAACAGCACCTGGTCTATGACACCTGGCGCTAACCTCCCCCCCGCTCCCCAATCGTCCCAACCAGAACGGGGTCTTTAGGCCGCCCAGTGTGCCTCTTTTGGATTGCTGTAATCGATACAAAATACTTTCTAACTATTACAAAACGTTCACTTAAGGTTACAAAATGCTCCGTCGCATGTGACCCCACGGCAGATTAGCACTCACATACACTCTCAATTTACCCACACATGCAGTCCTCTGACCACAGCGTTTGCCATGGAGAGACGGGTGGAAAGGTGAGCGCTGGTGTCCGGGTGGCTGACCGCGCTTCAGGTTGCAGACTGAGAGACTTAAGTGTGCTTGTCCAGCAGCGGCACGTGTATAGAGCTTGATTAAATATTCTGACGTCTGATCAAGCCAAAAGAAACTTCCAGCCTTGATCTTGTCTGTCATGGTGGATAATAGAATTCTTTTAGTTGTTGAATGAAAGGTAGTGGATGACAGTTAACAGTTTTATTACTGATTTTACATGTAGCACACTTAATGTTCACTTGTATATTCACGCTTTAAAGGTACAGACGAGGGGGAAAACGTGGGAATTTTGTTTTGGATTCAGAAATCGATTCAAAGGCACTTACGGTGGGTTAAAAGAATAGTTTACCCAAAAAATTTAACTACCTGTTAATTTGTACATAATCAATGTATGTGATTTTATTTTATTTTTTAAATTAATTAATTAATTTATTTCTGTCAAGTCAGAGTAGTTTTAAATTTTATCCTGACTGCCATTTTGTATAATAAACATAGTGACTTTTATTGTGAGGCTTCCAAAAGAGCATAAATTTGTCGTAAAACTAACCCATACGCAGTCACGGGGTTAACTCATGTCTTATAAAGTGGATTGATGCTCTTATTTATACCAAAATCACTTTAAGGCAAGTCATTTTACTCAGTGGCCATCTTAGAAAGTATGGCCAGTATGCTCAGGCATTCTGTCTGAATGGGGAAACATCAAATTCTCCAAATAAAAATTTGAAAGATTAAATTTCATATTAGGAATCACCAATAAATTTAAACAGTTTCATTATTTAATGTATAAATCACACAGAATCTGGTCCGAGCCCCTCCCCCGGAGATTTGTCAGTCTACAGTATAGCACAGGTGTCAAATCCAGTTCCTGGAAGGCCGCAGCTCTGCATAGTTTAGTTCCAACACTGCTTCAACACACTTACCTGTTGGTTTTAAACAAAACTGAAGGACTTAATTACAGTAGTTTGATCAGGTGTGTTTAATTAGTGTTGCAAATAAACTGTGCAGAGCTGCGGCCCTCCAGGAACTGGATTTGACACCTGTGGTCTATAGCGATTGCTGATTGGCTCCTGTACTAGATGGCGTTGACCGTTACACTTTTCCGCTTTTAAAACTATACTAGTGACACCTGACATATCTTGTGTATTCTATAGTCTTTATTTATACATAAAAAATAATGTTGTCAATTAAA
>LR812522.1:30094027-30224027 GCA_903798195.1 Danio kyathit | reverse complement strand
TATGTATGTATATATATATATATATATGTATGTATGTATGTATGTATGTATGTATGTATGTATGTATGTATGTATGTATGTATGTATGTATGTATGTATGTATGTATGTATGTATATATATATATATATATATATATATATACATACATATATATATATATATATATACATACATATATATATATATATATATATATATATATATATATATATATATATATATATATATATATATATATATATATATATATATATATATATATATATATATACATACATATATACAGGGAGTGCAGAAATATTAGGCAAGTTGTATTTTTAATGATTAATTTTATTATTGAACAACAACCATGTTCTCGATGAACCAAAAAAACTCATTAATATCAAAGCTGAATATTTTTGGATATATTTTGTTGTTTTTTCCAAATATTTCATTCCTTCCTTCATTTTCCTTTAGCTTAGTTCCTTATTTATCAGGGGTCGCTACAGCTAAATGAACCGGCAATTATTCCAGCATATGTTTTACACTGCAGATGAAAAGCTCTCCATTAAACAACACTTGACAAATTTTTGAAATAATTCCACTGGATGAATGATTTTTCTTTCGAAGTGTTGTTTATGTGCATTTATGTTTTAGTACGTGTGCATGTTTGTTTATACCACTGTAATAACACTGTCATAAAACTGGATGACATATTTATTATATATGCTTAGTGTTCACGCACAAAGCCTTAGCCTTTGTGATGCTTAATGATTTTCTTTTCGTCTTTGTTTTCTCGTGTAATTTGATGAACAGCTGTATTTTTAAAAGAACATCACACTGTAGAACATAACCCCTTCTGTTTGTCTGTCTCTGTCTTTCACTTGTGTTCTCCCTTGTGTTAAGTAATGCAGAGCACTCCTAAACGCGTCTGACAAGACAATACTCGTGTAAGCACAATGAAGGACATCTAAATCTGTACCTCAGGCACCGTCTCTCTCTCTCTCTCTCTCTCTCTCTCTCTTTCTCTCTCTCTCTTTTACTCCATCTGTCTCATCCAGCACAATGGCCCTAATGAAAAAGAGACGCACTGTCTTGGCTTCAGACTTTTCTCTTTCTCTCTCTGTGTGTGTGTGTGTGTGTGTGTGTGTGTGTGTCTGTGTGTGTGTGTGTGGAAACGGAGCTCATATTTAGACCTGTATGAATTCTTTCTTTGACACTAGGCTCTTTATAGAGTTTCTCAGTGGCTTGAAATGTTTTGTTCGGAGCACTCAATCAGGCCATTGCAGACAAAACCAAAGCTTTTACATGCAGAGACAATTTTATCCACTTCTTTTTTTGTTTTGTTTCTCTTTTCGCAGTTTGGTTGCTGCAGAAGTAATGTTTTTGATACAATTTCTTAAATTTGTTTAATGAAAAATGTCATTTTATTTTAAGGTTCAATTCTTGCTATTAACAAACTGTTATATATACTTTTTGGCTCCGTAAACACCTAATTTGCCCGCAAGTTTCGATAATGGGCAGTTATGATCATGTAGAATATGTACTTTATATGTACGAATAAACAGCCAATGTTTTAAAAATGGACATGCTAATAAGCAACTAGTTAATAATGAGAATTGTTCACTAAACTAAAGTGTTATAGTTGTGTTACAATGTACTATGAAGGAAGTTTGCTGGTATTGATTTTTCCACAGGAGTTTTCCCCATATTTTCAATACTGCACTGTGTTTTCTGTAAACTTCACAGATGTCCTAGTGTAATGTAGTACACAAAAAACTGAGTGCATAAGTGCAGTATTTAGCTTCCTTTGTATGATTAGTATGATGCTTATTTAAATTGAATCAAGGTTTAAATTGGTGCCGTGTCCTGATGGAGTTAAGTTAGGGTTGGCTAGTATGCAGTTAAACTATACTTTTGTGGGTCCAAGTGGTTCACTGTTGCAAGAAGCTGTGGTGCATTGTATTTAATGCCCTTGTCAGGGCGCCTGCCTCTCTTTCCAAAATAGGTGGTTCGAGAAGGGCAAGTAAAACTGGAGGGGTTAAGTTGGCGGAAAATGCACCTAATTTTTTTTGTAAATCTGTTTGTTGAACACAACTTTTTACACTGCCTTTATACATGCATACATACATACATACAGTTGCAATCAGAATTATTCAACTCCCTGATTTAATTGCCCCCCTGTTTATTTTTTCCCCCAATTTCTGTTTAACGGAGAGAAGATTTTTTCAACACATTTCTAAACATAATAGTTTTACTAACTCATTTCTAATAACTGATTTATTTTATCTTTGCCATGATGGCATAAATAATATTTTACTAGATATTTTTCAAGACACTTCTACACAGCTTAAAGTGACATTTAAAGGCTTAACTAGGTTAATTAGGTTAACTAGGCAGGCTAGGGTAATTAGGCAAGTTATTGTATAATGATGGTTTGTTCTGTAGACTATTGAAAAAAATATATAGCTTAAAGGGGCTAATAATTTTGACCTTAAAATGGGTTTTAAAAAAATAAAAACTGCTTTTATTCTAGCCGAAATAAAACAAATAACACTTTCTCCAGAAGAAAAAATATTATCAGACATACTGTGAAAATTTCCTTGTTCTGTTAAACATCATTTGGGAAATATTTAAAAAAGAAAAAAAAAATCAAAGGGGGTTCAATAATTCTGATTGCAACTGTACGTACGTACGTACGTACGTACGTACATACATACATACATACATGCATGCATGTATACACACACTACCTGACAAAAGTGTTGTAGTCAATCTAAGTTTTAAGAGCAAAAAAATAAATAAAAATACTTGACATCTTGTTGATCATTTAGAAAAGTGGGAGAAGGTATCATCTGTTGAACTGCATCCCAATCATCACAAATTCTACAAAAGACCCATTGGAACCCGCATGGACCCAAGATTCTTACAGAAAGTTTGGTGACGGAAAAATCATGATTTGGGGTTGCATTTAGTATGAGAGATCTGCAGAGTGGATGGCAACATCAATAGAGGTATCTAGACATTTGTGCTCCCCATTACATTACAAACAACAGGAGAGGCCAAATTCTTCAACAGGATATAGTGCTCCTTTTCATACTTCAACCTCCACATCAAAGTTCCTGAAAGCAAAGAAGGTCAAGGTGCTTCAGGATTGGCCAACCTATTCACCAGATATCAACATTATTAAGCATGTCTGAGGGTAAGATGGAGGAGGAGGCGCTGAAGATGAATCCAAACAATGTTGATGAACTCTGGGAGTCCTGCAAGAACGCTTTTTTGTCATTCCAGATGACTTTATTAATAAGTTATTTGAGTCAATGCAGAGATATGGATCAGTCCTCCAAGCTCATGGGAGTTATACACAACATTAATTATTTTTCCACTGCACCATGACTTTATATTCTATACTGTGCTGTTAAGTGACAAGAGCAAAGTCTAAGCAAAGTCAGACCTTACTGTCCTAATTAAATATTTAAAAATCAAGACATGATCGGATTTTATCTTGGTAAAATAAGCATAATCTAACCTTTCATATAAACCACTTATGATACCAAATGATCAACTAGAAGTTAAGTTATTTGTTGTTCCTAAAACCTGGATAAACAGCAAAAATGTTGTTAGGTAGTGTACATGCATACATGCATGCATACATGCATACACACTTTGATATTATCAAGAAAGCTAGTTCTTTGCTATCCACATTTTCTGGTTTCACTAAGCATTCCTAAAATTATTATTGTTATAGTAAATATTTATTACTATTATAAATTCATTCATTTTCTTGGCCTAGTCGTGGGGCTATTGTAAATTTTATTGTTTAATTGGCTTAAGTTAACGAGTCATAAACTGATTTATTTTTTAACTATTTAGTTTTTTCATGCCTGGGTTTTTTTTTTGTCCATGTTTCATTGGGAAGACAATTTTTGTGACATCTGGTTTTTACTTATTTATTTAAAATTGTGAAATCTTGCTTTTCAATATCTTACGACATTGAAAATAAATTGATTCTTCAAGGATTTAACTGCTAGCAAATTTCATCAATATTTTCAAAGAACCAGCAAAACGCATTAAATAAGAAATGAAATTTGAAATAAAAGACTGAAATGGTATTTTCTTGTAAAAATAATCCAATCATATTTGATTTATTTCAGATTTTCGATTTGGACAGCTTTGCCTGTAGAGTGATTGATTCTTCTTTGCCCACTTTTTCCACCAGAGCCGGTTCTGAAGGTATGTTTACTATGCATTTCTTCCATTAGGGCTTTAAGAAATGTATATTAAAGCATTAAAATCATTAACTGGATCAATAAGATATGTGCTGGAACACAAAATTATTCTAACTGAACAAAGGTACAATACTGTATACTTTTAATAAGCAAACAAACTACAATCCCATGAAGCATTGCAAATGTAATATTAACAACATTTAACTCATTTAAAGATTTTTGTTGTATCTATAGAAACTTTATATAAACTGTTGCAATATATACAGAAATATTTAAGTATTTTAAGAGAATGAGACAAACACAATTAAAAAAAAAAGCTTTCTTACGTTTGTTTTGTTGCACTTTACTCACTGCAACTCTCTTATTGGTGGAATTTCTCTACAGCTTCATGGGTATTGTAGTTTTTCTGCATAATCTTTTACTATTAGGCTTGATTGTTTAAAAAAGAATAGTTGGAATATATCAAACAGAGTTTCAACAAAAGCATCTACCACCTCTGATCTCACAAGGTTAATCACAAATTTAGTTTTCTATTACTAAAATAAATGTAGTTTTTACTTTTGTAACCTGACTGTTGCATTCCATTGGCAACCAATTTGGCACACTTTATTAATGACACACAACAAGCTTGCAACTTCATAGCAGCTTGCTACGGACACCCCAGAACACCCTAGCACCAGTTTTGCACGGTCAAACACTACTCACAGTTTCTCTGGAATTGTATCTAGTGGATAGCGCTCTCTCTCTCTCCAGAATGTCATGAATATACCCCTATCTCTCTCCACACTGACAGTATTCTTCCACACAATGGCCTAAAATTACCCCTAACACTGACTGAGGGCAAACTAATTGCAGGTATAATAGTCGGGACTGACTCGTGTGTGTCGAAGATTAAAGTCGTACTTGAGGTACGTCGTCTGCCATTCAGACCTAATCCTGCAGGCTTAAATTATTACAGCCGACAACAGTAACTTCAGACCACACCCTTAGACGCATGCCAGTCACCCTTTACCTCTTTTATGGATAGGTTAACTCTTTGTGTGCGCAGAAGAGTGTATTTGTATAGGGCATTTCATTAATGCTCAATTAATTCTCACCGTCTCAAGTAGCCTGGCGGGTAATATCGCTTTGTTCTATAGCCTTAAACGCCGAGCCTCCTCAAACGGGACACAGACGGAGGGCATTTGATACAGCGATTTGAAGCAGTTTCCACGCTACAGTACGTCTTTATGAAAGCAACACCCGATTATTCTCAATGCGGCGATCAGACTCCGCAGTTCGTCAGCTGAGCGGCCCACTTACCCTTCTTAATATTAATTAAGGCCTTTCTCTTCCAATGGTCTTCTCTTCTTTCTTCAAGAGAAGCGTTTCAGGCTCAAGTGACGCCTTGGAGGGAGTGTGTGTTTCTGAGCGTGTGTGTTTTGTGGTTTTGGAGCAGCGGTGGGCTTTCGGTGCCATTGTCCAGCCTTGCTTTTGTGTGCTGGATAAACGACCACTGAATGGAAACAGCCTAGATCAAGTCTAATAATTCCAATTGGTGTTTTAAGGAGATTGGAAGTTGTTTTAATGCATCTTTCAATAATATTTCACTGCATTTGAATGGATGTTTGGCTTTTAAAACAAATTAACAAGTTTGTGTTTTTGAGTGGCAAAAGCTGGTGTATCACAGCGGAATGAACCACCACTTTATGTATTTTAGGTGGTTTGTGTAATGTGTTTTGTTTGGTAAAATTATTTCTAATCATCTTTAGTGATTTTTCAACTAATTACACTGTCTTATCCCAATATGTGGATTTAGAGTGTTTTGCAAAAAAAGCAGAAGTGGATTTAAGAGAAACAAAATATGTATAAAATTTAGTTTGAAATTGAAATTTTTCTCAATATTTCTCATGAATTTAAATTGTATTATCTTTCTTTTTCTAACAATGTTTGGTACCTAAAGTAATATTTTAATAAATATATCCATTGAATAAATCTGTTTTGTTCAAATGCACCAAAATAGATGACCTATATTAATTTTTATCCATTCATTAATGGATAAAAATAATCATTTTCAAAATGGGGTGCACTCAATTATGTTGAGCTGTATTATTAGTTTAGTTCAAAACAGTGACAAAATTCACATTCACATTAAATGTATGCACTGTAAAACTCATTATATGATCAATTAGGTCATTCTATCTTATAAAACTAAGTTAGAACATGATTAGCTTAGTTTAATAAGTTATGCAAGTTATGCAATCAGTTTAACATAATATAAGTTCAATGGTTAATCTCATTCAGCTTAAACATTTGAGGCAACCAGGATTTTTTTTTTTACAATGCAGTAAAAAAATCTCTTGATAGTGTAAAAATGTCCAAGCAACTGATTTTTATTGATTTGTTTACTCGATTCAAAAATATCCCTTGAAATGTTTTTTTTCTTGAGGTGGCTTTAAATTGATTACAATTTGAAAAGGTTTATAATACCAGCTGGATTCAGTTGTTATGCCTTAAAGCAATGGTTTCAAACTCAATTTCTAGAAGGCCACAGCTCTGAACAGTTTAGCTTCAACCACCTCCAACTCACACCTGCTTAATAGTCTCTATAGTGTTGAGCACTTAGATGAGATGGATCAGCTGTTTTTGATTAGGGTTAGAGCAAAACTGTGCAGAGCTGCGGCCCTCCAGGAATCGAGTTTGATCGAGTTTGAGACTTATGCCTAAAGGGATCATTAACCCAAAAATGACAGTTCTGTTATCATTTACTCACTTGTTTCAAACCTGTTTGAGTTTTTTTTCTTCTGTTTAACCCATAATGAAATATTATATTTGACTTACAATTGATAAACAGTTGACTTCCATAGTATTTGTATTTTTTACCAAGGAAGTCAGCTGTCTTTATAATATCTTCTTGAGAGTTTAACACAATAATAAAGAGTTTGGAACCACTTGAGAGTGAGTAAATTTTCATTTATTGGGTGAACTATCCCTTTAAACTCAGCAATACTTCTATATGTTATTGATCAGCAGTTTTAAAGTGTAACAATTTTGTTGACATCACTTCAGATCTTCTGACCAATCAAATGTTCTCCAGAATATGATACATCGTGCCCGCTATACTATAAATAGATGCTGAAGATGCTGCTGAAATCAGTCATTTGTTTGTGCAAGTCCTATTTTCTATGTGGTCCTGGACCACAGAAGCAATCTTAGGTTGCACGGGTGTATGTTTTGCAATAGCCAAATATACATTACATCGGTCAAAATTGATTGATTTCCATAAAAAAAAAATCATAAGACTATTAAATAAAGATCTTGTTTCACGCAGACATTTTGAACATTCTGCGAATACATTTGTGCTCAAAAGTTTACATACCCTTTGAAGAATTTGTTAAAATGTGAATAATTTAAACAACATAAGAGAGCTCATACAAAATGCAAGTTGTTTTTTATTTAGTACTGTCCAAAGATATTTTAATCAAATATGTTTACATATACTGTAGTTTACTACACACAAATTAAGCTGAAAATATTAAAATAACCCCCTTCAAATGTATAATAAGTGCACTTTACTTTTTTCTTTAGATTCTAAACCAAATCAGCAGGAGATTGAGGATTTTTTCTGATGATCAGCAGTCAGTTTAACTGTTGAGAACAAACAAGAGACTCATAAACAACCATCACAAAGCAGAAAATACACTTGTAGATAATCAAGAAACCACAAACCGTATTGAAAACCAATGGTATGTAAACTTTTGCAGGGGGCTAATTTAATAATTTTAGCTAGATTTTTGTCGTGAACTATATGTAAACATATTTTATGCAAAATATCTGGTAACACTTTATTTTGATGGTCCATTTGAGTATTAGTAGACTGTCTGCTTAATGTCTGTTGATACTGCTGCTTCAACAGACATTTAACTGACTATAAGAAACTTTGCAAGTACATGTCAATTTACACTAACCCTAACCCTAAGCCAAAAGTCTACTTATAATCTAATGAGAATTAGTTGCAATGTAACACAATTTAACAAACGGACCATGAAAATAAAGTGTGACCAAATATCTTACTTGGGGGGGGGTGGCGTAGTAGGTAGTGCTGTCGTCTCACAGCAAGAAAGTCGCTGGTTTGAACCCCGGCTGGGTCAGTTGGCACCCCATGTTCGTGTGGGGTTTTCCTCCAGGTACTTCGGTTTCCCCCACAAGTCCAAAGACATGGATTAGGTGAATTGGGTAAGCTAAATTGTCCGTAGTGTATGCGTGTATGTCCTTCAGGTTGGGGGTTGAGCGTTGGGATAATGACCCATCTCGTAAAAAAATTAGATGTTACGAAACACTAACATGGTGCGGCTAAATATCAACTTCGATATAAACATACTCCCTGTAAGTAAGTAAATAAGTACCTTACGTGCACGATAAATAAAAAAATAACATGCATTTTGTATGAGCTCTCTTATATTGTTCAAATTATTCACGTTAACAAAGGGGTATGTACACTTTTGAGCACAACTGTATATCAAAACTCCATTTTTGATTAGTATAATATAGGCTACATTTGCCAAGCATTTCATTTGGGCATTTTAGGAGTTAAAAGGTCACTTTGGGATTTAAAGGCAATTTTTCTGTAATATTCAGATTTTGTTTTTATACCCTCATATTTCAGATTTTTAAATAGTTGTATTTACCCTAAATATTGCCCGATTGACCTTTTTCTTCAATGCGGAAGTGCGCTCATTTTGCGATTTGTTTTAGAACTTCCGATTCAGTTGCCTATTGGAGAAATGACTAAGAATAATAAACGGCATTGTTTTGCTCTTCAGACAAGTGTTTGCATGACTATACAAACAAAGTAGAATAATATAATGAGAAAATATCAGTTTGCAACATCAAGCAGCAAAACAAGCTGTTTTTAACCTTTAAAAATGAATGGGACCGGAAGTCTCGAGCCAAAAAGAATCTAAAGGCTGTGCCCGCTCGTATGCCGAGAATAAGGTAAATACGTCAATGAAAAGCTTATTTATGATGTATAAACCTTAAGTTTTTAAATATACACTGTAAAAAAACGCTGGATTCTACACAATCAATTTGTGTTGAGACAACATGAAGGAATTAAACTAACTTGTTAGTTTTTACAAATTTAAGTGGATGGAACATAAAATAAGTTGACCAAAAAAGCGCATTTTATAGAAGTTTAAACAAACGTCGAACTTAATTTTTTGAATGTATATTGAAAAAGACGTTTATAGGGGATATAGATTCAGACAGCACCAGTGTATTTTCATTGGTGTAAGAGAGAAAAAAAACAAACTGCAATAAAACAATGTAATAAAACGTAACATTAAAAAAGAATTGGATTTTGTTTTTGTCAGAAACAGTAGCTTTTTCTATTCTGTTTTGTAAACATTTAGTCAGCCTACTAGATAAGTGAGTCGTATTGTCACTTTTACATTCTTTTCTATTAGTACTGATGCTAAATAGTGTAAACCCTTTACATCAAACAACAACCCAGGTCACAAAACATTGCAAACTGGGAGTTGGGGGTTGCAGGAAGTGGGTGTTCAAGAAATTTGAATTCATGTTTACTTGTGGTCATACATATCTGACCTGATTTTGCTTCGCTGTTCTACCTTCCAAATGTTTGCTTTAAAATGACCAACGCTTAAGAAATATATATGCATAAAAATGAACCCCGTGAATCTCTGAGTCATTTAGTTGCTCCCATTAGAGAAAAGGGTCTTTGACTTTATGACTTTTTAAAAAAATGGAACATGAGTGTATTCTGTAAAGGACATACTTTTTGATAATATTGACAGGCTTTTCTGAGAATTGACTAGTCATTTGTTTAATCTCACCAGATCAGTCAAGTACCATACCCCCTTTCAGTTTATGCTTTTTGTTTCCATGCACTTATCAATTTAGACATTTTGGGCTTTGTGGCTTTTTATAAAGCATTTTCTCACGCTGTAATAAGTAATTAGTTGTCTTAAAGTAAACAAACATTACTTTTAAAGCAATTGGTTGACTTTACCTAAGTAAAAATAAATGAGTAAACCTGTTGCCTTATAAATGATTAGTTTAGATGTAAAAACCTCTAAGTGCCTACTGTAATTTTCTTAGAAAATGTAAAATTGTCTTAGCTTTATATGCTTATGTGCAATTATTTAACTTTAAAGGCAATAGAAATAGTATAAGTATCACTTTAAAAGTAAAATCGCTGACCATATCCATGGGAGGCTGCGAAAAATGCCCATTTTAGAAGAATTTCAGATAGTTCAGAGGTTTTTGCATCTGAAGTCTTCAGTTATTAAGTAAATGAACTGATGTGCATAATTCTAAAAATAAGTTAAATGTACTTAACTACTTTACAATGGGTTTACAATGGGTTAAGTCAACTTGTTGCTTTTTAGACAATGGGTTTACTCACTTTGTTACAGTCTAATGGACAGAACACATCCAAAATATATTTTTAAGGCTTTTATTATCACACTTTATCAATTTATGTCTGTAGATTAAATTAACAATACATGTTTGTAAAAGATTTTTTTTTTTTCCTGCACTGAGCCATAAGTAAGATTCCCAAAAGTATCTTCTTTGTAAAAAAAATAAGAGAATTTTAAGTCCGACTTCATCCAGTGGTAGATTTTTGTGCATGAAATGTATGCAAAGTAGTGCATATTTAATTCAATTAGCACTGAGAAAAGATTTATTGTGATTAATCACAACCTAAATAAAAGTTTTTGACAGTATGTGTGTGTGTGTGTGTGTGTGTGTGTGTGTGTGTGTGTGTGTGTGTGTATTATATATATATATATATTTATGTATGTGTGATACACTGGAAAAAATTATTTAAAAATGATTCATTGAATTTACTACAATTTTTAAGGGTGGGTGGTTGTAAACAATTTATTTGGGCTCAATTTAAACAAACAAATTAAGTTGAACATTAATAAATTTAATTTGTATGTTTAAATTAAGCCCAAATAAATTGTTTGCCACAATTTTGCTGAAATCATTTTTATTTCAGGTTACACACACATACATAGAAACAGACATGGAAACAATTTTGTTACATAGAACTTCAAATTTATTCATATAATTTGTATCATATACACATATATATATATTTTATTTCTAAATATAAATGAACATTTTCTCAAATATGTATGCCTACAGGGCACCTGTATGTATGTATGTATATATCTGTAGGCATACATATTTTTGTAAATGTATATGCGCTCCTATTCATAGTTATTTCATTTATTTATTTATTTATTTTAGTTGATCTTATCTTAATTTATTTCATTCTCTAGTTTTTTTTGTAGTAATGCACAGTCCTGTGTCATGCTGTCAATTTATTTTGTTTGATGTAGCACCTTGGTCCTGGAGGAACATTGTTTCGTTTCACTGTATACTGCACTGTATATATTTATTATGTATACAGTATACATAATAAAAATACACAAGATTCACTTAAATTGTCAAAACAAACTTTTATTTTAAATGTGATTAACTTAATTGCCAATAGATGCGATCTATTAGTAACTTAACAGATGTGATCACTAAATTAAATATTTGCATATTTAAAAATATCATGCATATAGTTTTTAATGTAATCAATGAATGAACTGACACATTGGTTAGTGTATAATTTATTTACCCAATTCACCTGTAGTATCTTGCATAAAAGTTCTTAGAACAAGTTGCGTTATGAGAAAGTTCAAGAACTAGTCATAGAAACCCTTTCATTCCTTGAAAACTTGGGTGGGGGTAAATGTTCTCGTATCTCGTTCCATTTGAATTCAGTTCTGTCGCTTCTCACAATGCTTTTGAAAACACAGAAATATATGTCATAAAGAGAGTCCGTGGTCTTTGTGTGCACGTGTGCTTAAATGCAAGGCTTTTGCAGAATGCATTGGCAACTTACGAGTGCCATTATGAGTGTATGTGGTTGCATGTTCAGTAATCTGTCACACGCTAGTGTCTGACCTCATTAGTTTGTACATATAGCGTATTTCAAGTGATGTTTAATGACTGGAAATAAATAGCTAGAGGTTAAATGTTAAATGATCTATCTATCTATCTATCTATCTATCTATCTATCTATCTATCTATCTATCTATCTATCTATCTATCTATCTATCTATCTATCTATCTATCTATCTATCTATCTATCTATCTATCTATCTATCTATCTATCTATCTATCTATCTATCTATCTATCTATCTATCTATCTATCTATCTATCTATCTATCTATCTATCTATCTATCTATCTATCTATCTATCTATCTATCTATCTATCTATCTATCTATCTATCTATCTATCTATCTATCTATCTATCTATCTATCTATCTATCTATCTATCTATCTATCTATCTATCTATCTATCTATCTATCTATCTATCTATCTATCTATCTATCTATCTATCTATCTATCTATCTATCTATCTATCTATCTATCTATCTATCTATCTATCTATCTATCATCGTTTTGTTTTTTTCTGTCATAAAATATCAATTTATCTCAACTATCAATTATTATTTGCGTTGATTTTATTTTGAATGCATACTTTAGGCTATATGGATCAAAGATGAAACATTTTCTTCTTGTACATATATTGTGGTATACATTGATGTAGACTGTTTTTACCATGATTTAGAGAAGACATTCACGAAATGTTCAATGTAACCTTTGTTTGTTATAAAACTTGTCATGTGTAGAACAACAATTATTTAATGATACATTAAAACAAACAAAATAATTGTCATTTTAAAACTATTAACTTTGCTATACTGCTCTTCAAACCCTTTGACCTATTTGTAAGCAAGAGGCTTTGAATGACTTAAAATGATATTACAATTAGCATGGTTACATATTTTTAATTACGTAATATGATGATTAAATATGATTTCACATTATTTCAATTATTTGAAAAATGTAACAAAATATTATTTCTTGAAATGTAATATTTATTTAATTTTATCTCGTTTTTTACTTTAATCTATAAATACCAATTCAGTAATAAATTAATGTAACGCCAGAAGGTGTTTCATTTGTATTCATTACATATTCAATATGTAACTTACTTACAAAAATGGAAAATGACTGTTTGCTATAAAAAAAATCATACATTGCTGCAAACAATTTGTAAATGTAATTTGTATGATTCATCATAGCGTAAACTTGCCTGATATAATATGAGAACTGCAGAGTCAAACATTTTTAATTAGATCCTCACTCCATTCAGCTCTTCTGATGGCTGTTAGCCAAAGATGTCTGCAGTTGGCATTAAAAGCAATGTGGGTAGATGGTACAATACGGTAAAATTAAAGTTTCAAAACAACATGTTTGCCGTTTGTCTTTTGCAACCGGTATGCACAGCTGAACCCATATGATGTCATGTGAGACGTAGGTTGGTAATTCCCCTATTAATTCAGAAAAATAAAATGGTAACTCACAGTCAGGGGGTAGAAGGGGGTAGGGAAGGATCAATTTTAATAGATGTAATTGCTGAAAATGAATCAAAAGCAGGACCGGTCCAAAAACTTGTGAACTAGATTTGCAGGTTCAGCATGACATTTGTCACAGTTTGAATCTATACCAGGAAACATGAAAAGAGCTACTTTTTACTCATATTTTGAGTAATATTACAACAGATATGTTTACTCAAATTGCGCTACATTTTTGGACAATATTGGTACTTTTACTTGAGTACAATTTTTCAGTACTCTTTCCCCCACTGGTTGTCTTTGCTTAATAAAAGTGAATGTACGTTGCTTTTAAAGCAATTAGTTAAAAAAAATGCGTAAACCTGTTGCCTTATAATTGAGGATTTCAGATGCAAAAGCATTTTTTAAAGTACTTTCAGTGTACGGTTTGGTGCAGCCAGGGGCGGATATAGGGATATTGGGGCCCTAAGCAATTCCAGCCATGGGGCCAAAGTCCTGAAATGCACCATTTCTACTTTTATTTAATTTTTATTTATATTGCTGTTTTTTTTTATATCACTTAATCATCTCATCTTTTCGACATTCAAAATGAATGCAATCTCTACATTTTAAGTGATTACTTAACTAAAAATAATAAATATGTACTTTTTATAAATTTGACTGCTGGACTGCTCCATGATGCATATTTTATTTGGTAATATTATTATTATTACATAACATTACATTATAATAATATTATATTTTATTGTGTACTAAATATAATTTAATTACGTTAAAATTCTATTTGTTTAACTCTCACCATAAAAAATATGGTAGAAAACAATGTTATATATAGTTTATAGGTATAATTTATACTTATTTACTGGGGGCCCCCAGATTTCATGGTGCCCTAAGCAGCCGCTTACCTCACATATCGGTTAAATCCACCCCTGCGCGAACCCTTCGTATACCTGCACACCTCTCAAAAAAATGTAACTACGCGTCACAACGACATTTAGCACAAGCTTTGTGATGAGTCGAATTGGTAGAGGTGACGAGGGTGGGCGTTCGGAGAGCTGCGCTTTAGGCAATGTGTGTTTTAATTTCAGTTATTCAACATTGATGTTCAATAGTGTGTGTTTTCTTCAGTTATTTTAAAATCAAATAATTCACCCTTCATTAAAATGAATCAATAAAATAATCATTCTTTAATTGTAATCGAGTTAAAATGTTCAATAAATCGAGATTTAAATTTTAGGCCAAATCGCCCAGCCCTAGCACCCTAGTACTACTCTTTACTACACCATTTTATTCCAAGTGTGAAAATGTAGTGAACATATGATCTTTTTATTGAAACATCACTTCATCAAAGCCGTCGCATCACGCAGAGATGAAGAGAAAGACTGAGAGATTGAGAAAGTGAGTGAGAGGAATGGAAATACACCTGTTCATTTCAGTCCTTTAGTCATGCTGAAAGTTGCCACCACACACACAGAGAGATCACTTTATATTAAATTCCTCCAGCTGTGCTGACACTTGACAGTAAATTATCGTGAAAACCTTGTTAATTGGATGCGTGTATACGTGTGCACGTGCATCTGTCAGATGCATTTCAACTTCCTCTTCTTCAATCATTAAAAAAAGTCAATCAGCCCACCGCTAATTTCCAAAAATCACCATAAAATGAATTCATTTGATTAATTATCCAGTCCACGGCTTTCAAAATAACTCTCAGGCAAATCTCGTGAACTTCCATCCAGTGATTAATGTATGTGATGAAGAGGCTGTTCAACTTTAAAAGCTTCCTGCCTTGTTGAAAGCAAACTATTTTCCTCGGATGCAAAAAAACACAACTACGACGAGGTTTGTTAATGATTGCTTGTTTTCAGACCCCACTGTGCACTTGAGGGGAAGGTTTGGATTAAAAATACCATTAGAAAATTCATTATTTTGTTCGAAAACCTCCCAGTTCTTGGCGAATTCCAGGCGTGCTTTCGCGTGTGTGGTTGTTTGAGGCGGCTATACGTGTCATTAACGACTCTTTACCTCATTAAAATGTTTTTGTAAGCGCTATCTTTCCTCTGCAGTTCTTCCTCGGCAGACGGTTTACCATAAACACAATAAACAGAGAGGGGGGAGTTTACGTAATTGAGCCGCCATTGGAGTCTGTGTTAGGGTTTCGGGTGGTAGTTTGGGTCTGGTCTGAGGCGGTGAGTTGAAACCTGTTGATCCGGGCTCCGTCGACGCGTCTGCGGGTGTTGCTCGACAGGCCCTCGGGACCCCCAGAGGACAATGAATGTAGACCCTTGGGGAGGGGAGAGGATGTTTGATATTCATGAGCTCAGATGTGCACATGGTGCCCTGCCTGTCTCTGTGTAAACACTATTAGCATGTCTTGATCAATTAACCTCCCACCTATGCAGAAGAAATGGCAACATTTTTTTTTTTGTCTGACCTGTTTTGATGCTTGAAATGTTCACAGTAGCCTACATGTTGTTTTTAAATTTTAAATCTTACATACAGTTGAATTATTAGCCCCCCTTTGAATTTTCTTTTTCTTTTTTAAATATTCCCCAAATTAGGTTTAACAGAGCAAGGAAATTCACAGCATGTCTGATAATATTTTTTTTCTTCTGGAGAAAGTCTTACTTGTTTTATTTCGGCTAGATTAAAAGCAGTTATTAATTTTTTAATCACCATTTTAAAGTCAAAATTATTAGCCCTTTTAAGCTAATTCTTTTTTCTTTTTCGATAGTCGATAGAACAAAACCATCGTTATACAATAAGCTACCTAGTTAACCTAATTAACCTAGTTAAGCCTTTAAATGTCACTTTAAGCTGTATAGAAGTGTCTTGAAAAATATCTAGTAAAATGTTATTTACTGTTATCATGGCAAAGATAAAATAAATCAGTTATTAGAAATTAGTTAATAAAACTATTATGTTTAGAAATGTGTTGAAAAAATCTTGTCTCCGTTAAACAGAAATTGAGGAAAAAAATAAACAGGGGGACTAATAATTCCGGGGGGGCTAATAATTCTGACTTCAACTGTATATAATAAAATAGTATAAGCCATATATGGATTGGTTTAAAAAAATCAGGCCTATAAATTATTGTAGTTTATTATAGGAAATAGCTATGGGACAGTTCACCCCAAATTAGCAATTATTTAATACACAAAATACAAAAGAAGATATTTTGAAGAATGTTCCATAGTTTGAAAACGTCTGTAGTATTCACTCCTCTATGGAAGTCAATGGGTACAAGTAAAGAGTGAATAATGACAGAATTTTTCATTTTTGTGTGAACAATCTCTTTAAATAAACTTGCCATGTTATCTTATTTGCAGTGCGTGACCTAGATTTACAATTTATAAATAAATTTATTGTAAATAATAAATAATTTGTTATTGAATAATTAATTTATTTTATATTATTATTATTATTTATTTATTTATTATTTTTTGAATAAATAATATTGCGTTTGGCTATAATTAATAATTATATAATTAATTTCTAAAATAATAAACAATAAAAACTGTGTGTGTGTATTTATGTATGTGTGTGTGTGTATGTACAGTATATGTGTGTGTGTGTGTGTATGTATATATATATATGTATATGTATGTATATATATATATATATATATATATATATATATATATATATATATATATATATATATATATACACACACACACACAAACACACACAGTTGAAGTCAGAATTATTAGACCCCCTGAATTGTTAGCCCCCTGTTTATTTTTTTCTCCCAATTTCTGTTTAATGGAGAGAAGATTTTCAACACATTTCTTCTATACAGCTTAAAATGACATTTAAAGGCTTAATTAGGTTAACTAGGCAGGTTAGGGTAATTAGGCAAGTTATTGTATAACCATGGTTTGTTATGTAGACTATCGGAAAAAAAAATAGCATTTATATTTTAAATATTAGCGTTTTATCTCATTTTACGTTTTATACAAATCCCTTAAGTATGTTGTATTGACAATTACCCAATACCTGTAGTAAATGTATCCCTTTTTAAAAAGTCATTTTTTTAAACTAAATGTAATTTATATAGGGTTGCATTTAACTGAACACGAGCTATATACCAAACAACTTCATTTCAATCCAGGTCAATATTTATCTCTTTCCAGCATGGAATCTTTCTGGTCTAGATGTTCCCATGGTCTTCTTCTGCTTTTATCCATCACTCTTTCCTCATCCTCCTCCTCTCCGCCCCTCTTCTATCTGTTGATCTCAATATCACACATTAGTTTATCACCAGTGTGTCTGTGGCAGCAGAGATTGGTGATTATGGCTCATCATTACAACCCTGGATGTCTATGAGTGTAGAGGGTGGTCCCGGTTCCCAGCGCTCTCCAGCGTCTCTCCTGAGACCAATACAAGCTCGATTACAGCATTATTCAGCATCATAGTGCTAATCGCGAAGAGCCAGCGCTAGAGAGGCGGGTCGGTAGATGTTAACTGGGCTGTTAAAGGAGTGTATTGTGTGTGGTGGTTGTTCCACTTTGACCTCTCCACCCTCTCTTTTAGAGGTGCAACATCAAATTAACACTCTAATAACTCTGTTACAGCCAAAGTGTAAAGGAGTGTAAATGGGAGTATCCGTTAGCATGTTAGCGCTTCGTTGAAATCCTTTCAGAGCAGCAGGGTGAAGTAAAATATACAGTTTCACTCAGAAAAGGATCATTTTGAGTAGTTTCAGTGGGTTTTTGTTTGTTGTGCATGTTTGTATAAAAAAGTGTGCAAGATGCACAGTGAACATCCAAAATTAGAGTATACCTAAAGTTGGATACATTTTTAGGTCTCTTAACTTAGTAAGTTATAGTACAGGGTGTCCGTGGGGTCTTAAAAAGTATTAAAAGATGATAAATTAATTTAGAGAAATTTGAAGCTCTTAAAAAGTATTAAAAAGTCCCAAATGCTGTTTTACAATGTAATAATTTTGGTATCGGTATGTTAAAGTTTGCCTAAATTTAATCTTTGAATATTGGGATGTTGTGTAGTTTTTCGCAAATCGATAAAATCCTGCTACATTTGACATCATGCTGCTTTGTTTAAACAGGGAAACACTGTTGTTCCTGCTGTACTATAGGCGCTACCTGCTAGATAAGCATTTTCATTCAGAATATGAATAATGTTTTAGTTTAAAATTAGTTTCCTACAATCAGTATTTAGTAAATATGCTATGAGTTAAAATGTCAGCGATGAGGTCTTAAAATATATTGAAAAAGTCTTAAAGGCCTTAAAAGGTATTGAATTTCATTCTCTGATTCTTGTTTATACCCTGTTGTAGGTTTAAAAGAGTCATTCTAAAGGGATAGTTCACCCAATAATTGAAATTTACTCACTATTTACTTGCCCTCAAACGGTTCTAAACCTTTGAGTTTGTTGAACACAAAATTGTATAGAAAGCTATTGACTGACTTTAATAGTAGGAAAAAACAATTACTATGGAAGTCAATGGTTAATCAACATTTTTCAGAATGTCTTCTTTTGTGTTCAATAGTTTAAATAAACTCAGAAATGTTTAAAACAAATAAACGGTGAGTTAAAGATGACAAACGTTACATTTTTGGTGCAATATCCCTTTAAAATGTGAACAATGTAAATAGGGTTATGTACTGATCAAAATTTGAAAATTTTCATTTATTTGGGGTCAATGAGAAAGACCATGCTTATTGTCAAACTGAGGAGGGACAACACAAAATGCATAAAGAAGTCATGGAGGAAGTGAAATATGCTTGAAAACACCACTCTTTTACTCTTGTTAGAATGGCTTCAAATAGAAATAAGCATTGATCTTAAAATTTAAGAAACTGTAGGTTGTTTTAACCTTACCTTAACCTAACCTTACCCGAAACTCTTCACTGTTTATACACGATAATGATGATAATAATTTTCAAATAATCATAATACATTAAGCAGCTGAAGTATTGTTTGGGGTTTTGTATGATTATGCAGGCCTATTTAGCTTTTAGCAATAACAAACACACTAGTGTGCAGGAAATTCTTATTTAAAAAGTTATAATGTGCTTCAGTCACATTGGCTTGGACCAAATCTAGCATTTATTCACCACGCCATCAATTGAATGCTGAAATACAGCATTGACAATTTGAGATCAGTTTAAGTTAAGTGTCTAACAAAAGTCATTTTGAAATGATGCTAATATATTTTTAATTGGGCCTGAAGTATTTTAGGTTGTTAATCGTCTGTTTGAGCGGGCATCTTTGGCCTTTAGCACAAAATCATGCTAGTTTCATTGCGTGGTAAGCCTTCATTAAAAGTGAAAGATGATGTCTTCTTGTAGGAAGCTATCATGCACTTTAGTCACTCTACATTCCCCGGTGTTGTTGCTAGGCTTTATTCTCCACACCCTTGTTTGAATGGTAATATAAATTTGAAGCATCAGTTGTAGTGAGTTAGCATGTTAGAGCTTCATTTTAGTCCTGATATATACAGTGTATAATTAAACTATGTTCAGTTTTCCTCTCAAAAACACAATTTGGAAATGATGCTTACACTTTTAAATGTGACTGAAGTTTTTTTTAGATGTCTGTAGAGATTGCATTTAGCTTAAAATAATAAATAGTTTAAGAAAATAGTAGGTCTAACCTAAAAGAATTATTTGCATCACTCTAATTTAAATGCTAATGCATTGACAACTTGAGATCAGTTCAGTTCAGCTAACATGCTAGTGCTTTGTTCAAATGCTTGAAACTGAAATGAAATGTCCTCACAAAAAGGTCGTTTCAAAATGATGCTAATACCTTTTTAACTGTGACTGAAGCATTTTTTATTGGACCTGCATTGTGTACATTTGTACAGGTTTCTTTAGCTTTTAGCATAAAAATCATGCTAGTTTCATAGTTTAGTTAGCATGAGGTGACATAAGAGTTATAATATGCTTCAGTCACCCTACATTGACCTGCGTCGTTGCTAGCGTTTATTCACTACTCCCTCGTTTGAATGCTGAATACAGCATTGACAACAAACTTGAAGCCTGTGAAATCAGTCCGAGATTGATTCCCATCCTGTCTCCTGTTCCGCTCTTCATCCAGTCCTGCTTTTGATTGGCGTTGTCGGCATCGGTGTGTCCCCGGAGAGCGCTGTCTTTTAAACGTGTGTAATAGGGCCAGGCTAATATCAAACGAATGACGGCTTCCCTCTTTTCATTGCTAAAGAGGCTAAAGCGTCACATATGTGTCTAGCGTTCCTATGGCTGCCAGCGGAGACCCCTGTGGGACACGGGACCATCCTCTCCATCTGTTCTGGTGGGCGTAACTTGCCCCCGATTAGCCCATCCAATTTGTTCTGGGTTGTGTTTACAGCCCAAAACCTGCCTAGCGGTTTGCTGCTAATTATGACCTTAAAGACCTAATAAACGGTGTGTTTATGGCTTTTGTGGGAGAGAGTGTGTGTTTCCATTTCACTCATTGCTTTGGCTCATGTTCTGATTAGTCATTTTACAGCGTGACCGTGTTTGTGTGTGTGTGGTGCATTGAGGGAATGGGAACTTTCATTAGGAACCGTGTGTGGTTTCTGTAAGTGTGCGCGGTTTAGGTGTCTGTAAAGGAAATTGAACTGATGGCCTGTTGAATTCACCGTCCAGGATATTAGCATAAAAAGAGACCTGTTGAATTATAGAAAAAATATCTTGTTATTGTGATTGTTTATTTTTTTAATTAAGCAATTAAGGAAAATGTTATACATCATTTGAGCCAAACAAACAAATAATTAATTGAAACGATCTAAATATTTGAAACAAAACATCATATATATATATATATATATATATATATATATATATATATATATATATATATATATATGTATATATGTATGTAATCGAATATTAATATTTTCAACAATAAACATTTAATGATTATTTTAATTAATAAATATATAAGAAATGTTATTTATCTTTAATATTTTAAATGTTTTCTAAATAACTTAACAATCAATTAAAAAACAAAACACACACACACACACACACACACACATACACACACACACAACCAAGAAATATTTTGAACACTGAATGTAATCAAATAATGATTTAAATAAATGATTAATTAACATTTAAATTTAATATAAAAAAAAAATAATGATTGAAAAATATTTAAATTCTTTAATTGATATTTAATAAATTTTTGAAACAATGTTAGGTAAATATACATGAAAGATAATCATTAGATATTTTACATCTTTAATAAACACTTTATTCTTTTTATTAATTAATTAATACCCAAGTGTTTTTTTGTTAAAACTATTTAGTTTGTATTTACATAGTGTGTATATTTATTATGTTTATTTAGTTATTAATGTTAATTGTTAATTGTTTTTTTAATAAAGACAAAGATGTATAAACATTTGTGCGAATTTTTTTTTTTTTTTTTTTTAATTTAATTTTATTTATTTTTTTTATTTTTTATTTATTTCTAATAACTATATTCTCATTTTATTCTTTGTGTTGATATTAAATATACCAATCTTTACCAACATGAAAAAAAAACATTTACTTCACAAACATGCAAGCTCTACACTAACTCACCTCATTAGCATGTTTAATGCTAAAAGTTAAATTTAACTCACCTCCTTAGCATGTTTAATGCTAAATGTTAAATCATAATAAAAGTTACTAATAAATGCCTAATCATTTGTAAATGCAATTCCCACATCAATTAAAATAGCAGCAGCATTAGCAGCACACTACTAGTGCTTAGCATTAAATACAGTTGACATAGCATGTTGACACTCAAGTTTGTGAGTGTCGTACTTGTAATAAATCTTCATTTAACTCGACCACAGAGGTGTCATGACCTGCGCGAGTCTCTTTCCACTGGCCGTGCGTCTTCACAGCAGGATTAGATAAATCACCCCGCCTCGTCTCAGCCATGCTAATAGCGCTAATGAGGCAGGCACATGCTGGATGAATGGAGGCGGCCTGGAGGGGGCCAAGAGGCTTTTTCAGTGTGTGTTTGTGTGTTTTTCTCTTGGGTGTCGTTGTGTGTGTGTACTATTTGTGAAGCCTGTGGGCTTTTGAAGTTTGGAAATCAAAGGTTGGTCCATGTGAAGCCCGAAAAACTAGGAGTTGTTTCAAAGGGAAGGTATGTAGTGGTTTCTCCCTCAGGTTCTCTTCATCCTTCAGGCCAAACTTTACTGCATTCTTTCACTTTCTGTAGGTTTTTTGGAATGCTCTAACGATTGCTGATATAAGAGTTTTCTGATACCGTGATTATCAAGAATGCATGTGGTTTGAATGAGTATTTGTGTGTTTTCATGTTTTGCATAATTGTAGCATCTTAGCTTTTTGCTGAATTTTGAAATGCGTTTAGGATAAATACTTGATACTTCCATACATAGATTTATTTATTTATTTTATTTATTTATTTGTTTATCTATCCAAACAAATTACACACATGTTGATTTATTCTTAATTATATTATATTATATTATATTATATTATATTATATTATATTATATTATATTATATTATTATATATTATTATATATTATTATATTATATTATATTATATTATATTATATTATATTATATTATATTATATTATATTATATTATATTATATTACATTATATTATTCATTCATTTTCTTTTCAGTTTAGTCCCTTTATTAATCTGGGTTTGCTCAGTGGAATGAACTGCCAACTTATCCAGCACATGTTTTACGCAGCGGACGCCCTTCCAGCTGCAACCCATCTCTGGGAAACATCCATACACACTCACCCACACTTATATACTATAGACAATTTAGCCTACCCAATTCACCTGTACCGCATGTCTTTGGACTGTGGGGGAAACCGGAGCACCCGGAGGAAACCCACACGAACGCAGGGAGAACATGCAAACTCCACACAGAAACGGCAACTGACCCAGCCGAGGCTCGAACCAGCGACCTTTTTGCTGTGAGGCAACAGCACTACCTAGTGCGCCACTGCGTCGCCATATATTATATTATATTATATTATATTATATTATATTATATTATATTATATTATGTTATATCATATTATATTATATTATATTATATTATATCATATTATATTATTACATTTATCACATTTATTACATGTTTTTATTATTATTATTATTATTAGATTGCAATATTATATTTAAGAATAATAACATATTTAAATAATGAATGTTTAAATAAAAGAAAAAAAAAACAAGTTAAAGGTGGTATTAAAAAAAAATCTTAAATACATAACTAATTATTTTGCAAAAGAAATGTATTGCACTTCGTATGCAGTCATGTTCTCTAGTAAAATTTCTTAGAATATAAAATGATGATTTTGCAGCTTCAATAAACTGTAATAAAACTATTAGATGTAATATTTAAATAGGAACAATAAAACAGAACACAAAATAAGAAATAGTACAAATACTAATAAAAATGTTTTTAATAAATTTCATAATCTATAAAATAATTTACGCTAGAATATACAAGCCAACTACTGGTCTTTTTCTATACGTAGATATTTTATCCAGATCAATACCTACCTGTTTGTCTTTTTGCAACAGGAAGGGAACTTATTAATAACTGTGTGTGTACGTGTTTTTGTGACATGCCAGGTCAAATCTGTATAATGACATAGGTATGACATCGGCATTACAAGAAGGTGGTGAAATATGAGGACATTGCTGATGTACAAACGTGTGTGCTTTAATATTCCACTTTCTGGTCTGTTTTGCATTTAATTGCTGTCCGGTGTCTGTTTTCTGACTTAATTTAACAATGTGAATATTGTGTAATAGCAATAATATCAATAATAATTACATAAATGGGGGATTTTGTTTTTATTTCAAATAAGTAATATTATAAATAATTATAATGTTGATTGCTTGATCCTGATTGGCTGATTAAACGCACAGCTCTATGAGTTCCAGGCAGTTCTTGACTGCATTACAGTTTCATATCACAACATTGATTGACTTCAGTTATTTCACAGCCTACAACTTTAAAAAAATCTAATAAAATCAAAACTTTAGTATTATAAAAATTTTAAGGCTTTTGCCTTAAGATGACATGTGTAAGAAACTAGATCTACATACAGGAGCAATTTGAAGACCAACACCTGACAAATGTCTGAAATTCAGCATCTGAAAAGTGGCAGCTGTGGGAACAGTAGTATAAGTGGAATAATTAACCTCGATCTGTTGAATTATTAGAATATAATAATTCAACACAAGACAATTGTACCTGTGCTTCTATACCGACTAATTTTCTTTGCCTCATAATCACAAATAGAGAGGGATTCCACTAGAGCACAGGTGTCAAACTGAGGTCCTGGAGGGCCGGAGCTCTGCATAGTTTAGTTCCAACCCTAATTAATCACATCTGATCAAACTAATTGAATCCTTCAGGCTTGTTTGAAACCTGCAGGTAAGTGTGTTGAAGCAGGGTTGGAACTAAACTGTGCAGGGCCGCTGCCCTCCAGGATCTGAGTTTGACACCCCTGCACTAGAGAGACACATCATATGTTTGTGTGTAAATGACACAGGCATATCTAATAGCTCATAGTAACATGCCTTATAGCTACCTCTTCACATTTTGAGGATCCTATTGGCTCCCTGGAGAAGAACATGTTTGTGTCCTCGTGATTACACGAAGTAATGAAGGCTCTGTCACTGTTGCCATGGTTACTGTTAGTGCTGCATTAAATGATTTTAGAACACATCATTCAGTCAATTAGAATTAAGAATTTCAACATATCGTGGAATAATTTCTAATACTCCAATGGTCCATCATCAATTATTTCCTAAATATTTACACTTAAATGACTTTTGCTGCTTGTTCAAACTACTTATTTAAAATGAGTTAAAACAACACAATTCTTAAGTTTTTTTGGGGGGGACAATTAAATTGTTTTATGTTAAATCCACTTAAATTTGTAAAAACCATTAAGTTAACTTAATCGATTTGTGTTGGGACAACATAAAGGAATTGTGTGGAACCCTGCATTTTTTTACAGTGTAATTTTTGTTATAAATTAATGTTTGATGCATTGCTATCGATATCTTTACAAATGAATGTGTACATTTCATGTAAAAATACAAATTTTATTAAATAAAAATTAATAACTGCATGCAATTAAATTGACTTAATGATATGCATGACTTGAATTAGCCAGATAAAGTAATGCTATACCAATTGCTACAGATTTTCTTGGGTTACTTGAGGAAGCAAATTTTTTTTGTCAGTTGCATATCATTTTCAGTGTTCGTGAACTCCTGTTAAAGGATCTGTAGAGTTCAGAGGTTAATCTGTCATTATGTGAAATCATCTGTGTGTGACCGCTATGTGTTACTGGGCCTCCGAAAATTCGTTGTGACCTTAAAAATATGTGAAACATGCAATCATTCAGACACCAGGTACAGTGAAGTGTTACAACGCAATACATCAAAGTCACAAACAAACAGCTGTCAAATAGAGTATGTGCAGAAACAACAGACAGTCTGTGATTTATGCATGTGTGTAGAATGAGCCCATATTAGTTGGTGTTGGTGTGTAAAGAGCAGTGTGCGAGAATGTGTGTATTGGTTGTGATGTTGTGTAAAAGGCAGGTTAAGTGTATGTGTGTACTGGTTAGTGTTAGTAGAGCAGGTGTGTGTACACACACATTGGTGCAAAAAACTGTTAGCCTTCTTACTGATTTCGTTTATTGCATGTTTGTCACACTCTAATGTTTCAGATCATCAATTTAATTTTAATATTAGTTGACAATTAGTTGAAATAACAAAAGTAAACCCATCATACTGTTTTTAAAATAATTTTTCATTATTAAGGGGGACAAAAAAAGTGTTTACCCCTAAACCTAATAACTGGTTAGACAACTATTAGCAGAAACGACTGCAATTAAGCGTTTCCATAACTTGCACCTAGTCTGTTACAGCGCTGTGGAGGAATTTTGGCCCACTCATGTTTGCAGAATTGTTGTAATTCAGCCACATTTTGAGCATGAACTGACCTTTTAAGGTCATGCCACAGCGTATCAACTGGATTCAGTTCAGGACTTTGACTAGGCCACTCCAAAGTCTTAATTTTGTTTTTCTTCAGCCATGGACTTGTTGGTGTGTTTTGGATCATTGTCCTGCTGCAGAACCCAAGTTCAGTTTGCTTCAGCTTGAGGTCATTAATAGATGGCCAGGCATTCTCCTTTAGGTTATTTTGATACACAGGAGAATCCATAGTGTCATTTATCACAGCAAGTCTTCCTGGACCTGAAGCAACAAAACAGCCCCAGACAATCACACTACCACTACCACATTTTACAGTTGGTATGGTGTTCTTTTTTTGGAATGCACTGTTATTTTACACCTCACATAACAGGACAGACACTTTAAACTTTTTCTCGTCAGTCCACAGAGACTCTTGGGGATTTTGGGAATCATCAAGATCATCAAGTCTTGGGGATCATCAAGATATTTTCTTGCAAATCTGATCAGAGCCTTTATGTTCTTTTTGCACAATAGTGTTTTTTGTCTTGAAACTATGCCATGCAAGTCATTTTGCCCAGTTTCTTTCTTATGGTGGAGTCATGAACACCTTAACATTTTACACACTGGTAGATCTAAATTAGTTTAGTTTTTACATTTCTTCAGATCTCGACATGATGTCTAGTTTTGAGGATCCTTTGGTATACTTCACTATGTCAGGCAGGTCCTATTTAAATTATTTCATGATTGCCAACAGGTGTGTCAATAATCAGGCCTGTAATTTTGTTTTACCTTAATAATAAACACCACCTGTGTTTACTTTGTGTTTAATTTTTGACTGATATTTAAATTGTTTTGATCTGTAACAATAAAGTGAATCAGAAAACTCTGTAAGGGAGCAAACACCTTTTCCCAAAACTGTGAACAGATATATTGTTTGTGTTTGTAGTGTGCTGGTTGGTTTTAGTGTGTCAAGTGCAGGTATATGGTTTGTGTGTGTGTATTGGTTTGTATTAATGTGCAAAGAACAGGTATATGGTTTGTTGTGTGGGTGTGTTCTGGTAAGTGTTAGTAAAGAGCAGGTATATGTATTTGTATGTGTGAATGTGGTTGTGTATTGTTGTTTTTTTAGTGTGTAAAGAGCATTTATATGGTTTGACGAAAAACCCCAACAAAGGCATTCACTGTGCACACTTCCACTTCACTGCACAGAAATCTCACACTTTTTTTTCGTTTGGTTTGAGACCCTCATTGAATACCTTTAGACATCAAAACCACATCCAGCACCTACATTTGGCTCTTTACCCCAAAACATCACATCTCGACGTTCAGTTCATCTTTCACCCAGTGAGGTGTCAAACCTAGATTGCTCAGGTTTTTTGTTCACCTGTGCTGCTGAAAATATTACACTGAAAAACCAAATGCAGATCTGCTGATTAGGAGTGGACTAAAGTTGTAAAGCAGGTAAGAATTCTTAATATACTACTACTACTACTATTATTTTTATTATTTTTATTATTGTTATAACAAAATAGTAGAAATGCAAAACAAATGAGCGAACAAGCAGATAAATAAAATTAATTAGTGATTAATGCATTTATTTAGGGCATACACAAACAACAGCATCAAAATATAAATTAATGAAGAAATAACTTTTAATATTCACCAAAGTGTTATTAAAATTATTGTTAATACTTTTAGATGTTAAAACAAACTGGTAAAATAATCTGAACATATATACAAACAAATAAAAAAAAGTAAGCAGGATAAAGTGATTTTTAAAGATGTAAATAGAAAATCTTTTTTAGAGGCAAATGTATTGGTTGCTTCCAGTGCTTAGTCAAAACATACAGACATCAGCATTGTCAAAGCCTCATCATCTTTACAAATCTATTCCATGTAGACAAAAATATAACCCCAACAATGTTGATGCTCTCAAGTATGACAAATTACTGCGTATTTTACATTTTTAGCATTTCATAAGCTGTAAAAGTCATCATTAAGACAGCTCTGAAAGTAAACTAGTTTCAATGTAAACAAACTTCTTTAATGCTCTCTGTCTGAGCTGCTATCGCTTTCTTTCAGTTTCTGTATCCTGAAGCGTATGTCTGTGGATAAGCTCATTTATTCTCAGCTATTAAAGAGCTGTTGGAGCCAGGAATGACTAGGCTGTAATTGATGGGCAGGTGTGATATAGTCAGAGAAAACCCCCTCCTTCATGCTGTTATGCAAACTTCTGGCTCCGCAACTAGACTTTCCAGTTTGTTGTGTTTTGGCCTCTCATTCCTCCCAGTCACTCATCGCTTTTAAGGCAGTTGAGCTCTTGAAAACTGTTGAAACAAACCATTATGCTCTTATCAAGCAGTATTATAAGAAGAATTTGTGGACATCCACATTAATAAAGATAGTGTCTGTGTGTATATTTCAACACACTTGATGTTATTTAAAGGGGATATATTATGGTGCATTTCATAACATGTATAAATAAAACAAAAAATAAATATCTTGTCCATAAAACAAAAAAAAATAAGTTATTGTGCCCTTTAAATGCAAATGAGCTGATGCTTTTCAGAAGAGGGTGGAACCTATTCTGATATTCCAGAAACAACAAAACAAGCAAATCCTTTACTATCAGCTCTCTTGTTTTTCCAATGATTCTGCAGCATTTTGCAATTCTAACTGCTACTACCCCATTTAAATACTTTCACATTTAATCCCACATATTAAAAACATCCACATGGTGTAAAGCAGGTGACCGTAACATCGATACAAATCCAATGCTTCCCATATGCATAGTACTACCAAACCACCAGGGGCCGACAAGAGTTGCGCAAAATAATTATGTTTTCAACTTTAACTTTCACTTTCAGAGATTACGAAAGCACAGAATGATCATTTAAAAAGGTTTCATTACATTTCCTTTGTTTAAAGCCATGTACCATCACCCTTCCTATCAAATCATGTTTCGGTATGTTAGGGGATGTGTCCACTGAAGTGTTTTTTGTTCCCCTGAGTATTTTTTTCCTGTTGTTGTTGTCAATGGAAGGGCCACAATTTTTAAAACACATGTAGCATAGTGAGGCGCTGAGTATTACATGCAGTTTACATGCTCAGACAAATGGATCATTTTTGGAAGGGCATCACTTATTTCAGACAAGCTGTGGTGAAAATTAATTTGAGAAACATTCTCTTTTCAATCGGAAGAGCTTATAGAATCAATTCGGAGCTTATTTTTTATCAGCAGGTGGTGCTGTATGCTTTACAAACAGCAATACTCTGCTTGCATCCAATCCCTTATGATCAACACCTGAAACTAAAATAATCATTAATACAGTTAGATTTAAGTGAATTACTAGAATGTTCATAATGAGCTATATTTACATTTTAATCTTCAGACATAAACGCCAACTTACCTTTCTCAGCCGAACAAACGTGTATGGTTCAAAAACAGTTGTTAAACTGTTAAACTATACTTGTGCCATTAATAACTATTCTAGAGTGTCATCGGCTGTTAAAAACTACTATAGAGTGACGCCTGTAGTTAAAATCTCTTCTTGATAGTCGTCTTCTGTTAAAAACAAATAACTATTCTACATCGCCATCTACAGTTAAAAACTGCTCTAGAATGCCTGTTCCAGAGTGCCGTTAGCTGTTGAAATTATTCTAGGGCACCATCTGCAAAAACGAAAAACACTTCTAGATGGCAGTCTGCTGTTAAAAACCCAACTATTCTAGATCCCAGTCTGCCATTTAAAAACAATTTTATATCCCTGTCTACAGTTAAAACCTATCCTAGAGCACCACCAACTAAAATAAAAACTATTCTAGAGCGTAATCTGCTGTTAACTATTCTAGAGTGGCGTCTGCAATTAAAACCTACTCTAGATTGCCTATTGTTAAATAGCAAAAAAACCAAAAAACTAATCTGCATTGCGGTTAAATTGCACTCTATTCTAGAGTGCCATTAGATGTTAAAACTAATTTAGAGCACTGTCTGCTGTTAAAAAGGAAAAACGATTATAGATCACTGTCTGCCATTAAAAAGTATGCTAGAGCATTGTCTGCAGTTAAAAAAAATATTTAAGAGTGTCATATGCTGTTAAAAACTAAACTATTTTAGATTGCTGTTCTATAGCACCGTCTGCTGTTAAAAATTACCCTAGAGCACTGTCAGGACTTAACTGTTCTAGAGCATCATCTGCTTTTCTAGAGTGCCATCTGCCATTTAAAAACTAGTCAACAGCACCACCAACAATTAAAAACTATTGTAGAGCTTTATCTGATAGCCATCAGATGATAGCCAACTGTTTAAAACTATTTATAAACTGTCATCTGCTATTAAAACTATTCTAGAGTTATGTCTGCCATTTTAAAAACTGTCTGCTCTTAAAAACAAACAAAAATATGTCTGCTGTTAAACTATTCAAGATAACCGTCTGCTGTTAAAAACCATTTTAGACTGTTGTCTTCTGTAAAAAAACAAGCTTAGAGCACCATCAGGTCTTAACTATTCTAAAACTATTCTAGAGTGCTATTTGCTGTTAAAAACTAGCTTAGTGCCATCTTCTGTTAAAAGCTATTCGAGAGCACCGTCTGCCATTAACTACTATCCCAGAGCAACAGCAACTCTTAAATTATTATTATAGATTATATATATATATATATATATATATATATATATATATATATATATATATATATATATATTATAGGTGGGCATAGATTAATTTTTTTAAATCTAGATTAATCTAGATTAATTTCAAAATTAATCTAGATTAAAATTGCTCATTTGAATTCTGCCGAAGGCATTCAGATTATGTGTGCTACCCAAATAATAAGTCTTTGAGAACGGGTTTCTCAAGCCAGGTGACGCATTAGACCAGGGGCTCATCTCCTGTTTCCAAAAGCATCACCAACTGCTTGAGAAACTGTTCTACTATGATAATTGGTGATGAAAATAAATGATGTTCAATAAGATGTACTTGTGTTTACTAACTGGTTATTCAGTTAAACATGAATGTTGAACTGTATGGCTACATAAGCTCCAAACAGTGATTTTATACTTGCTTTTGATGTACGTACATACAGAAAATGCTGCTTCGCAAAGGCAAGTTCACAGAGCCCTGACGCTGTCAAACATTGAGTATGTTTACATTGGCAACAATACTTTAATACGATTTTAATATGATTAAAACAATACTCTGATTAAGAGTTTACCATGTAAACAGCGATTTTTAATTACTTAATGCGACTAAAGTCATAACTGAACTAAACAGAAATGGATTTGATCCGTGGAGTATGCAGATATTAGTGGCAATACTGACAAACTATTCCCGTCATGTAGGACTTTTCGCCATATTTTCCGACAAGATCCACACAGGCAGCTGTCAGTAAAGGACCGCACAGACACACACACACACACACACACACACACACACACACACACACACACACACACACACACACACACACACACACACACACACACACACACACACACACACACACACACACACACACGTCACGAAATGCGGTAGTTTTTTTCTTCTCATTTGTCGTGCGTTATTAAATTCCATATCACTCTCACCTGTCCTTACTCATTTATTTGCGTCTAATACCCCAGTTTGTCACGAAGGCATGAATGAAATGTTCGTAAGTTAAAGTGAAACTGCTCAACTGCAGTTAGAGTCAGGCATCCTGCTGATTTGATTCAGAAGGGCACTTCTTTCCCAGACGGCTCACCGGTCAGGTATACATCCGCGCTAAACTATCAAGGAGAAAGTCATCATAGCTTGCGTAGAAAAGACCCAGCTCTCACCCAACTTTGAAAATAGATTAATGGCGATATTTTTTTTATCGCGCGATAAGAGTCTCGCGTTAACGCAGCATGTTAACGCCGATAACGGCCCACCACTAATATATATATATATATATATATATATATATATATATATATATATATATATATATATATATATATATATATATATATATATATATATATATATATATATATATATTAGGGGTGTCAAAATTAATCGTTTCTTCGGTGCACCGCGATGCAGACGCGGACAATTCGGTATCGGTTCAGTAATAATCATAACCGGTCATAGCCATTTAAAAAACGTCAAGAGCACTGTCTGCTGCCAAAAACAAAACAAAAATTCTATAGTGCTGTCTGCTGTTAAAAACCTTTCAAGATCACCATCTTCTGTTAAAAACCATTCTCTAGCATCGTATGCTGTTAAAAACTAGCCTAGAGCACTGTCAGGTCTTAACTACTCTAGAGCATCATCTGCTGGTAAAAACTATTCTAGAGCGTCATTTGCTGTTAAAAACGAATCTAAAGTGCCATCTGCCATTAAAAACTAGAGCAGCAAATGGCGCTCTAGGAAAGTTTTAATAAACACTTAAACTATTCTAGAGCTTCATCTGATCTAGAGCATCGCCAACTCTTAATAGCAATTTGTTATTAAACTATTAGAAACCATATTTTATCCATTACCTACAGAAGATAAAATATGATTTAAAAGTTACATTAAGAAAAACATGCAAATAAAAAGCAAATAGATTTTTTTATTTTATTTATTTTATTTTTTGGATTGTGACCACTGGCGTGTTTACGTTATTTTAATGACACAATAATAGCATCAGTTGCAGCAGATTGATTTTACAGCACCATGGTAAACTTTGACGTGTGCCCTTAACTTTTCTAGAGCGGTGTCTGCTGCTAAAAAAAAAACAAAAAAAAAAAACTATTTTAGATTGGCGTCTGCAGTTAAAAACTATTCTAGAGCACTATTTGCTGCTAAAAACTACTCAAGAGCATTCTCTGCAGTTAAAACTATTCAAGAGTGCCGTCCGCTGTTAAAAACTAAAAACTATTCCAGTGCCGCCAGCAGTTTAAAACTATTCTAGTGCACAGTCTCCTGTTAAAAACTAGCCTAGAGTCTTATCTGCTGTTAAATACTAAGCCCAAAATTGATTCAAAAGCCAATTGTGATGCAAAATTGCAGAATCTTTCTAAAAGTATTTTTTTTTGCCACAGCTCTAGTTTTCAGTTGCGCAAACATGCTTCAGTGGACATGCATACAGTCTGATGCGCTTCATAGTAATAATTAGACTGTTCTCCAAGCAGCTTCTGTACACGCAGTCTGAGGAGGAGTAAACAAACAGATATTGGACAACAGACAAGAGGAGGAAAATATACTCTTTTGGAGTCTGAGTGTGTGGTTAAACAGACAAATATACACATACAATCTGTCAAAATAACTGTCGTTATGTGTTTTGTACTAAACACAACTAATTGTGTCTCAAAGAGATGGTTCACCCAAAACAAAAATGACAATTTGGTAATCATTAACTCACCGTTCACAACAAAACCTGTTTGAGTTGAACACAAAAGAAAGTTATTTTGAAAAATGCTGGTTGCCTGGCACCTATTGACTTCCATAGTAATTTTTTCCCTACTATTGAAACCAATGGGTAGCCTACCTTTATTCTTCCAAATATCTTTTTTTGTGTGAGTGTGTGTTCAGCAGAAGAAATTAATTTAGGTCTAGAACTACTTGAGAGAGAAAGTAAATTATTTAATTTGAGTCAACTATTCCTTTAATGAGCATAAACAGTTAGGAAATTATTCAAATGCTTGTCAGTATACAGTAGATCTATGCATTCAGACTTAAAGTGACACCTCTGTTATCCAATGTGTGTAATCACACAACAAATGAAAAACGAGCTATTCTTGCTCTTCACGGAACAACTGTGGTAACTTTTGATAGGAATCTATGTAAATTTAATCCCTAAAGAGACGAAAAGTGTTAAGGTTTGATTACTTGATTCAGTTTTTCTAGGCTATTCATTTTAATAGGCTATAATTTGTTAAATCTTTTGCACCATTTTCCTAATATTATTTATAATTTCCCTTTTTTACTGAATTACTGTTCAACTCTCTGTTGTTTGTTTATTTACTAACTGTTGTTTATTTATGAGGGGGGATTTCCCCTTGTTTTCGAATCCCAATGTTGACAGGTATGCAAAACCTGCCAAAAAATGTCAGTAACGACCAGTAGCGGATTAAAGCTTTACATGTTCAGACATTTTTGGAGAGTAAGTTGTTATATTTCTGGATACATTTAAGTAATTGTTGACGACATTATTAGTTCAACCCTTTTATTTTTACAAAAAAAAAAAAAAAAAAAAATTTCAAAAGTTTGTCACCTGATCTCACAGCCCTTAATAAATGTGCATTCAATGGGTTTGCTGATGGTTAGCATTTTTGGGCTAAAATAAGATTAATATAAGAACAAGATTAAAATAAATTTGCTCTGGTCTCTGTGAATATAGACAATGGCTAAGTTAGCCATTTTTAGCATGTTGACAAGCAAATACCAAAAAGAAAATTTGGAAACATTCCCAAAGTTTGAGAATATGAAGTTTAAAGCATGATGTACTGGATCGGGTACTGACATTTTTCTGAAACTGACCCTAAGCAGGCTGGTTTAAAATATATTTAGCCCAAATATTTACACTCTTCAGCACTTTTCCTTCAAAAATGAATTGGACATCAGTCTCGGATATCAGGAGTCTATACGTATGCTCGTTGGTATATCCAACAACAGAACTAATATAAATTAATTCAATCAGTCATTTTAAATATTTTACATATAAATAAATGAAAAATAAGTTTGTATTATAGTTTGTAGTTCTAATAGTTGGCAGTTCATTCCGCTGTGGCAACCTCTGATAAATCACAGACTAAGCCGTAGGAAAATAAATGAATAAATAATAAGTTTGTTATATAGTCATATAAAAAAGATGGCCCTCTGATTAAAATGTATTTTATTGTTTATTTAAAATAAAACAATGGTTAACCCTTTAACTGCCCCACTAACAAAAAAAAAATTTCGATTAATTTCTTAAATCCTAATGTCACTAGTTGACACACTCAATGCATTTTTTTTCCACACATCCATCATTTTCAAAATATCAACCTCTACTGAATGGTTGATATGTCTGTTTATGGTAAAAGTACCGGAATGAATACACCGAATGTGCTTTTTGCGTTGAGATGCGCCTTTTTTAATGATTTACTAACGACGCCAAGTGTTGTGGCCTGTGCTCCTCGATGTGACGTGCACTCGCAGTTAAAAAAAAGTCAACTCTGAGCGGAAAAAGCGTGTTACCTCAGTCGCGTCTTTTTCATTCTCCAATCAAATGAAAGCAGAGGCAGGGTTTTCGTTGAGGTGCCTGCAGTGTTTGTGTTGTTGTTATAAACTTTAAAAAATTATATTAATATCAACAGCAACACTCGCACACAATATGCAGCTGATTCAGTCTTTGCCTAGTGACATAAAAAGCATGCTGCGCCTTGCGTTTTTGGAATGTAAATGCGCGTTCGGTGTGATCAACCCCTAAGACCAATTTATTTAAAAAAATATATAATCAAGAAACGACATTTTTTAATACTAAATCATCTTTATTATTTGAAGTATGCCATAAAATATTTCCGATTCTCATTTAATGAGTTTTCTTTTTTTTTTTTTTTTTTTTTTTACAATAAAACCAAAGTCAAGTGAAGTAGTGCAACAGGATTGTTGTGTAGTGTAAACCATTATTTAAAACAGTCAAAATACAGTTAACCATTTGGTAGAGCAGGCAGTTACATGGTTAATAAATGAAACTTTTTTATAATATATATATATATATATATATATATATATATATATATATATATATATATATATATATATATATATATATATTACAATGTAAATGAATGTTAAAAAGAAACAGTTTGTATGTGTTTATTAACTCGAATAAATGAATAAGTTCATTATTGAGTATGAATGGCTGACTGTTCAATGTCCGTTCGAATAATTTGCATTATGTTTTAAGGTTCTTCTTTTTTGTTTGTTTGTCTTTTTTTCAGCTTGATAAACATCAGACAATCTTTGCCTTTCATCTGATGGAAAAGAGCATCATGAATATTCTTCACATCTTTAATGTGTTAACCAACACAAGTAAACGGTGAGTACATACTACCTTTAAACCATTCCTTTAGGCTCAAAAGTATTCCCTCTAATCTCCAAACTGAAAACCCATTCAAAAACAAGTAGCATCATAAATATGTTTAATGGAAAAAAATTCTACTATTTCCTCCTCATTGTCTACTGAGGTATTTTTCGAAAAAGTATTGTCAGATTGCTTTCAGTGCTCTGGGTGTGGAGCTTTCTGTGATATTACTTTCCCTCCAAATGGACTGAACCACACAATCACACACACACAACAAAAAAGATTCATCTGATAAAACTAATGAGGGACATTTTAATACTCACACGTGTGTATTGAGTTGCTGTAATGTAGCTAATCTAAACATGACATCCGTCCATTAAACTATATAGTGCGGACATGTGTTTATGCGCTATATAGTTTGGACATTTCTAAGAAATGTGGGATTTTTTTTCCTCATGCTTGTTAGTCCATTATCAAACAAGCTCCTGGAATGAGCTAGTCTGAGCTTCCTGGTGCCTTCCTGTGGTGTAATGATCCAGCTAGACGTCCAAACAATACTTAGCGCAATTGGCGTAGCAGTTGATGTAGTCATCGCAATGGCCCTTCCTGTTCCAGAAGGACTCCAGAAGTGGTTTTTGACGGTTTTGGCACACGAGCGTGGTAAATGACCTGTAAGGAAAAGGGGCAGTGTTTCAGTTAGCTTTCCATCACGCAACAGAAAGTAGCAGGTGTGATGTGGAAATGCAGGTGGAATTTATTTTAAGCGGTGAATATTTCAACATACACAGCAAAAAAAATGTTCAAAATGCACTTTCAAGTTGCTTAGTTATAAAAGTGCATAACTCTGTGGAAAAGAGATTTAAATATTTAAATGAGAAATCAATTTAATAATAATATAATCATTAAAAATAGAAGAATTTTATATAAATATTTATATACATTTTCATATTTGTTTCATTCATTTATTCATTAATTTTCTTTTCGGCTTAGTCCCCTTATTAATCTGGGGTCGCCACAGCGGAATGAACAGCCAACTTATCCAGCATATGTTTTATGCAGCGGCTGCCCTTCCAGCTGCAACCCATCTCTGGGAAACATCCATACACACTCATACACTATACAATTTAGCCTACCCAATTTACCTGTACCGCATGTCTTTGGACTGTGGGAGAAACCGGAGCACATTTGTTTAATTTAATTTAAAATAGTTTAATTTTCTTATTTATTTTTAATTATTTGTGAAATTTCGCAATATATCCGAGCAATTCCAGCATTATGGATGTGACATTTGCAGTAAAATCTCAAAACATAAATTCAGAGAGAACATGTTAACATTATATTGAAACATCTGTTTATATTTTCCAAAACAACTAGCCACAGTTATGGGAGCAGAAAAATATCAATCTGTAAACATTTTTTTCTATTTTAAATGAGAGAAATAAACATGCATTATGGATGTGACCAAAAAAGTATGTGAGTTTACAGTATGCAACATACTTTGTAGAAATTCTGTGAATTAAACTGCACAACCCAAAAGAAATAATGCTAATCAAAAAGATAAGACTTGACTCACTACAGAACAAAAATGGTTGATTTTGTTTTGTTTGACATTTTTTACATTTAAGAGGAAAAACGTCCGTTATGGGTGTGACATCTCTTTAATATGGATGTGACAGATGTGAAATTGGCACTTGTGTGATTTTGGTAAATCAAATATAATAGTTCGAAAACAATAACAAAGACTCTTTTGAATATTTTCAAAGCACTTTAAAATACTTGCTTCCACAAAAATACGCAGAAATGGTTTCGATATTTTGGAATATCCTTCTTTTTTTCATGGCAAGGTTGACATTTGTATGGAATTGCTCATACACTGAAAAAAAAAAGATTTATGAAAGATTGTTGAAAACAATTTATATGGGTTGAATTTAAACAAACACATAAAAATTAGTTATGTTTAACTTAATTTATTTGTTTACATTCAGCCCAAATAAACAGTTTACAAACACTTAGTGTTACAGAATTTAGTAAATCCAGCATGCAAGGAATCATCTTCTTTTTTTTTTTTTAAGTGTTTGAAATATTTGAATTTAAGTTGAGAAATTCAAGTCCTACCTTCGATTTAAAAAATAATTATGTTAACTTAGCTTTTCAGTAGATCAAATTTAACAAGAAAAACTAGTGAATCAAATAAACTCCATTATATTTAAGGGTTTGAAGGCTTTTATTTAAATGTATCAGTCTGATTCAAATAAGAAATTTGATTTAAACTAAAAAAAACAAATTTTTTTTACAACTTTTATGAGTTGGTCTGAAGACTTTTGTTTAATATTTCACTGATTTAATCCAGATATTTTTTGTAACTAAACTGTTTTTCTGATGTAAATGAGTGTATAATAGACAGATAAATAATAAAATAATAAAATAAATGAGTTAATAATTTATTAATCCTTGTTTGACCAACCCAAACAACATATTGTATTTACAGTTGAAGTCAGAATTATTAGCCACCCTTTGAATTTTTTTTTTTTTTTTTTTTTCTTTTTTCCCAAATGATGTTTAACAGAGCAAGGAAATTTTCACAGTTTGTCTGATAATATTTTTTCTTCTGGAGAAAGTCTTATCTGTTTTATTTCAGCAAGAATAAAAGCAGTTTTTAATAAAAAAAAAAAAACATTTTAAGGTCAAAATTATTAGCCCCTTAAAGCTATATATTTTTCAATAGTCTACAGTCCGGCATCTTTTCCGGCATATGTTTTACACAGCGGATGCCTTTCCAGCCCCAACATAGTACTGGGAAATATGTATATACGAAACTTTGCTTATATACTAAAAATAACTTTTCAACAATCATTAAATCAGTAAAATACATACAACCCCCACTTTATTTAATAGCAACACTAACATGTTTAACTACAAACTTTGACCTGAGGAAATGACTAAAGAAGTTCCCATCCACTACAGTTTGTCCAACTATCAGAAGTCTAATTGTGATGTCATAATGACCGATGGTTATTTTAATGGTCGAAGGAGTGCTACTGTTGTCCTGCTTCCCATTAGTCTTTATGAAGTTAGCAAGCCGGAGAACACGTTTATCAAGCAGCCACATCTTAATGAGCTTCAGAGAGTGTAGGCCACTTATGTCATTACCCTAATGAAATATAATTTACCCCAGAGTAGTCTTTGGATAGTTTGTAACCAACTTACTCCATCTAGACTGGCTCCACCAAATGGCGACACGCAAATAAAAGGACGCTGCCTTTTTTTCTAGCAAGCTGGTTTAACAATGATTCTATAAACCTGCTTCTGCTTTTATTAAAGTTTGCATGGAGTGTGATTTGCTGAGACTTTTATTTCAGTATGTTGATCTGCTTCCAACTGAAGCAGAATACTAAGTAGTGGGCAGGGCTTTCTTTTTGCACATCATTTCCTTGTGGCAAACTAAAGGTAGTGAGAAGGATGTGGTTAAGAATATTGTGGCTGAAGCCACTTAAAGCGACATCATCAGGGAAGAACCGCCACTCAGGGCCAGATTAAGAACACGTTGGGCCCTGGGTCTGTAGCAAATCTTAGGTCTTCATTTATTTTTTACTTCACAAAATAAATTCGCTGCACAACAGAGACCGCGCTTCAGTTTTGAGCACATCCAGGATGGTTCTGCCTATGCCAGCTTCTGTTACTACACGTACAAGTTAATCGATTAATACTGTTTGGATTTTTTTTTTCTACAACAAGCTTGGTTAGCCTAACTTTGACTAGATAGTTCTTGCGGTAGTGCCGAAATAAGGGACTGTCCTGGGAAAATTGGGACATCTGATCACCATTACGGGTGACTTAAACAGGGCTGTTCAATATTCTGATTGGGCTACAGCCACATCAAGCCCCAGTTTAGCACCGGTGTCATTGTTTTTGAACAGTAGAAAACCGAAAGGAATGCTTCACATTATCGACGTGCAAATGCATTTCTGATGTCATGGCGCAAATTAATTTTTCAGCCAATGAAGGGCCCTCTTCTTTGGCGGGCTCTGAGGCATCAGCCCCACTTAGACCTTATGTTAAACTGGCCCTGCCGCCACTCCAAATAAAGAAAATGGTCAGATTTTGATCGAATATTACCAAAAAAAAATTTTTCTTTCAGTGGATTAACTTGCATGGATTATTTGGCTTAGGAATAGCAATGTGCGCTAGCAAAATAAAGATTATAAATTTTGATTTCGCATGGACTTTAAATGCTATCCATTGGTGACAAGTGCTTATTCTTTAACTACTAGTACATTTTTAAAAGATACTTGTACTTCCTTAGATACACAAACTATTCTAGTTGCACGAGGACTTATTTCAATTGTGACTACAAACTGTTCAATAGATACTATTAAGGAATTTGTGTTTGTGAAGTGCATTGAAATGTGCATTTTATATTCTGTGTTTAATAGAGTAGCCACTCCCATTTTCAAAAACAGTCAATAGCATTTCGTTTATACCACAGCTCTGTCAGTGGGAGCTGTTGGCAAACCTTCAGTTTGAAAGCACTTTGACATGTAAATTAATGACCAATTTCAGCATCAGCAATAGTGCGTTGAAGGGCGCAGGACATATCAAGTACTAGAGAGCATTTGATTGGTTGGAAGATTTGATGAGAAACTGAAGTATGAATGACGTCACAAAAATCACTGATTCTTTTAGCTGGAAGTGACAAACCTAAAGATTTACATTTTTAAAATAGGCTAAATATAAATTTTGTTGGTGTCTTGGAGCACACTAGCATATAGATTACCATAAGCCTAACATATTGATATGTACACGGGCACTTGAAAATTTTAACTTCTATGAGAAACTGTTATTCAGATATCAACTATTACATAGATACTAGTTCTTATTTATTAAACACTAATATTTATTCCAAACTATACATTTAAGTACTAAGTTATACCAGTAAACTACATTCAGTTTTAACTAGTATGTATTCCATATTTTAAAATAAATGTAGTTCTGTGTGAGTACTCATATTTTTAGATTGTAGTTTTGTCATTCTATGCTAAATAAATACTATTATTCTTATTTGTTAAATACTAAAATTGATTCAGATCTATACATTTTTTGACCTAGTTAAATCAGTAAGCTACATGTACTTACTATATGGTTAGGGTTGGATGTAGCATTAGTTGCATATAATTTAGCATAGTTTTTTAATTTACCATAGTAACACAGCATAAAATAAAGTATTACTGATCTTAGTTATTTATTAGATATTACTTCTACTTCAAGGAGTTCCTGTACTTAAATCATTTGTTTGTTACATGCTAAGTACTATCTTTTAGCTACTATCTTACACATCTTAAAATGTTGCTGAGGCCTTTGACTAGTCATTTCATAAGATGCGTAAATGAAGAGTAAATCACACTAGTAAAATAAGTGCTAGTAATTACAAAAAAAGATAAAAATTTCTTAAATAATAAATAAAAAATAAAGATACTTTATTTTAAGGTGATGTAGTTACAGTGTAAGTAATATTTATTAATTACACGTACTTACTATTGATATTCTGCAATGTGGAAGTGCACTTATTTTTGCAATTGTTTTGGAGCTTCAGATTCAGTAGCCTATGGGAGAAATGACTAGGAATAATAAACGGCAGAAAGCGGTCAAACCTGCTATACAAACAAGTGTGTTCATGAATGCACATCAAAAAGAAGGATAATATAATTAGAACAGGGGTGTCCAAACTCTGTCCTGGAGGGCCAGTGTCCTGCAAAGTTTAGTTCCAACCCCAATCAAACACACCGGAACCAGCTGATCAAGCTCTTACTAGGCTTTCTAGAAACAGCAGGTGTGTTGAGGCAAGATGGAGCTAAAATCTGCTTGACACCTGCCCTCCAAGACCGATTTTGGACACCCCTGAATTAGAATATATCAGTTTACAACATCAATGAGCATAACAAGCTGTTTTTAATGTATGAAAATCAGTGAAAGGGAATGAGACTGGAAGTCTTGAGCCAAAAAGATTCCGCTTTTACTTCAAGAATAAGGTCAATATGGTTGGGGTTAGAATGTGGGTTAGGTTTTGGGTTAGTTACATATAATTATGCATAATTCCTTTTAATTACTATGGTAAATGCATGAAACATGTAACTATGTCACCTTAAATTAAAGTGTTAGCCTAGTATTTAATAAATAACTAGAAGTACCTAAAGAATAACTACCAATATCTATTAGTATCTAATGAATAAGTACAACTTTCTAATAAACAATTACAAGTATTTAATGAATGCATACTGTTGTATTACACCATTAATAATTACTAGTCTGAAATTATTAATGATATCAACTACTTGTAATTAAATGTAACCAGTCAGAACTGAAATATTACACTGTAAAAACAATCCGTAATTTAATTATTTTATTTTTTTTCGGCAGCTAGGGTGCCGGAAAAAACGTAAAATAACGGCCATTAAATTAAAGAAATTTACTGTAAAACAGAGGTTGAATTACAGAATTTTACCAGAAATTTAAAATTAAGGAAATTTCTGTTATTTTATATCCGTTATTTTACAGTAAATTTCTGTAATTTAACAGCTGTTATTTTACGTTTTTTTCCGGCACCCCAGCTGCCGAAAATAAATCGTAAAATTACGATTTCTTTTACAGTGTATTTAAAACTGAGTAGTCAGTGAATGAAAAACAAGCAAAGCTGTTACTAGTGTCAGCCAAATATTTACTAATCACTTTTAGTATTAGTAGTAGACTATCTAATCACAAAGTACTAGTGTCAACACTGTTGATGGGTTTTGCTAATTACATAGTATTTTACTGTAATATGAACTGTATTTTACTGTAACAGTTATGCAGTATGTTACTGTATTTAAAAGTTGCCTTGTAAAAATTACTGTATTTTACAGTAAAGATATACAATAGTGTAATTACATATACAGCAAGATAAATTGTGCTGTAAATGTAAGTACAGTGTTTTTGCTGTATATGATTTACAGTAAGTTACTGGCAAACTGCTGCAAGTAAGTTAACAGTGTACCTTAATGTTTCCAGTATCTAGTAAATGCAGACTATTATCTAATAAATAACTAGTATGTAATGCATGGACTAAACACTAGCAATTTTTTGTAAATGTGACATAAGTACTAGTACTTAATAAAAAAAATGCTAGTATTTTATAAATTAAATACTAGAAAATGTTAAAATGGCTTGCCATACTTGTTTTAAATGTAAAATGTGTGTATGTGTGTGTACCAGCATGGTTTTTTTCCCCTAAGAATGCAAAGCTGAAGCCCTGTGGTGATTTTCTCACACACACTTGTTTACAGTCTAAACACTAGCAGTGCTTGGACGATGGGAAAATACACTCTCAGCACAACCCTCATGAAGTGTGTTTGTGTGTGTGCATTAATGTCCTAACTGCACCTTAAACTGTGTTTGTGTGTGTGTGTGTGTGTGTGTGTGTGTGTGTGTGTGTGTGTGTGTGTGTGTGTGTGTGTGTGAGAGAGAGAAAGAAAGGCAGGTGCTCTTCAAATCCAATGGGCTTTCCACTCGCAAACTCTTTGCTATTTTAGTCCTGCTTGTTTAAAATTTTATCGATAATACATACTAGAAACTATTATCATGCTACCGGTAACTATTTTTAGATACTAGTACTTATTCATTAGATACTAGATCTTATCCTTTAGGTGCATTTTAAAAAGATATTGGTAGCTATTCATTAGATACTAATTGTTATTATTAAGTACTAGTACTTATTAAATAGGCACTAGTACTTACTATCAGAGTATTTACTCATTACTGGTACTTGTTACTAGTTAATTTTTCAAAACTAGACAGTTTTCAGTTGATTAGTTTATATTTTGTCACACTTTCCAAACAGGGTTCATTAATTAATGATAGTTAAATACATTTACTAACAAACTTAAACAATACTTAATCAGTTAATCATTTACTAATGCATTATTAAAATCTAAAGTTAAAATTAGTGAACATTAATGAACTAATAATAAATTACTTTAATTATTTAATTAACTTTTTACTATTTTTTTTTTTAACAAAGTGAGTAAACACTGTGATGTATTGCATGCGTTTCTCAATTAGTTTTCACAAAGGGCCAAATTCTGGCAATAATACAAATCCAAGGGCCGCTGATCAGTATACAATATGTGACCACAGTGTTTGCCCTGTTATATGGGTGCAATTGTATGGATTGTTTGGTTCGTATTACGGTTTTAGTTCAGTATGAAAAAACAGGACACTGTTAAATAAGAATAAAGAAAAAAAATCACAGGCATGAGTTGTATAATAATAATAATAATAATAATAATAATAATAAAAACATGTAATGTATAATTATATATTTTGGTCACACTTTATTTTAATGGTCTGTTTGTTGAACTTCAGTTACATTGCATCTACATGCCCAACTAATTCTCATTCGATTATGAGTAGACTGTTAGGTTGGGGTTAGGGTTGGGGTTAGCGTTAGGGTTAGTGTGTTGACACGTACTTGCAAAGTTTCTTATAGTCAGTTAAATGTGTGTTGAAGGAGCAGTATCAACAGATATTAAGCAGACAGTCTACTAATACTCAAATGGACCATCAAAATAAAGTTTTACCTATATTTTTATAATATAATTATAAAATAATGCCTCATTCACATTAGCAGCGACTTTGTAGTGCTCTGTCGCTCTGGGTGGCAATCTGCCGCAAACGCAGGTCTGTATAGGTCTACAGCACAGAGAATACAACTGGCCTGGGAATTGAACCAGTGACCTTCTTGCTGTGAGGCAACGGTGCTAACCACTGAGCCACCATGCCACTAGAATCAATTGAATAAAAACTAGTATGTAATAGGTAAGAATATCTAGAAAATTATACTAGTAACTAACTAATGATTAAGTATCTATTAATAGGTACTCGAGTCAATAAAAAAAAAAGTACTAACACCTTATGTATATCTAAAAAATTATGTTCTACTACATGAAAATATGGGTCACACTTTATTTTAATGTACAATTCATGCCATTAACAAGCCATTTACAAACCACTAACACAGACTATTAGTTCAACAAACTATTAATAAGATGCTTATTCATAGTAAGATATAGTTTAGGTTTTGGGCATAGGATTAGACATGTAAAATAAGCTTCTAAGTGCTAATAAACAGTTAAAATCATACATGTTGGTAGGTAAGAAGTTAGTAGTAAATGGTGTGAATTGTTATTAAAACTAAAGTGTAACCAAATGAAGAGTTCAGATGTAAAAACCTCTAAATGCAATCTGAAATTTCTTCTAAAATGAGCATTTCTATCAGGCTCCTAAATGTAGGTTCAGTAATTTTAATTTTATGGCAAAAATAAAGTTATTTTTATGGTCTTTAAAGTGAAATAAATCAACATAAACAAAAGAGGCTGAGAAAAATGTTCATTTTCGACTGAAATTTCGGATGGCACTTAAAGGTTTTTGCATTCTGAACTCTTCAAATGTACCAGTCAGAATTAAATACTTGATAACTTAATGACTGTTCCCACAAAGGTTTGTGGCAAAACTTTGAAAGTTGTTACTAGTAACAGTAAAATAGCTTGTAATCGCTATTGAACATCCAATATGTATTAGTGTCTATTTAATGTGTACTAGTTTCTAGTGAATAAGTACTAGTATCCAATCTGTAGTAATAAAATCTTCTGATGAAGAAGTACTAATCTTTTTTTAAGGTAAAATAAGAAGACCTACCTAAAAAGAACAAAATATGTACTAGTAACATGGACATAGATATTAAATAGATTGGATGTTAAAACCGCTTGCCATAACTCAACTGCTATACTAGTTTACAGCAGTTGTTTAGTTTGTTAATTTGCTAGCTTTAGCTAGTGTGGTTTCGGATGAAGTTTGTGAAATGTTCTTTGAGGCATCTTCAAGCAGCTAAGAGCAAATTGCTGTGGTAAAAAAACAACAACATTAGCAGTATTTCCTACCACTGGGTTGGGTGTGTGAAATTAGCAGCGCCGGCCGCAGCCAATCACTTCTTATCTGATCAATCGTTATCAAAATATCTGCGTTAGATGGAAAAGATTGTAACAAGTCAAGCAGACAGATTAGGGTGATAATCAACCGAAGCAGCTAGCGAGTGTTGTTGCTGTTCTATGTTTGTTTGCTAACATGCTAACTGAGTAAATGCTATTACTTACACTTTACAAAAGCCTTAGGTTACTAGTATTTTCACCACTAACAACAAAAATGATTTTGAGCCATTATTTGTATCTTTTGGTGTAGTGTGTCTGTGGGAAATATCAGTTTACATTTCCAAACATTATTTTTGCTGTTAATTGTAAAAAGCCAGTTAGATTTTTGTGCTCCACACAGAGATCTGATCTCACCATCATCATGAAGAAACATGACAAACTGAGAATGCTTTCAAGCAATAGCGGACTTCAGTATTTTACATAAGTACAATATATATTGATTTATTTTAGGAAAATAACTATGTTTACTTCACTGCAAATCTGAATCATTTTATTTTTACTCCACTACATTTCCTAAACGAAGCTGAGGAAAACAATCATCACATGCTTAGAGATGCAATACTAGGGTTTGCTTAGTAAAAAGGTGATTTTTGTTTGGTTAACTGGGTAAATCGGTTCTCAAAATGCATTGGACAATTATTTTCGGAACTAGTGTGATTTGATCTATTTTAAACTGTTAAAGTCAACAACTCAATGATTCAAATGATCAATTTAAAGTGAGTATCCAGTACATGATTCACTGAATGTACAATCTAACGAATGAATTCAAAAAGACATAATATAATATTAAATTAATATAAATGAACCATCATGTATTTTTACTGCTATAGCACATAACAGATATAAAATTAATTTGATTACACTGTCAAACACAAGGGGGTCGCACACTGGATGCACACGACAGTCTCACACCAGACGCACACATTTGAATACAATTTAATATGAACATTTTCAGGCACAGCAGAAATACAAACTGTGTCCTCGTAGCTGGGCACCGTGGACAGCTGCCGACTTGTGTCGCCGGTGTGCGTACACTGATAGAAATCTGTTTCGATTTCTAAAATGCATAGCGTGGTGCGTCGCCGAGCGGCAAATCCAGTGTGCGACCCACTGTAGGGTAGATGTTATATTTGTTTTATATTTATTCTATTATTATGACAGCTTTTGGTAGTATAATGTTTTTGTTAAACAATCATTTATCAACAAGTGCTCTACACTTTATCTTTGTTGGTCTCATTTCATTTCATCCTTGCTCTGATCGGGACACACAAAAACAATGGTCAGTCATTTGGCAGCATCGGGCCATCGGTGAGCATCTGTCAGGCTAGTTTGTTTGATCTTTCACACGGCGCCCTGATCGGCTCATATTCAAGGAATTTTGCTTGATTAAGCATGTAGAATTGTCATTGGCTGTCAGTGAAAGAGCCCTCTGATTGGTTGTTTGACTAAGATTCAGAGTGCATAAACTAAAATAAAGTAATGAAAGCAATCACAAGTTAAGAGGAAAAACCTTAAAAGAACAAAGAAGTAATTTTTATTTTTATTTAATTTTTTTTTAAGCAAGATTTTTTTCATTCATTCATTAATTTTCTTTTCAGCTTATTTCACCCTTTATTAATCTTGGGTCACCACCGCGGTATGACCGCCAACTTATCCAGCATATGTTTTACGCAGCGGATGCCCTTCCAGCTGCAACCCATCTCTGGAAAAGCGACATTTTTTTTAGCATTTTAAAAAAACATTTGCAAATGATATTTATTATCATATGAAAGCATCAAAATTTATTTTTGAAACTTAAAAAGCAAAACGGCAAAGGAATATGTAAAATCTGTAAAAAAAAAAAGGGATATTCCAAGATATATATGAAAGTTTGATGCAAAATGAAATTATATACTTTTGCCATTTTAAACGATAGTTTTAATGTGTAAAAAATTAGATAAAGTTGTAGTTGGATTAGATGTAGTCGCTTTAAAAATTGCTAAATCAAGCTGAAGATGTAGTGCTCAAATTGAATTGATGTGTGCAACATGTACAATCAGAAATATTAGCAAAAACAAACTGTAACGGGGATGTGACGCTGAACAACGGAGTGAGGATCCTTATGCAGGTCTTTATTGATGGATGGTCAAACAAGCAGTGGTCAAACAGGAGCAAACAGATGTATATGGGCAATCCAGAGTTGTAGTCAAAATAACAGACAGATGGTCACAAGGCAGGCGGCATACAGGGATAATCAAACAAAACAAGGCATGGTCTAACGGAAATCAGGACAAGGGAAAACACATCGTAATGTTCACTATACAGCTTACAAGACTCAGCAACATTGTGTGTGTTTGTGCTGCACTGTAAAAAATGATTTTTGGGGCTTGTAAATAAAGATAGTATAATCCAAGTACATTTTACAAATAGATCATATTTTGTCTTTTTACTTCAAAATGTCACGTTTAATTCAATAAGCTACTTAATACTTCTTTTTTATTTATTGTGCTTAAAATACAACAGTAAATTCAAATGGATATACCCAAGTAATTTTTACTTAGTTTTTCGTAATAATGCAAAAATAGACATAACCGAGTAAAACTTGCTTCACTAAGTCAGTAAGTCTATGCGCATGCTCTCTGATTCAAACTTGGGGCGGGTGGAGCAGATGAGAGCAGCCGAAGCTTCCTCACACAGACTGATGTGATATTTACAAGGTAAGTTACATTATTTGTTTATTGATCAATTTGGATTCGTTTGCAAAAAGGTATAGAGCTCCTGTCTGCAGTTTTGGTGGTTAAAGAGAATCTATGAAGTGTTATTTGAGTGAGTTTGCCAAAGATCCGATTAGCATTAGCATATTAGCAAATGACATTTGTGTCTAAAACAACTGTGTTGTATTCTAAATATAATCTATGGAGAAGTTTAATCTACATTGAACTTAAAGATGATTTTTTTACGAATACAAGTGTCCAAGCATATCGTTAAATTGCAATAAGGACATAATTAACCGAACATTAAAGTTACCCTCCCTGCTATCTGCACTATAAATACTAGTTTTCTTAGACTGGAGAGCCTCAGAACTCATTTGAACCCAGAATGATAAGTTACCTGAGCCCTGAGAGGCCAAAACATGACGTAGAAAGATGTATTTATTAATCCATCCACATTAACATATGCGAATATACTCCTTATTAAACTATAGTGATATATATATATTCTAGTAACATTACTGAGTATGTTCAGGCAGCCTCTATACTTGTAAAACATTTATAGCTGATAATTGAAGAGTCTAAAATAAATGACCTGATCAAATTTTAAATCAGAAATATCATTATATGTTCATTTAATTTTCTGACATTAACGTTTCTAATATGTTCAACAGATTGCTCTCACCATTCAAGCTCATGCAAGGCAAGTTGGATAACACATTTATATATATATACTAATGTATTCAACATGGATATGTGTGTGTGGTTGGCAAAAATTGTTGATTTGACTACTAAATCATAAATGTGTTACATTTTATTTCATTTATCTTAGATCAATAATGAAAACAGAAGCATTACCACAACCCCCCTGAAGCCAACCTTTCTGCAAAAACTGGACTACATTCACTCAACCAGGTAAATGTATATATTGCACATCCAATTTCCAGCTGCTTCCTGACTTATTAGATATGCAGTTATATGTAGATGGAGATTTACACTGTTACTGGTTAATGACCACTGAAGTTTACTTTTGTTATAATCAGCAATTTGAAGACAAGTGAGATGTTGTGATCCACTGCCTGCTTTCCTACCTGGGAGAATCATCTCAGGAGCTCATTGAAGACTACCAGGTACATTAAAAATGTCTAAATTAGTTTTTACTTTGGATATGTAAGGTTCTTTAAGGGTTAAAGACATGTTAGTATTTTTATCCCCCACATTTTTTACTTTTGGTTAACTTTTAAAAACTGTAATCACTTTATTCTACAGAGCACAGGTCTTAACATCAATACAGTCTATTATATCATAAAGCAAGGGATAACATTGCAACTAACTGTGTACAGTATTTTAATCACTTTGCACTTATTTGTGTATTTGACAGGATGTCGAGAGACCTGCTTAAAGACTGTACTACAGAAGAGGAAGATGCCAACATAGATGACCCCATCATTCTCTCTGAAAGGACTTTTTAAATTTGTTTATTGAGAAGTTTAATAAATTAAAGTACTGAATGGAAATGTCTGGTATGTTTTTAATTAAGAAACAGTTTAAATATACATTTAAATATATTACTATTTTAATATTTATTTTTATCCAATATTCCCAGTTATCTTTTTTAGTTATCCTAAATAAACTTTACTTCAAAATGTTAAATAAAATATGGTGATGAAATTTTATTTAACATTCTGAAGTAAAGTTTACTCAGGATAACTAAAAAAAGATAACTGGGAATATTGGATAAAAAAATAAATCTAAAAATAGTAATATATTTAAACGTACAACTTAATTAAATTTTACAAACAAAAAGTCAGTAAAATTTACTTAGAATTTCCCAAGTAAACTTAACTTAACATTTCTAATTAAATGTACTAATAATTATTGTTAGTCTTTTACTTGGCAAAGCTTTGAAGATTTACTAACCTTTTCTGAGTGAAAAATATTTCCAAGCTTTTTTCAAGTAAACCCTACTCCTCATTTTTTACAGTGTGCTTATGTAGTGCAGTAATCAGTCCAAAAGCAGCATCAGCTGTGAGAGTCTAATCAGTGGAGACTTGGTGCAGGTGTGTGTGTGTTGCATGACTGAATATGTAGTCCATGAAATGGTGGATTTGTAGTTCATGTGAATGTGAGTGTTTACCAGCGATCTCTGGTTGTTAGATCGCAGGTGATCGTGACACAATCATTCAAATGTTATTTGCCCTAAATGCATTTAGACTCAGGGTTAGTAAAAATTAGGACTTTGTTTTCATCATTACACTGTGGGATGTTTGCTGCAAATTTCAATGTAGATTTCAAAATGCATTCTGAGCCAATGGTATAGCAAAAAGATAGCAAAATGGGGATTTAAATGTATTTTTAATGCATTGACACTCACACTTCAGATGTTTAGGGCCAGTTTGTGTAAGAATCATTTAACCATTTACGTCTGATTCAGTCATTGACGCCCGATTCACACAAGATGTTGCTATTAACGATTGACAGTCTGAAGCTTACACACGGATGCATTTGTCATTGGGGATGACCAATCACATCCAGCTTAGACCTTGACACAAAAAGCACAGTAGTAGTGTTTAAAGGTGTATATAGAGATTCCTCATTAAGCACCTTGGTGATTATCAACTATTAAAATGAGCTTTTCCTTCATTTTGAGTGTATGCACGTGTATTTGCATATAGCGATCTGATTGGTTGAGGCCTGGATTGGCGTTTGAAAAGGTTATATTTTTCAACAGCAATGGGCCCGATGTCACTCAACAGATCAGCAATTTAGTTCAGCAACACTTCATGTCACTCCATTGAAAGTAAATGAAAGTAAACGCCCTGTATGAATGAGAATAACAATAAGAATATAAGAATAATTGTTCACAAAAATGTCATAAATAGATTTTATTTATCAATTAACTTCTAATAAAGGGATAGTTGAACATTTTTAGTTAAACAACTATTTGCTCAAAGTCCAAACCTTTTTCTATTAAACACAAATGAAGATATTTTAAAGAACTTAAAACCTGTAGAAAAAAATATACAATGGAAGTCAATGGTTACAGGTTTCCAATGCTTTTCAAAATATCATATTTTGTGTTCAACAGTTGAAAGAAAAGTATAGGGTGAGTAAATGATGACAATATATAAATTTTTGTGTGAACTATCCCTTTAAATCAACATTCGCGACCACCCTGTGGTGTTCATGTTTAGAAATGTAAACTGATATCTCTCACTGACACACTACACCAAAAGATAGAAATTACTGACTTAAAAACAGTGTTGGTGAAAATGGAGCACAGTACTGTATGTAGAGTGTGTGTGCGCGCCACGCTCTGCTGCAACTTCATAGTGAAGTATTGTGAAAGCGCTGTCAGAAATGACACTCGTCCCGCTGCTTCAACACGTACGCAGCACCCGAGGCACTTCTGGAGTACTTCAGTGTAGTTAGTGTGTTCCCAGAAGTCTCGCTCCAGGCCGTGACCTTTTCACACAAACTAGTGCGGATGCGAATGACGTTGTGCTTTGTTTATTTATGTGAGGCTAAAAGTCTACTTGTTAGCTTAGTAATCTCCTGTCATGTTTGATTATGTGGTGTGAATCCATGCATGGCTCTGTTGCATTTCCAACAAATTAAAAGCCGATATGATCAGTGTTGGGTAAGTTACTGGAAAATAAAGTCATTTATTACTAATTACTCATTACATCATTGATGTTGAAGTTGTAAATAACTTTCTAATTACTTTGTCTGAAAGGTAACTTAATTAGTCAATAAGTAATAAGGTTTATATCAGCCTTTAGGCTTGATAGTCAGGCACATTTCTGTTGATGTCGTCAATCTGGCAACCTGCACTTGCAGGTGTTTTCAACAAGGCATGCATTACCTAGTTTAACCACTGGGTGTCAAACTTACATACTGCACCTTTAAATACACACCTCATTCATTAATCATAGTTAATTAATTATTTAACATTAACTAATGCATTAAGTTCCATAGTTGTGCTTGTTAACATTAATGTACTGATAATTAACATAATTTTTTTTATTAACTAACATTAACAAAGATGAATAAATACTGTAATAAGTGCATTGTTAATTGTTTGTTCCTGTTCTTAAATACATTAACAAATGCATCATTATTTTAAAGTGTTACTGAACAATTCATAGCGCTAGCAGTGTTTTTTTTTTTTTTTGTTAGTGTGTGTGCGTGCATGTACTCTAGGTGAGCGTATGAAGGTGTTAAGGGCCTCTTACCAACAACACTGTCCGTCTTCGCATGTTTGCCGAGTCTTTTCCTGTGGTTTTTAACTGTGAAACTCATTTGCACATTTACTTGGCTATCTCGTTGAGGACAATACTGTACAGTTATTTTTGTTTAAAGACGGATTAGCCCTTATACGCATCAGTGCTGTACTGTATGTTTTGTTCACACCTGTTTCCAAAAGAACAAGGCACACTTACTTACTAGTAATGTTGATAAATGACACACCGGGTGACAGATGATCCACAGGCTTTAACAAATTAAGCCAAATGCCAACAGAGAGAGTGACACGTAGTTGATGATATCAGAGCTAATGCCAGCGATCTGTTTTATACAAACGTTTGAACTGTTGATGGTGAAAGCAAAACTCGGCATTGCAGTGGCTTTAAAATAACTCTGATTAATAGACAGATATGCAGAGAGATAGAGAGATTGTATCCTGCTAACAGGGAGTGTTTGCAGAACTTTGGTTAACATTCCTGCTGTGTTATCTCAAATTATAGATAACTGTTCTTACTAGGGCTGCACGATATATCGAAAAAATTATCATTACCGTGATAATAGTATTAGTGCAATAAATTTAATTAGTTTTAGCATTAGCATTAGCATTTGTGTGATGCATTAACATACACTGTGAAAAAAAACATATGACAGTCAAGACATCAAATTTTTGTGTTGCTTTAACTTATTTTAAAAGATTAATGAGGTTTTAACAAAATTATTTAAGTTATACAAAGTTTAACCTAATATTTTTAGTCAGTTTGATTGATGTAAGTTGAGATGACTAGAAAAGTTAATTTGATTTAACCAAAAATGTAAGGCAGCTAGAATTGTTTTACAGTGTAGGTTATTTAAATCTGACCAATCAAATCAGGCCTTTCCTACCCTTCAGTCTGATTTAAACTTCTGCTTTAAGCGAACGCATATGCTCTGGCTCAGCCTTCGTGCGGTCGCATAGCCCTCGCCATGACTGACGCTGATGCGCACCTCTCAAAAAAATGTAACTACATGTCGAAACGATGCATAGCACAAGCTCTGTGATTGGTCGGCTTTTAGCTGTGACCAGTGTGGCTGGGGCCGAGAGCCAAGTGAAACCGTTGGAGCGAGAGTTTACAAGTATCGGGTCCCGTGAAGGAGCTCCAGATGGAAACTTTTGTTTTGTGTTTGTCTTATAAATAATGTTGTTGCATGTCCAGCAGTTCCTGCCTCTGAATGAGTTTTAGCTACTTGTTTATTAAGGTAGTGTTCAGAAAAAAACAAAACACCCGTGAAGGAACATAAAAACCTACTACCAGCTAGCATTTTGGAAGTATAAAGGCAGGCAGGCACACCGATCACTTGACGCAGAAGTATAAATCAGCTTTAAGTAGGTGCTGTTAGGTGAACCTAGAACTGAAAATAAATATTAATGAGGATAATGCCAAAAGCCAAGAATAATCTGAATTTTCCCTGCAGGTTTTCAGCCATTTGTTGTTTTAAAGTCAAAATGTTTGCACTTTGACATAGTTTTTTATTCAATTAGTTCAGAAAAAATATCTATTACTTGTTTATTTTAATATGATCCTAACATAATTTTTTTTTTAAAAATTGCTAATAAAATAGTGTTTTGCAAGTTAGGTAGATCGTAAGAAATATCGTAATCACAACACTCAACAATATTGCACATATTGTGCAGCCCTAGGTCTTACAATAACTTTGAGAACATTATTAAAGATCTACTAATATTCTGACGATTTTTTTTATTAAAGTTTTGATCACATTTTAATTTAAGGTAAAATTCTTGCCATTACTGAACCATTAACTGTACCTTTTGCCTCAATTAACTCCTTATTTGCCTCTTATATAATTGCTATTAGGTAGAAGATTGCAATAATGTAGAATATTTGCTTTATTATTACTAATAAACAGACAAAATCCTAATAGTATGCAAATTTTAAGCCACTAGCTAATAGTGAGAATTGTTATTTGAACTAAAATGTGACCTTTTCTAATACATTGATTGTTTTTTATAAATAGTGTAGTTGGAATTTGTATGTTAACCCTTTCATGCTGTTTGTTTGGTCTGCTTTGACCAAAGTATCAGAATGATACAATGATACATTTCATGTTGTGGAAAGATTTGCTACTGCATCCAAACAAAATCTTATTAAAAGCTTCATGTTTGAAGCACAACTGATTTCGATTTGGTCATGGTTTTGAGAAATCGATTCCTCTTCAGGAATATTTTGCTGATAGTTTTTTAAATAAAAAGAATCTCTGTATGGCAAGCCATTTTGACATCCAAATTTTGAACTAGTAATGGTAAATACTATGTCCTAATAAATATTAGTAACATGTTAGGTGCTTATTTAAATATTGACAATCATCAATTCAAAAATTTAACTACATGTCACAACGATGCATAGCGCAAGCTCTGTGATTGGTAGGCTTGGTAGCTGTGACCAGTGTGGGTGGGGCGGAGAGCCAGTTCACAAGTGTCGAGTCCTGTGAAGCTAAATTTTTGTTTTGTGTTTGTTTTATAAGTAATGTTGTTGCACATCTGCTGGTTCCCGCCTCTGAATTAGCGAATTGTAAATACTATGTTCTAATAAATATTAGTAACATATTAGGTGCTTCATTAGGAGTATCATCCATTCAAAAACTGAATAAAATCCTTGTAATTGACTGCTATAGGGATATCTGGGAGACATCAACTAGTAACTATTCCAAACATTACTAGTATGAACTAGCAATTATCACTAAAGTTATTAGTACTTTTTAACACTTTTAATTGTACTGTAATTGCCACGGTAGATTAGATTTAAAATTGTGTTTGTAACAACTTTTGTAACAAAATTATTAGTATCATTTCAAGCACTATGATCTATTAAACATTTACCAATCTTTATTTAATAAGTATTACTTCCTAATCATGAAGTACTATCTAATGAATAATGGTGTTTATATAATAAATGGCGTTTTAATAATGAACATAGCATCTACTTATAGGTATAGTATTTAAAAAAAAACTACAGTTACCCAATTGTATAGCTACTACTAATAAATATTGTTAACAGATACTAATAAATACTAGTATCTTAAGATCAACTACACTATCTAATAATAAGAAAGAGCATCTAAGTGCTAGAGTCTTTTATTTTTTTAACTAACTAAAGAATAAATCACCAGTAGCATCTCTGCCAGTCTATCAATCTATCGATCAGTCTATATCTATATTAATATGAAGTTCCCCTTTAGTGTTAAATGTTACTCTGCAGATGCCATGTAGCACAAGTTGCTAGTAGCACAAGTTGTGTTTAAGGGTTCAAAGCCTGCACACCAGCAGCAAACACACACACACATACACAACCACACCTATTAATAGCTTACGGAAAAGAAATGCATCTCTGCCAACTGTAAGCATGACCTGTAGAGATCTTTCAGACTGCGATGAGCGGCTGCTTAATACAATGATATGGTATAAAATAGTGATTTTGACAGTTTTAAGGGGAGCTTGGTGTTCAATTCCACGCCTGACAATCTTTTCGTGCCATAAATGACTTCTTTGCACCCTTGTGCTCCCATCCATTTGATTTTAATTTTTTCTTTACACCCACAGAGCACATATTCAAAGCATTATTTACAGTTATTTGAAAAGCGAGGGTGGCTAATCATAAATACGGGTTAAAGATCATTACAAGGCTAATAACTGGAGCTTAGATTTTGGACACATTTCAGGCTGTTTTTAAACTGCTAATTAGCTCTGTTTGCAACGATAACAAGATCGTAGCCAATTCTTTTTACAGATAAATTGAATTGAGTTGTCAGTTATGATTTTTAAACCTGATTCACCTGCTATGCAGAGGTTTCTGCTTGTAGGCCTGCCAAGAAGAGTTTAGCTTAGTAATGTTTAAAGTGGTAGGTTAATTTGTATAAATTGGTATATTGTTTTTAGCATGACAGCAAAGTTTGGAGGTGGAGCTTGATGTTTGCATTAAAAAATGCATTTCCATAAACATCATGCTTTATGAAATTGCAACCTTTTAAAAGTAAATAAGTAGGTTTTTTTTCTTTTTTTTCTGAGAACAAACTATGCTCTTAAAATAAAGGATTACAAAAGGGTGTTTTTACACACTGTAAAACCGAACAGTCAACTTTATCAAATGAAATGAGTGTAGTTAACTCAAAATTGACTGAAAGTTAAATCTACTCCTATGAAAAGAGCTTTGAACTCAGTGTTGAAGGTAATGAGTTAATTAAATATCTCATTACTTCAACTTAAATGGAGTAATTCACAGTACTCATATAGATTAGTTTAACTAAAATGGTTCGTAGCAATCGGTTTCCTCTCACGGTTTGAGTTGCCTTAACTTATTGGGTTTTACAGTACTCAGCTGGTTTGAGTTCTCTTCATTTATTGAATTGCTTCGTTTACTCAAATGGATTAAGTTCACAGTACTCATTAGGATTAGTTTTGAACTTAAATGGTTTGTTGCAATTGGTTTTCTCAAATGGTTTGAGTTACCTTAGCTTATTGAGTTTTACAGTGAGCTGCCGAAGAGCTATTTTTGGTTTCCTAAAGAACCTTTTAGTTAACAATTCTTAATAGGTTAGTTCACCAGAAAAAGAAAATTTTGTTAATAATTACTCATCCTCATGTCATTCCAATCCCCTGATATCTTTGTTCATGTTCAGAACACATATTAAGATATTTTAAATAAAATCCAAGAGCTCCATGACCCTACCTGAGTTGTTTAAAGTTTAATAAAGGAACTAAAACCATTCCATTTGACTTCAGTGGTTCAGTGCAAAGCTCCAAGAACACTTTTATGCACCTAAAATACTGTGAAATAACTTTTTTTTCGCTATTATAAGCAAACAGAGTTGTATTTACTGTTTTGTTGCCACACAAAAGTGATTTTGAAAATTCGTATGATTACAGTATAACCATTGAAGTCACATGGAAGGTATTGACAATGTTTTCAGTTCATTTTCTAGACTTTCGTTGTCTCTGGGACCATTGCTGTCTGAGGAAGATGAGAGAGCTCTTGGATATCATCAAAAATATATTAATTTGTGTTCTAAATGTCTCCAAGGAAAGGAACAAGATGAAAGAACTCTTTAAAAGAAACATTTACTATATTAGAGTGAAGAATGTTTTAATTTTATGAAGAACTCTTCACTTAAACGTAACCTTTTGTGGCAGAATAACGTTCCATTTATGCTAAAACGTTCTTTATGGAACCATCAATGTCAATTAAGAGCCGTTTACAAAGCGGCTTCAAAACTTGAGAGCAATTTAAATCTGAAAGTACTATACATAAATCAAAGGAATGAAAACAAATCTCGTCACCTAAGAAACCAATAAAGATAAAAATCCAGAAGAAGTGAATGGAGTACAATTCTTATCTTGAAACACAACAACCTCAAACCGTTACTTTTTCAGTGATGTTAGCAGAAAAGGATTGGATGTGTTTTTAGTATAAACAGCATTTGTGTACACCAATGAGCATGCATGTGCATACCTGTGTTTGTATGTTTTGTGTTTTTGGCTGTTCACCGCTATTATTGCGCCCACTCAGGCAGATCTGACATCACCTCTGACAGGATGGCAGAATAAACCCACCCACACATCAACACAATTTAACCTCACTACGCAAGACAGGATGAGCCTACCTTTCTCTTTCTGTCATTCAGAGGAAGACAGTAGCAGTGGTGTCACTTCACACGTCGCTTCACCTAGTGTTTCGCCCCCACACGTCTCCTTTCCTCTCACTCACAGGAAACTGCGGGCATGCCATGCCGCCAAAGAACATGGCTCTTTTCTTTCTGAAATTCTGTCTCTTCTCTTCTTCCCCCTCATTTTGTGTGCGGTTTATCAATTTATTTTCAACATCTTTGAACTAATTCAAAAAATTCAGCTCGATACGATTACGGAATCACATTTAAGGCGTTCGTTTTTTATTTATTCGGCGGGCCAATCACATTTGTTCAGGTCGCTCATTTTTCTTTTCATTCTAGTGGTAAATGGTGTTCAGAATGCAATATGTGAAGTGCGCTTGAGTTTCTGAAAGTGGTGCTTGTGGAATTTAAAGAAACAGTTCACCTGAAAAAGAAAATTCAGATTTTTGAAACATTTTTTGGCCGTCTTGCATTGTTTTCCAAACCCCTATGCAGTTATGTTTTCCAAGAAACACAAAAGGAGCGACTCTGTAGAGTCTTGACACAGCTCTTTTTTTTGCACAATGACAGTTCTTTTGAAATCTAACGTGCTTAACATTCAAAAACCTTGCATTGATGGGTCATGCAAGGAAATGTCTGGTCCCTCTTTATATTATGTGGCATTAACTATACTAAGTAATTACATTTTAAATCAGTAATTTGGTACAGTGCACTTGTTGTGTACATGTTTTTACATTGTATAAGTTCGGTCACACTTTATTTTAAGATACTACCAAAATGCTATCCGTTAGCCTAATATGTTTGAAAACACAGTCACTCCCCTGCCGTCCAAAGCCACACCTCCTGAAATCATGAACGCGGACCTTAAAGATGACATCTTAAAGACCCACTTGTTCATGTCATTCACCAGTTAGAAAACTTTATAATACAACAATTCCAAACAAAAATCTGCATTATATCTAGCACATTTTCAGTTGTGTAGCAAGCAAAACTTGTCATAAAGTGCAATATTTCATGCATGCAAGGATCACTGGTCTCACTCTCTCACTCGCTTTGTCCTAAAGCGACTTCTGTATGCTTAGTGATTGGCCGGCGGGGTTCAGGAATTACATTTATTACTAAGCCATACTTGCATGCTATTTCAGACTGAATATTCAAAGTAGCACGGTAAATAATATAGAAAGCACGTCACAGGTTGTCATTGTTCAAAAATGAGCCAATGTGATTATAAAACCAACTTCAGCTCAGTAAAGCAGGCTAGGGTAAATAGCGCTATTTACTTATGTTTTGTCGTTAAACTAAATAAAAATGTACATTGTCAATGCTGTAAAAGGTACCTTATGAAATTGAAAATAGTCACATTAGCTGGACGATTTTGGTGGCTGAACAACACTTCCGTGTATATAGCCCATGCATAAAACAACAAAATCTACATAAGCTTTGCGTGACTAAGAGTTTTAAAAACATAACATTACCTGTCTAAAAGAAATACTTCAGCCATGGTGTCATCCTTCCTCCAGCGTGCAAAAGTAACTCCAATATTGATTCAGGTGTTTCAAAATTTTTGATTCAGCATTTGTTTTTACCGCTGTCGACAGTGTTGTTTACATGCAGTTTGGGCTAATTATCAGAATTATGGGAATTTTCGCTCGACAAATTTTAATATTTATTTATTATGCCTTACCAAGAATATAAAAATACATATAAATTAATACATATAAATACATTTAGACCATTTACTTTAATCATTATTATTGGAATGTGAAGGGTATTTTTTAACCAGCACAACAAAAATGTTTCTGAAGACAATCACCTACTGCACCTTTAAAGTCTTGCAATTAACAAACCATTAATTGGTTTAAACCATTTAATTAAACCATTAAGACTTTTAGTTAAAATACCAGTTTTACTAACTAACTAAGTACTAAGTACTAATTTTAATCTATTATTAGATAGTAAGGTTGTTGATGTTATTTGGTAGGAGTGTTTGAATAAGTCAAATCATGTTTTCTTTTTCAATCTTTTATTTAATTAGCGCTTTTACAATATAGATAGCGGCTTAACATAGAAGTTAGTAAATTAAAACTGCATCAGTCCAGTTTTTAATAGTTAATGTGGTGGGACGTATCAGTATTTTAATCATGGGACCTGATTAAAGTGTTACCTTAATTTCTGTAATTACATTTATAGTTACATTGTTGACCCATCACTTAACTCACCCTTAGACCTAACTATGGGTTACCTGTCCATAACCTTACCCAAATCCCACCACAAAAACACTATCAGTATAATACAATATGAGCACAATAAGTACATTGTGCTTATTTATTGATGCAAGTACCAAGTAGTTAAGACTACTTAATATAAAGTGGGACTAAAGTTCTTATGTATAATTTATACACACTTTCATACACACAAACATACATACTATACATTAGGGTTGGGCGATGTTGACCAATTTAGCATCGTACGATGTCTAATGTGAAACATCGCGATGGACGATGGCTTCGTCTTCATAGGCGGAGGTGAATTAATTATTTATGAATAATTATTTAATTCATAACGAATTAATTATTTGTAGCCTACCGTTTCAACTACCTGGTCTTTGTTTTACCCATAACCAAATCATAAATAAATAAAGATAAGTTACACACAAATTACCACCTGTCAATCCCTTTTTCCGTGGGACTCTGGAATGAGTAGGCAGAGTGAGCCATGTCAGTGATTTGTTTGGTGCGGTGGATGGCGGAGGGGTGTCGTGGACGAAAGTGAGCGGCGCTGGGGTGTTGCAGACGAAAGTGAAGAGGGTTGGGGAGTCGCGGAAGAAAGTTAAAATGAACAGCGGACAGGTGAGGAGGGCGGTTAAGGAGGGAGATTGGTAAAATAAGGTGCCGGATCAGATTTCAGAGGTTCCGGATCCGACGTATTCCGGCACAAATTAAGCCCTGGATAGAGACAAGATTAATTAAATATCACATTTAACAACTATAGTGAGACGCGATCTAGCGCTACTTTCTTGATAAACTGTCCGACGTACACTGTTCTCTGGAGCTCAGACGAGCACATGACAGTGTGTGTTTCTGTGGCTGTGTGTGTGGCTGTGTGTGGGTGTGGTCATGTGATGTGCGTTTTCAGTGGATGGAGGGCTGTTCAGAAATGCTAGATGAAACACCAGTGTGAACGTGGATAATTTTTGTTCTAAAATGCTATTTTTTAAGCTGTATTAGTGTAAACGGGGCCTGAGCATGTATTTTTTCACGAGCGGGTTTGCAACGGGGGCGGGGCGGAGGATCGGCAATGCCGGCTCAGCATCATGATGTCTATCGGCCATCGGCAATGGACGATGGAATCTTCTATCGGCTCAACCCTACTATACATACATTGGAGCACTGGAAGTCAAAATAAGAGAACAGTTTTTACACTTTTATAAAATGGATTCTTCATTGTTCAAACGGTACTTAAGTTCAACCTGTACCATTCAAGTAAAGTGTTTTTAAAATGAATTTATGCAGCTCAGCAAAAATTCTTTAGTGGCCAAAATTAAAGATCAGCAGTGAGCTGTTTTGTAGCATGAAAATAGATTACAGATCAAATTTCTGAAGGTTACGGCTGTCAAAAATTATAAGGAAGTGTAGAGTCCCTTGCTTTGAATGAATCAGGTTTTATTCAGGACTCTCAGCTGCCATTTCATTATTTCAATGATTTCAGCTTCAAGGAACTGCTTTACCCATTTTGATTTGTGAGTGGTTTATTGTCCTGCATGATTGAAAATGGCTGACTTGTAAACTTTTGCATTTGTTCTGTCATGGAACTACAGGCAGTGCAGAATTATTAGGCAAATTAATATTTTGACCACATCATCTTTATGCATGTTGTTTTACTCCAAGCTGTATAGGCTCGAAAGCCTACTACCAATTAAGCATATTAGGTGATGTGCATCTCTGTAATGAGAAAGGGGTGTGGTCTAATGACATCAACACCCTATATCAGGTGTGCATAATTATTAGGCAACTTCTTTTCCTTTGGCAAAATGGGTCAAAAGAAGGACTTGACAGGCTCCGAAAAGTAAAAAATAGTGAGATATCTTGCAGAGGGATGCAGCACTCTTAAAATTGCCAAGCTTCTGAAGCGTGATCATCGAACAATCAAGCGTTTCATTCAAAATAGTCAACAGGGTCGCAAGTAGTGTGTGGAAAAACCAATGCGCAAAATAACTGCCCATGAACTGAGAAAAGTCAAGCGTGCAGCTGCCAAGATGCCACTTGCCACCAGTTTTGCCATATTTCAGAGCTGCAACATCACTGGAGTGCCCAAAAGCACAAGGTGTGCAATATTCAGAGACATGGCCAAGGTAAGAAAGGCTGAAAAACGACCACCACTGAACAAGACACACAAGCCACCAAGAAATATCTCAAGACTGATTTTTCTAAGGTTTTATGGACCGATGAAATGAGAGTGAGTCTTGATGGGCCAGATGGATGGGCCCGTGGCTGGATCGGTAAAGGGCAGAGAGCTCCAGTCCGACTCAGACGCCAGCAAGGTGGGGCTAGAGTACTGGTTTGGGCTGGTATCATCAAAGATGAGCTTGTGGGGCTTTTTCGGGTTGAGGATGGAGTCAAGCTCAACTCCCAGTCCTACTGCCAGTTTCTGGAAGACACCTTCAAGCAGTGGTACAGGAAGAAGTCTGCATCCTTCAAGAAAAACATGATTTTCATGCAGGACAATGCTCCATCACACGCGTCCAAGTACTCCACAGCGTGGCTGGCAAGAAAGGGTGTAAAAGAAGAAAAACTAATGACATGGCCTCCTTGCTCACCTGAATTGAACCCCATAGAGAACCTGTGGTCCAACATCAAATGTGAGATTTACAAGGAGGGAAAACAGTACACCTCTCTGAACAGTGTCTGGGAGGCTGTGGTTGCTGCTGCACGCAATGTTGATGGTGAACAGATCAAAACACTGATAGAATCCATTGCAAAGAAAGGTGTCTATATTGGTCGCTGATTTGTTTTTGTTTTGTTTTTGAATGTCAGAAATGTATATTTTTAATGTTGAGATGTTTTATTGGTTTCACTGGTGAAAATAAATAATTGAAATGGGTATATATTTGTTTTTGTTAAGTTGCCTAATAATTATGCACAGTAATAGTCACCTGCACACACAGATATCCTCCTAAAATAGCTAAAACTAAAAACAAACTAAAAACTACTTCCAAAAATATTCAGCTTTGATATTGAGTTTTTGGGTTCATTGAGAACATGGTTGTTGTTCAATAATATAAGTAATCCTCAAAAATACAACTTGCCTAATAATTCTGCACTCCCTGTATATACAAACCTCTGCTTTAGAAAACACCACCAAACCTTGACACTTCTTCACCTCCACCTTTCACCAACTTCTTTACAGACATTAGGTTTGGTCTTTCCCTAGTTTGATGACGAATGTAATTTTCCCATCAGACTCATATGAAGCTTGCTTTCATCTCTGAAGCGACTGTTGGGCCAGTTCTCTGTCCATATGACATACCAAGGTTAGACTAGTCTTTTCATTCTTTGTGCTTCAGTCCAAATTTTGTTAAACATTGAGATACACTGAGTGCAGAGATACAGATTTTTACCATGTTCAGAGCTGAACTGATCAATTTCCGCTGTAGTGTTGAACCGATTGATTATTTTGATTGTCCTGTCCTTTCCTGCATTTGTCTTTAATGGATTATCAGCTTTTTTAAGGTACATGAATGAGTTGTAAAAATGCATTATTCTAGATTCAATAACCAACTACACTTTCAATGGCTGAATGGCTCGTTCCTTTGGCCTTCATCTGGACAACCTGCTGTCTGAGGGTCAAATTCAAGGAAATGTAGAGTTAGGTATTGTCAGCATAACAGTAAAACTAATATCATGTTTCTTATTAATGTCTCCTAGGGGGTAAACATGAAAAGCAATGGCCCGAGTACGAAGCCTTGCAGTACTCTGTTATAATTAGTATGATGCCTCTTCATTTACTACTGCAAATTGCTAACAGTCACATAGGTACAATTAAAACATTCCAATGTAATTCCAGCTTAATTAGCGTGTAAACATGAAAAACAATGGTCCGAATACTGAGCCTTGCAGTACTCCGTAATAGGGCTGGGAAGATAAACGATATCGTATCGAATCACAATAAATTTTCAATACCAATAAGCGCTGGACTTTTTTACTCTATATTGATCTAAGAGCCAATCACACAGCAGAAATGTGTAACAATGGGAATCTAAAAGTGTGTTGATATTAGAGATGAATCGAATTTAATGGACCCTCTAATCTTTGTGACTTCAGTCTTTGTTGGGGTACTCTTTTAAATCTGGAAGCATTAACAACTTATGTCGAAATATATTTTGTGATTGTTCAATATGCAAAATAATATTCATATTAAGTATTTCCATACTTAAAACAATACTGCCTACGTATCGCTGTCAACATTGCCAATTTTACATTGTCTTGTTTTTTTTTTGTGAGTATGTTGTTGTATATTGCACTGTTTGTATTTTGCAATGTCTGTATTTTGCACTGTCTGTATATTGCACTGTCTGTATATTGCACTGTCTGTATATTGCACTGTCTGTATTTTGCACTGTCTGTATTTCGCACTGTCGTTGTATTTACACTGTCTGTATTTTGCACTGTCTGGAGCCAGCACCTAAGCTTTTCACTCATCATAGCACACGTGCTGCTGATGATGTGAAAATAAAAGTGATTTGATTTGAATTATCGAGATTGCTTCTTTGCCATATCGCCCAGCCCTACTTTGTAATGAACTTATGATTGGTATGATACTATTTCCTTTACATTTTCATTTCATTTACATTTACTGCAAATTGCAAAAGGTCAAATAAGTATGATTCAAAAATGCCAGTGGAATCCCAATTAGTGATGGGAAGTTCAGATCATTTTACTGACTCGGACCTTTGAGTCTCGTTTATTGAAATGAACGAATCTTGTTCCAGCAATAAAAAATGCATATGATTGGCTTCGGTCTTTCATGTGATGAACGAATAAAAGATTTGTACAAGAACGACCCATCACTAATCCCAATAATTATTAATGTTGTTGTCTCCTGTATCAAATGCAGTACTGCCATTGTGCGAGTGGGGTTTCAGTTTTACAAATAGATACATATGAACTATAACTTTACATGAAAACCATCAGCTGTGAACTCATATGATGTAAAACATCAAGAACAATGTGACTTATGTCAGCAGATATAGTGTGTTGCTTAAGCCAAACGGACCACCTCAGTCACAAATGCCCACATATCAAAAAAATCTCACAGAAAGTGACACATGAATAAGCCTACTTGAAAAAAATGCCTGTCTATTGATTTTTAGACTGTGCGTGTACGTGCACATGTATGTGTGTGTTTTGTTTTGAGTTGTTTTAACATTAAACACAGGAATAGGGGCTGGGTGGAGGATTGTAGACGGCTAATGCTACACAACACTATAGATTCTCAACAACAGCCTCTATAACACAAAAACATGTATTAGGGCAAATTATAAACTACTTAAAAACCTTCAGTTATCTTCTCATGTTGCTTCACAGACCTCTATTGCCGCTTACATTAAATATCCATCAATAATGTCAGTCAGTCTCCATAAAAATCTGAAATGCGTACACGTAAACACACACACATACAGGCAGATATTGCACGTTCCACTCCACACTTCTCCGCAGGTGATGACAGATTAAAGGGATTTCATTTCATGGCCGGATCTTCAGGGCAGAGTGTGTGAGCCTGACCCGACCTCTGTCTCTCTGCCACGCACACACATGCGCGCACACACTTCGCTGGGCTAATCCTGAGACAGTAGAGTGGTCCAGATTAGGTGGTTTATTTTCGGAATTATTATTCATGTCCAGCTTTCAGTACACATTGTGCGAAAACATTTATAGTAGTCAAATATTCTCCATTTCAGCATACCATCAGTTATTTTTGGTAATATTTTTACGATTTAATTATGTGAAATAAGGTATAATGCAAAATGAATGATGAAAGATTTGCTTTTATAATGCTATGTGCTATTGTTGCGAGTGATTGAGCAGTCAGTCGTTCAAAATCAAGTCAAATACAATGCTATTGCACACTTTGTTACCAGAGTTCACCATGAAAGGGAGCCTTTTTAATCTGTATTTTGTAGGTTGCGAGAGACTGTGTTCTTTGGTACAGTGTGTTGTATGTTCTGTTTTGTGGTTGATTAAAATTAATATAATGGTATAGTTTCATTTAACTTGCATGTAATAGGTGTGGCTTTGTTCAAGCTAAAATAGCACACACAAACACACACACAGATAAATGTATTTGTTTAATAAGTTTTTTATTGATGGGGAAACTGGTGTATTTTATTTAGTTGTAAATATTCCACACCTTTACATATTATTTTTAAATGTTAATTTCATAATTATTCATTATAATATGAGATTTATTTTACAGGGTGTGGAAAGGGTTTAATATAAAATATAATAAACATTTAATTTAATTTGATTCGATTTAATTTAATTTAATTTAATTTAATTTAATTTAATTTAATTTAATTTAATTTAATTTAAATTTAATTTAATTTAATTTAATTTAATTTAATTTAATTTAATTTAATTTAATTTAATTTAATTTAATTTAAACAGAAATTTTACACTTAAGAAGGGCCCCAGTTATTTTATTTTGTTTTATTTAATTTTATTTTAATTTGTTGACAAATTTACACTAAATAAGGGTCACAACCACATTTTCACTTGGAATTATTTGTTTGTTTTTACATGATGGCCCAATACATTTATAATAATTTTATTAGAGTTTCTAGCTACACTTGTAAACATTCTGTCATTGATTGTAATTTTTGCATGTCGTTTGGAAAGTGAGACCTCATATTGAACTCACTCGTTCCAACTCTGTTTTCCAACAAACTCATGGATCAGTGCTTGAGATAACATTCCCACCCTTAGTCGTGTCATACACACACACACACACACACACACACACACACACACATACACACACATACACACACGCATGCCCTAGTGAAGCCTCAAGCTACATAGTGTGGTCAAACCACACAGGTTCATGTCAAAGAAAAATCACAGCCATGACCGCACAGTTGATGCACAGTTCACCATGACGTTTATTACCTTCTAACTTTTTAATTTGGACGTAGTAGAACAATATAAATAGTGTTGACATGCTTTTGGCCTTGCACTATTAGTCTTCTTTGGTTAATGACATGATTCTATGACATTCTTTGTGTCATTGTACAATGATTTGGTAAAAGCTCCAACTACCATATTAGAGTACAGTATCATGCATTAATATACCATCTTTACTCTAGTAAACTTTCAGATCCCATCAAACATGGAATGCTATGACTTTGGATAATGTTCTGACTAGGGTATAATTCAGTAACGTTAACAAAGTTTGTTTGACAGCAATGTTATTTGTGACCGTTACATAAACACATTCATTATGTTAAGACTTTTATGACTAGCAGTTAGTCAAAAGGTAACCAGTCTTATTTTAAGGGGGGTTTCAAATTAGACCAGTTTACTACTTGATCTAACTGACAAAGAAAAGTTATGACCAGTCTAAAAATAGCTGGCTAACTTGTAAATCTAGTCGGAGCAGTTTGTGCAACCGGCCACTGGCCTCAAAGGTTTGCACTATTTTATTTTTTTTATTTTTAAAAATAGAAAGTAAATGTTGCATTCTGTGTTTTTTTCTGTTTAATTTGAATGTTTGAGGTTTTAACTTTTAGTGATTTGTTCTGTTTTTTTTTTTTTTTTAAGAGTTTAATGCTCATACCCTTGCAATTACTAGACAATTACCAAGTGTCTTTTTTTAAAGATTTATAGTTTGTTTTAGATTTATATATTGTTTGTGGGGTATTTAGAATGTTTATGGAAGATTCAAGAATAATTTTGTCCATAAAATTAGCAAAAATATAAAATGTGGCATTCATTTAACATTTTGAGAGAGAGAGAGAGAGAGAGAGAGAGAGAGAGAGAGGTAATATAATAATAAAAAAAATAATTTTAAAAGCCTTTATTAAAAATTAGACCATTAAAACATTTTTAATCGACAATTATAAACAATTCCAACACAAGCAGAATGCTAGAAAAACCAAAAAAAAAAAAAGAGATACAAATAAAGATTGTCTTTAGTGACAATGAGAGAGAGAGAGAGAGGGAGGTAATATTATATTTGAATATTTAGAAAAAATGTATCAAAAGTTATAAAAAAAAAAAAGCAGAGACCACAACTCCACACACACAAGTATGAGACTCCAAGTGTTATAGTTATTTGTTTTTAGATAGCATAATTTTTATAATAGATAAACTTTAGATTTTATTTCATCACAAATTAGAACCAATAATAAATAAAATAAACAAAACCATGGACTGTAAAAAAAATATGGACGTGGTATCTGTGATGTCACCTATAGGTTTCTGAAGAGCGCAAATGAAGCTACAAGTGGGCGTGACCAACCGTCCCCATTTTGTTTGCGCATCATTGCGCCAACCGGGTTTAACTGTAAAAGGGCAAAGAGGCGGAGCATGAGCGGAGCTACAGAAGCCTGCTAGCAGCTTGATTAGTCTGGTTTTTCTTTGGGAGAAACGCTTAATACTTCATTACCTGCGACTCGTTTGTGTTCTGGTCACATGTGCCTGGTTGTATACTATATCAATAAAGTGTTTAGTCTTTTAAAAAAACACTGTTGTAATACATTGAGCCACTAAGCATTGTTCTTATGACGTTTTTCTACAGGAGGAAAATGTTAATTACTTCCAAATACTTCAGATATAGTCTGTGTTAGTAAATGCAAGGCTATTGATGAAATCCAGGAATAACACTGTGTGACAACGCTTTAGATGACTGTTCTATAGCCTACAGCTAATCAATCTCTCAGATTCTGGAGTGCATTCAAATTCTAAAGAAAAATATAAATGATAAATGATCTTAAATAAAATAAATACATTTATAGATATGATTTCCAAGTATAAGAATTTCATTCACCAAGGAAATGGAGGCCACTTGAATGGTTTGTAAGCACAATTAAGTGCACACAGCATGCCATATTATCTGACAATTGTAAGAAATAATTCCAAAAGGCAATTGACTGTGTAAAGCCACATAAAACAAAACAAAAATACAATGTACATGCCAAGTTCAGTGACTAATCAGCCAAAATCTGCTTAGGGGACGTGATGGCGACCAGCAGGACCTAGCTGTCACTCAAGTGGCCACGCCCTTAATTATGCAGACTTAATAACAATATAAATGTCATGTGTAAAACCGTTTATTCATACCAGGCTGTAAACACCTTTGTTTCTGCTGTACAGTTGGCCATTTTAACATTGGGTCATTAGAAATGTGCTCTATTTTGGAGCCAGGCCTAGCTGAATTTCGATGAATTGCAGTTATAGTTACTTTTGTATTTGCTTCACGAGGGAGAGAGGGATTTTGTCACTTGGACTAAACAGACAAACAAATAAACATTAATACATTTATATATACTGTATATTTGTCCACATGGGGACAAAAAATGTCCCTACAACATCAAAAATTAGGTATTATTTTGCTTGAAGATACCTGAGACACACGCACACACCCACACAGATAGGCAGTTGAAACGGTGTTGACCGAATGACTTTGCGCACTCACACTCATAAAAGAGCTCTTAAACACTGAATACAGAGGTGAGTGGAGTGTGTTTGTGTGTGTTCGGCTTGCTGACCTGCATGTAAGTGGTAAAGCAGTGTTTACCTTGAGAAAATGGCTGTATGTGTGTGTGTGTGTGTGTGTGTGTGTGTGTGTGTGTGTGTGTGTGTGTGTGTGTGTGTGTGTGTAATGGTTTGGGGTGTGTTTACCCTGAGGAAGGAAGTTGTCAGAGCTGTTTGCTTCTGTGTCAAGCTGAAGACACGCCCCTTTTTTGACCATGGAGATATTCTAATATAAAAGATGGAATATATGTGGTTATGCACATAAACCGTTCTGTCATCACAGACAGACATACTGTGTGAGAGAAATGATAATTAGACAAGCAGACAGTCATCTGTCCACAGTACCTCAATATTTTGATTGACAGATGGTGTTGGGTTTCCCGAGGCATTCTGGGAAGGACAGGCCACATTCCTGACCAGGTCATGAACTGCCCACCTTTTCTTCTCTCTTTTCCCCCCTCAACCACTAATGCTTCATTTGCTCATTTGCAATAGGATGTAATTGAGTCTTGGGGTTTGAAAGATTACCATTTTATTTTGATATATTTTATTTGACCAGGTTTAAGACGCTCGCTAAAATGTTATTCAGGGTAACAGTATTTTCTATACAATTAAAATAAAATACAATTAAATTTATTTAATTAAATGTAATTTAATTAAAATAAAATAAAGCAAAATAAAATTAAATATTTTTTTTATAAATAACACAAGAAAAACACAATATTTAAATATTGCGATTTAATTAATAATGAATGATCACAGTCCAGCCCCCAAAACACTAATTAAAAACTTTGTTTTACATTACAGTATACACGGGTGGATTAAACCAAGAAGCAAGGTAAGCAGTCGCTTAAGGCCCAGAAAATCTGAGGGCTGCCAAATAAATACCTAGAATTATACCTATAAATTATATATAACATTGTTTTCTATTGTATTTTGTATTGCGAGGGTCTACAAATTTTAATTTGTAATTATTACATCTGCACAAATGTGTCCCATACTCTCAATCATGGACCAGTCCAGCAGTCAAATCAGTAAAGATTTAGTTTTAAAAGCGAAATAGTTCATTTATTATTTTTAGTTGTGAATAAATTTTAAGAAAACAAATCATTTTTTTTTTTTTTTTTTTACAAAATGTTACAAGTTATTATTATTATGTTATTATTTTGCATTAAGATAAAATGTAGAAAAGGACAAATCACAAATCCACCCCTGATTATACATATACAGTGCTCAGCATATACAAGTACACCCCTCACAAAGCTATACAATATTATATTTGTGTATATACTGTACATTAGATTAGTGAGTACTAAAGCCAAATCTGGAGCTTATCTAACGAAATAACTTACTATAATGGTCCAAAAACTAGTACATCCAGATTTATAAGTTATAGAAAAATATTAAATACAAATTTAAAAAAGAGGAAAAATCAAGAAAAGCAAAAAACTTAAAAAATTTTGTTGATATTTTGTAGGTTGTAATTTTTTTTTTTTTTGCAATATTTAGCTTGAATATAATTGTTGTTATCTTTCAATTTCTAAAAATGTTTGGTGACTAATATATTATTTTAATAAATATATCTGTTTAATAAATCTGTTTTGTTTAAATGCACCAAAATACATTGCCTATATTCACTGAGAAATCGATAAACATACTCATTCAAAACTTTATACTTTGCCACTACCTTTTCAACCACTAGGTTTTACTCGTGTTTTAATAAATTGATGTCAGAATAAGTATGTTAAGTTTTACCTGAAAATAAGTTACACGGAATGATGAAAACACCTATATTTTGACATATACAAGACATATATACTGTCTTTCGACAAATAAAGCACAAACATTGCGAGCATATATATATATATATATATATATATATATATATATATAAATATATATATTACACAAAACATTTTTCTGTAAACTATCAATTGCACTATGTAAACTACACACACACACACACACACACACACACACACACACACGTTTGTTTTTGTGAGAAGTGGGTACATTACATAGGCTTCCATTCCTTTTATATAGATCAAACTGTATATTATATTGCCCTCACCCCACTCTACCCCTAAACCCAACCATCACAGGAGACAGTGTGCAGCTTTACTCCCTGAAAAAACTCATCCTGTGTGATTTAGAAGCTTTTTGAGAAGTGAGGACGTCACCAATCTCCTCATATTTTACCTCCTTTTTGTAATACCTGTGTCATACCTATGTCATTATACAGATTTGTGTCCTGATATGTCACACACACACACACACACACACACACACACACACACACACACACACACACACACACACACACACACACACACACACACATTATTTATACATTACGCTGTGTGTATATATAAGGTGTGTTAATAAAAACAAACTTTTTATATTTGCATGAATACACACTCTGATATATACATTCACACCTCCTGCCTTTTTGGAAGTCGGACCCAGTTTTTTTTAGCTTCAGGCAGAAGTGTGTGTGTGTGTGTGTATGTTTGTGGAATAGAGTGCAAAAAGCTGAATTTACTCGCTTGGCTTGAAATGTGATTAGATTCCAGATGCTGGCAGGCATGCCTCATTTGTAATTAGGTGTGCATGTGTGTGTGTGCATGTGTGTGTGTGTGTGTGTTGGGGGATTAGTTTTGTGACATCATATAGGGGACCAATATCTGGTTCCCTCAGTAGATAAGAGAATGGGGTACACACAGAAACACAGGAACCCTTTGGGCAGTGCTATCCCAGCAGGCAATGGGGCTTACACCCGCTGATAACAAACACAAACGAATCACAGCCAAAATGCTACTTCATGAAAGATTCTTGTGTATTTGTGTGCATTTACAACTGTTGGGACCAACATCCCCGCTATTGTCTTTGTTCCTCTCAGAAATTAAATTGCCTCACCATTAGCGTGTGTGACATCGCGGTGACTAGCATCAGCCATTAGGTGCCAGTCCTCAGAGAGCCAAACACAATCGGGCGGCAGCTGATACTTCCTGTCTGCATAATTAACGGGATAATTAAGGCTTTAATTGGCCGGTGGTGTGACCGAGGTGGGCTCTAATCCACCGCAGTACCTTCTATAGGCTACTAAATTAGGTTAACCCTCTCAGATTGCCGCGATTAAGCCACAGTCTATATATGCTAGCGCTAAATCTCTGCGTTCTTCTGGGAAATCCCAGCGCTAACGCTGAATTAAGATTCTGTCTCCGTTTGATTGAGAAAATGAGTCTGAAATAAATTACAGAGTGAGTTCTTAGAGCCAAATGAGGAAAGTTCTTAAAGTTTTTGAGCCATTACGAACGCACAAAATGGTAGCCTGTTAGCCTAATGCTGTGGTAATTAGCATGAAGTTTGATACTCGAGATGAAATGAAGAATGTTACATGATAGATTTATGAGTCACAAATGGCCGATGAGCAGGATGGGGATTTTATGAGGCGAATATTGATTGGGAGAGAAAGATTTGGAGATAGAGACAGAAAGAGAGTGTTTTCTTGGCTTTAGGGTGGAATTTGGTCCTGTTAACTCAACAGATCATCTTTATTGGTACAAGAAATGTGGTGCTTGTGCAAGTGAACAACAACAACAAAAGTTGCTTTCTCCTTACCAAATTTTTTAAAACTGGTTGCAGTAATGTCCTGGGTGAACGCTTTAATAATTTCAAGTAAGCAATATTATCTTTGCAGCATACTTAATACGCCTTAAAAATGTGTACTTTTTTTGTGAAATGCAAGCTTTGGTACATACTACTTCCTCGTTAACAGATTGTTATGTTGCATAGTTAGGTCAAACATCTCGACACTTCTTTCATCTAGAGAAATCTCCTCAGGTGTTTGGAAGAAAGTTAATGTCCAAACATATTTTTATATACATTCACAGTGTTGTTTCAGATGAAATGTAACACTGGTAACATAATTTAAATATTTTCCAGTTTTCTAGATATTAATAGTGATTCAAACTAATTTACCGAAGCCTCTCTACTTGACGGTTGGTTTCCGCTATGATTTAGTTTGTGGTGTTTGTAGTTTATTTACACTTTTTAACTGAGTTTGTAGTTCTAATTGAATTCACATCAAACGCACAATGTACTGTGGGCAATATTAGGGGTTATAGAACAGGAGTGTCCAAACTTGGTCCTGGAGGGCCAGTGTCCTGCATAGTTTAGCTCCAACTTCCTTCAACACACCTCCCTGGATGTTTCTAGTATAGACCATATTGAGGGATGTAAATAATAACAATGATTCTAATGTATTTCCTGTATTACATTTTTAATTTCCATAGCTTCCAAGAATCCAAAAAGGTTCAAATATTGCTAAATAATGTTATGGCAGTCATTTTAACATTAAGATGTGATTAAATTGCCTTTTATTTCAGTTATGAAACAGTTTGGCAATAAGCAGGAAATGTGCATGGGCCAGTGACATCGCCACATTGAAATGGTCTATACCTATAGAAAGAGCTTGATTAGCTGGTACAGGTGTGTTTAATTGGGGTTGGAACTAAAATATGCAGGTCACCGGCCCTCCAGGATAGAGTTTAGACACCCCTGGGTTAGAATATGGATGGTTAGAATTTTTACTGGAAATAGTAAACCATTCGGAAATCTTTGGCATATACTCTTTTCAACATATTACTATTTGAGACATACTAATTCTATTTTCAAATACTATACGATCGATAGTATGCGAGTTTGGATGAAACGCATGTTTTTCATGTTTTTTGGTGATTATTTTGCTTACTCCATTAGCAGATTGTTTTGCTTGTTTTAAGAAAAAACTTACTTAACTTTGACATATTTCTTAAAACAAGACAGTATGTTTTTCTTGTCAAGAAAATGCTGCTTGATTTAAGAATTGTTTGATATTTGGACTAGAAACAAGACAAAAAATCAAAGTAAAAAAAAAAAACATTTTGCAGTGCAGAAAGTGTATACTTTATCAGTTTCCTGTGTGGGACAAACTAAAATATTCACAATTTTGATTATTATTTCTATTGTATGATGAATGAAACAGCAATTTCAGATATTTTCAGAAAAGTCTATAATTTACATGAATTCATGCGATTTGGCCTCAAACTCCACCCCTAAACGCAACTGTCATTAGGGGATGAGCAAAACATACTAAAGTGATATGAGTGAGATCGATTATAGCTCATTCATATAATCCTATGGATTATAGCTACTTAATCTAAACATTATGAATTGCCATGAGATTGCATTGACAAACATATTTCTCTTTTTTTAAGCTTCTTCATAAGAAAGAAGTCATACAATTTTTGACACAAGTGTGTATAAGCTATATATTTTATTTAAAGGCCCTGTTTACACCCTCTTTACGCCTTGTTTGATATTAAGATATGCCTTTGTCAGTCCAATCCTAATGTGGAAAATGCCAAATACAGGTGTAGTTAGGGTCTTTTTTTTTAACCTTGTCTAATTTTGACCACTTCTAGAGGAAGCTGTACACACTCCAGTGGTCAAATTGGTTGAAGCAGCCAGAAAAGGCCACCTACTGCCTGACCAAGGGTTCTATTATGGGACGTCTTGTGAGAAAGAACAACAAAACTAGATATTTATACTTTGCTGTGTTGTACCAAAACACACATGGATTACAAGCAAAATCCCAAAATCCTTCTAGCCATTCAGATAGTTTGCCTATCACCAGTAAGCCACACAACATTGTCCCTAAAAAAAAAAAAAAACAAGACAAAAAACATGAGCTTCGTGTGTTAATATCACATGTGAAAAAAACAGGCATCACCAGCATGCATGTGTCCTCTCATTTCTTAGAGCCAAATATGATAAAGTTTTGTGATTTATTATATGTAATTGCCCACAGATGATAGCTATATTTCTTAATGTATAACATATGAAAAATATGATTCTACACATGCTCACTACAGAAACACCACAAACAGAGGCATTCTACCAAAGGGACCTACAGCAGGGATTCTCAACCGGTGGGCCGCGAGATAGCTTAAAATTAACTCTTAATATTAAGGGTGTCACGAGATCTCGCAAGATTACATCGCGACACGATTTCTCGTAAAAAGTTGTCTTGTGAGTTGAAATGTTGGCATGATGGAGCATGAGGGTGAAATTAGCATTGAAGATTGGAAGCAGGATTGAATTTTAACCGCAAATCAAGTTCTTTGCATACACCTGGTAAGGCTGGCCTCTGGGCTGTACATGTCACTCGGTTGGGCGGGCGGGTGTGACGTAACCGTTTTTTTTCTCACCGGAGTTAGATGTGCAGAAAGCCGCATTATTGAAGTGCAGTACAGATATGTAAACAAAATGGAAAAATGCAATCGAACTATTATCATCGTGTTGGACTTCTAGCCGCATTTTGCGACAGGACAGTCCACACAGCTGTTTGACATTATATTCTCGGCACATCTCTAAGCGCGCACACACATGCTGAACTGCTAGAGACTCAACACACTCGCCTTCATCAGTTCCAAACAAGTTTATGCTGTACGGAAAAGCGGACGTTTTCTTTTCATGGTTCAAGTGACCAAATTCTACACAAGGACTAAAAACGCTTTTATATTGTCATGTAGCACAAGTATTTAAGCATGTTCATGAGAGAGAAGGAGAGCGCAACATCCACCACGTAACCAATATAAAATAATACTGTTCCATACATCACGTGCACAAATCAAGCCATGGACATTAAATTAAGATGCCTATTGGTTTAAAAAGACCTAGATAAAAAGAATATGGCCAAATGAGAGCGTTTCTGTCATAAACTATAGGAAAACCACTAATCTAGAAGAAAATAAAAAAAATGAAACCCTGCGAACAGAATAAATACAGGAATGGAGAAAAGAGCGCACTTTTATTATCAGCTGCTAGTCAGCGCCCACTGTTTTTTTCTGGTCATTGCGCCTTTTGCCGTGTGCTGTGTAAATGTTGACAATTGGATACAAGTCACCTTTAAAAGATGATAAACGTAAGCAGGTCATCCAAAAAATTGGATACTGTCACAGAATACGAATTGACCAAGATCTGCAATGTAAATACTGTGAAATTCTATAGGGGAAAAGCCAGTCAGTTTGCTATTTTCCATTTATATATTAACAAATATCTTGCAGTGTTTGCATGTTCATTGCATAGAATTCAATATAAAACTATTGCATACATAAAATTATGGGAATAATTATGGAAATTGCATACATAAGTTCATTACAAGAAAAAAAAAAAAACACCTAAATTGTTTTGCATTTTGTGAATTATTATTATTTTTTTAATTAAAAAAAAATCTATTTTCCATTCATATATTAAAAATTGAATAATACGATAAAAATATCGTTCTCGTGAACCCAATCTTGTGTCTCATCTTGTGTCGTGGAGTAGGCGTCTCGTCACACACCTACTTAATATTATACTATAATTTTTGGATTTTGTTATTAATATGCTAAAATGATCAAAGTAATGCACTTTCTCCTGTTCGTTGATTAATTACTTCAAACTAGGCGCCGAAACTGCCTTATAATCTCGTCTGCAATTAGTATACGTCAGTCAATGTTAAAGGAACATTTTATACCAACATTTCAGGGAAAATGTCAGACAGGTGGGCCTTCAAAAATTGATCGGAGAAAGAAGTGGGCCCCGAAGTAAAAAAGGTTGAGAACCCCTGACCTACAGTATAACACATCGATAAGTCTCAGGCCTCTCCTCTATTTATGTCCATTTAAAAATAGAATCTACAGATTTTAGTGCTTCAGTGTGTGGATAAAAAGACACTAAATCATTATTTTAAATACTAAAGAGAACAGTCTCTGATTCACTAAATATTTTGTCAAATATACAATTGAAGTCAGAATTATTGGCCCCCCTTTGATTTTTTTTTTCTTTTCTTTTCTTTTTTAAATATTTCCCAAATGATGTTTACAGAGCAGGGACATTTTCACAGTATGTCTGATAATATTTTTTCTTCCAGAAAAAGTCTTATTTGTTTTATTTCGGCTAGTATAAAAGCTGTTTTTAATTTTTTAAACACCATTTTAAGGTCAAAATTATTAGCCCCTTTAAGCTATATATTTTCTCGATAGTCTACAGAACAAACCATTGTTATACAATAACTTGCCTAATTACCCTAACCTGCCTAGTTAACCTAATTAACCTAGTTAAGCCTTTAAACGTCACTTTAAGCTATAAAGAAGTGTCTTGAAAAATATTTAGTAAAATATTATTTACTGTAATCATGGCAAAGATAAAATAAATCAGTTATTAGAAATGTGTTATTAAAACTATTATGTTTAGAAATGTGTTGAAAAAATCTTCTCTCCGTCAAACAGAAATTGGGGAAAAAATTCTGACTTCAACTGTATATAGTGCAGTTTTAGCCATTTTGTCTCCAATACTTGTTTAAATGCATCTGTTTCTCTTAAGTTACAAAGTATGTGTAAGATTGAATGAAGTGATCATGTAAATTAGAACCAATGGGGACCATTTTATTCATTCCCGTTACCATGATGCTCTTGTCATGACATCAAGTCGGCGAATGACATCTTTACCAGTGTAGGGGGGTATTGCATTACGAGTAATGCCAGTTACATAATAATATTACATTTCTAAGTAATTAGTTAAGTAATGCATTACTTGTAAAAATTAAGTAATAATATTTCAGTTTTTTAAAATGAATGCAATTATTTTTAATTTAAATTAATTGGCTTTTAAAAATAAATTGGTAATTTAAAATTAACAGTCACATTGACAGACAGAAACGAAGTCGGCAGTGCCTTATATTTCTGTAATAGAAGTATTTTTATTATTTTGAAAACATCGAAGAAAAGGAAAAGGGGATTGGCTCAATGGACAGTGATTTTACTTAATGAGACAAAAAGTACAAAAGTAGAAAACACATTGCTTTAAACTTTAACTATTTTGTATATATGGCATGTATATCTCTCGGGTCAGGAAGTTCTCAGGAGATAACAGTATACTAAATTATTATTATTATTATTTTTAATTTTTTTTAAAGGTAAATGAAGGTGTAGGTTATACAATTGATTATTTGCAGAGTTTTTATAAACAACAGAGAAGCTCTGCAAATTCTGAACGAGATCAGCCAAGTAGGAAAAAGTCATGGAAAAGTAACTAAAAAGTAACATACAGTAATGCATTACTTACCAGCTAACTTCTAACTAATTACTTTTTTTGTGGAGTAATCCAATATTGTAATGCATTAAAAGAAACTTTCCCCTTACCACAGTGAGCTTCTGAATGGGCAAGGATGTCCCTAAAAAGAAAAGTTGACAAGGAAAATAGATTTTTAGTTTTCAAAGATGATTTGAAAGAGCTATGAGTTTATTTTGTTCTGTATGATTAGCAATGATATTGTTGTGTAGTGGAGAAAAACCATTTCTAACATTAGACTGCTTTTTATAAGGTATCTCCCTCTGTTCCGGTTTTGTTCAACCGGCCAACAAGTGCCATATCATCCACATATTTAAATAAATACAAATTCTCATGCCTCTCCTCCATTCACGTCCATTCAAAGACAGACTCAACAGATGCCCAATATAACAAGTGCTTCAATGTGGGGATTAAAATAATTATTTGAAATATTGCAGAGAACAGTCTCTGATTCACTAAATGTTTTGTCATGTGAATGATGTTTGCCGTAGTCCGGCGTTTGCCATAATATGGTGTAATACAGACCATTTCTAACATTAAACTGCTCTCGGTTTTTTCCGCCATGTTACTTTTGATCTACCTCTGGCTGTGTTTAATTGCTAAAAAAATCCTGAAAGTTAAATTAAGCATTCATTAATATTTTCCCACTTTTGCATTTGTTAATAATGTATTTTTTAAATGCAAATGACACTTAATTTATTTAAATTGTTGATTATGTTTATTACATTTTTCAGGACTTTTAACATTGATAAATTCAGATTTGGTTCCTTGAATTGAGACTTTAAGAACTCCTGGTAAATGGCTCCATTGGAACCTTTGTATGTTTGGTTTCATATTTATTCAGTGTTTTTTTATATGTCATTGCTATAAATTGTGAGGCCAATAGGGTATATGCATACAGACTTTTAAATTCAGTCTGCCAGCCCCAGGGCTTCCGGTTAATTGTAATACAAAATCGACGCTGATTTCTTTAAATGACAGTAATCTTCACTGCCTGGCTGAGATTTGATTTAAAGTGGGTCTCAGACCAGACAAGAAGCACTGCACTAAATTATATTTTTCTGCAATGCCATGTCTTTAAAATATGAACATTTATTTTACCCCAGTTTTTTTCAATGGAATTTATGCGCTAGCCTGCTGCTTATGTCGCCGCCTGCGCCTAAATGATCATTCGTCTCTTTTTACGCTTTAACAACCAAATTAATGCTTAACTCTATTTAACTGAATCTATTTTAATTACACAAACAGGGAATCTCTTGTTTGAGGTTTTCTTCATATTCATTGACCATTGCTTAAAGAGTTACACTTCAGATTTAAATGCTTAGACTTAGTGGTTTGTTCAAATGTTCAACTCCTTACTAAGTATGAAGAATCATAACAGTAATGCTTGCCTTCGCAAACACCGCTAATCATCACTATTGTTGCACACAAGCTCAAGGTAATGCCCAAAAGTGATTTTTCTGGAGAGTGACAGGTGTGTGTTTGACATCCAAGGCTTAAAGTATCAGTCCAAAGAGCCGGCAACAAATCTATTCTTTGTTCCCGCAGTGATTAAAAAGCTCAGTGTTTGTGTGCCTGAAAAAAGTGAACACAAGCTCCTAAGACGTCCTTTGTTGGAGCAAGTGTGCACAAAAACGAAATGACTTCCCCATCCCAGTGATTCAGCGGAGGGCGATGCAGGTTGGCTTTACAATATGTCAGAATGCTTGTTCTGTTAGGATGCGCACATGTTGGATGGGGCGGAAAAATGCAGAAACTATTTTCTTACTTTTAAACCCCTGTAAAAGATTCTTCAAAACTGCCTTCCTCTCTAACACCTGCTCCCACACAAACACACACATAGGATTGAGGTTGATGTCAGTTTGTGGTCTAATAAAGCTTCGCCACAAGACTGAGTATGTATTGAAAGCAATAAGAATTTTTTTCACCTACGCATCATCTCTCTCTCACACACACACCTGGGCTGTTGACGGGAGGAAACTTCTCTTTAACTGTCACTCAGAGCTTTGATTGTCTTGCAAAAGGACCTGAAAAATCCAAAACATATCTCTGTGTGATGGAAAAATGTTAAATATTGTATATGTGAAATGCCGCTCGTTAGAGGAAATAGGAAAAAGAGACTTTCCATACAAAAATTATTGTAGCTAAACAGACACGACTGCTTAGGCAACATGTGAGCATACTAACATTCTGAATGCATTTTTTTGTATTGTTCTAATAATAAAAAATCTATAATTACAGTCACCAAGAAATAACTGATCATTTGTATTTTTTTATAGAAATTTTAAAAATGTTTTTGTATTTTTTTAAATAAAAATGAACAAATAATCACTATTAATGAGTGAAATTTAATTGTTTAATAGATATATGTATGCATTAATGCTAAAATTATACACAGAAATAAATGATTCAAAGATGATTCCTTGGATTTACTAAATAATTTAAGCTAAGTGGTTGTAAACCATTTATTTGGGCTGAATGGATTTGGATTTGGATGTATAATTTTAGCATTAAACAAACAAATTAAGTTGAAAATTACTACATTTCATTTGTTTGTTTAAATTCAACCCATAGATTTATATACAGTACACCATCTGACAAAAGTCTTGTCATCGATTCCAGTTGTAAGAGAAACAATTAATAACTTGACTTCTAGTTAATCGTTTGGAAAAGTGGCAGAAGATAGATTGTTCTGGTGAATCATCTGTTGAACTGCATGCCAATCATCACAAATACTACAGAAGACCTATTGGGACCCGCATGGACCCAATATTCTCACAGAAATCAATCAAGCTTGGTGAAGGAAAAATCATGGTTTGGGGTTACATTCAGTATGCAGGCATGTGGGAGATGTGGATGGCAACCTCAACAGCCTGGGGTATCAAGACATTTGTGCTGCCTATTACATTACAAACTACAGGAGAGGGCAAATTCTTCAGCAGTATAGCGCTCCTTTTCATGCCTCAGCCTCCATGTCAAAGTTCCTGAAAGCAAAGAAGGTTAAGATGCTCCAGGATTGGCCAGCTCAGTCACCAAACATGAACATTATCGAGCATGTCTGGGGTAAGATGGAGGCATTGAAGATGAATCCAAAGAATCTTGATGAACTCTGGATTTCTTTGCCATTCCAGATGACTTTATTATTCAGTTATTTGAGTCATTGCAGAGACGTATGGATGCAGTCCTCCAAGCTCATGGGAGTCATACACAATATTAATTCTTTTTCTACTGCACCATGACTTATTTTCTGTACTGTATATTATTTCTGTTAAAGAACAAGACTTTTGTCTAAAGTCAGGCCTTACTGTCCTAATTAAATAATTCAAAATCAAGGCATGAGCATTTTATTTTGGTAAAATAAGTTCAATCTAGAGGCATTTGCCTTTCATATAAGCCACTTCTGATACCAAGTGATCAAGTTATTATTTGTTGTTCCTAAAACTTTTTAGGTTTTATTTTCGTGCTCCTCCACTCAACTTTAGCAAATTAAAGCTGGAGGGGCGTGGCTAAGCATATTTCCGCCAAAGTCATCAAACTGGTGTCATCAAAGATGCACTGCCATTCCAGAGCAGAAGCAAATGGGTCTATTTTGTTTAAAGATTAACAAACAGTTAACTTCAGACTTAGACTATTTGTGCAGCTTGCACACCTTTAAACCTTGTAGTCTGCCGCATGTAAAATAATCTATTGCACAAAAAAAAAAAAAATCGCAAATATCAATTCAGAGTAATTTAAGCAGTTTTCCTCTCTCCAAAAAAGAAAAATAAACAATTTTTTTTCAATCCAATAAATAAATCCTTATCAGTTTACCTCCTTATCAAATAGCTGGGTGGGATTATTCTGAAATTCAAAGTTTATTCCAGGAAATCAGTGGCATTTTGAAACTTGTAATTCTGCAGGCGCTAAACAGAAATGTACAGAAGTGAAATCCTGAGCAGAGACTTACAGTATGTAACAAATGACGCACACTCACACATAAAACAGCAGTGAACACATCTCAAAATTCTTTATGCAGATGTGAAAAACTGAGAAAATCGAACCCGATCCAATTTAATTTTATTTTTTATGATGGACGAAAGGTTTGGAGGTAGTTGACACAACACAAAGATTGAATTGATTTTTAGATTGCAAACATTTTGGATGAAAATTTCAAACTCCACGTACCTAAACAATGTGCAATAGCAAAATAAACATTGTAAGTTTCAATTTCATGCATACTTTAAAAATCATAAAGTGCCTGTGTTATGTGAATTCTCTCTCTTCAGGAATATTTGTGCTGATTTATGAACTGCATTCTGACACATTTTGATCTTGAGTTGAAATCATAGCATTCAGGTATTTGAACATGTTTTAGGCTTTAAGTTACATGACAGAAGAAAGCGAGGGTGGATAGAAAATACAAAGGCCTTTTATGATTTAATAGATGACATGCAGATTATGCGGTTTCACATTTTATGTCATGTAATGTCTCAAGCTTCCTTCAATGAGCACGTTAACGTCAGGGCCACCTATTTTACGCTTGGCTTTCATCAATTTCCATATAGACCTAATGAAGTCTCTTTCTCTGTCTGTCTTATTTTCATCATTCAGCGGCGCTACACATCGACTGCCTTCTCCTTTCAAAGGCAGCACACAGCGCTCAAAGCTAAAGAACTGAGAAAGGTTAAAACGTTGATTACTTAATTCCGTCTTTCATCATGCTCTCATCACTTTTTGGAGCGGAATTTCCCTCAAAAAGAAAGAAGAAAAGGTGTGATGACACATTCCATGACAGGAAGTGGTGTGTAATGGCTCTCTTTCAACTTTAAAATCTAATATTCACACTTGAAACAAGTCCGCATAAATGCTGGGCTTCTGATCATCTTCGACAAAGTGCTCTTAAATTGGAGTAAGTTTTATGGGTCATTTGGGGAAATTTTGTGTTATGATTTGACCAGAGAATAGATGATATACTTAGACCTAATAGACCTTATTATAATTATTGATTAATATTACAGTGTAGCCTTTACATAAATACAAGCTTGTGTCAGTAGAAAACACATAATCAGATGTTTGTTTTATAATTACTCCTATGCCCACTACTTCTACTGCTAACAATAATAAATATAATTACAAAAATAACCACTATTATTATTATTATTATTATTAATATTATTATTATTTTTCTAACTATAATAATATACAAAGATTAATAAAACTCTTTAACCATTATATTTAGTGGGGGAAATAAGCATTCAACACGTCACCGTTTTTCTCAGAAAACATATTTCTAAAGGTGCCGTGGACTTAAAATGTTCACATGATGTTGGTAATTATTAAAGAAATACATATATGCAAACAAAACAAGTCTAATTATTTTACAAATTAAGTTATGCGTAATAAAATAAAATGACGCAGGGAAAAAGTATTGAACACATGAAGAAAGGGAGGCGTAGAAAGGCAGTGAAAGCCCACACAGCAGCTGAAATCTCTCAGTAGTTATTCAATTATTAAATTAATATCAGCTGCTTCAGTCCAACATCTACATTACCAGGATGATGAAGATGAAACCAGGTTGGACCTTTTAGCAAGACAATGATCCAAAACACAGCCTCTCTCAAACAACTCTCAAATGATTTTTAAGGAAAAGAAAATCAAGCCCAGCCAATCAGAAAAGAATGGCCCAGCCAATCACCTGACTTGAATCCAACAGAAATACAAAATAAAGATCAGATTTGATACACAAGCCCACAGAACCATCAAGAGTCTGTAAAAAAAATCACACCTGAGAAATGCATGATTTCATTCTCCAAATGAGAGACGTCTTTAGGGGCAGATTATATCGAACATGTTTTTTGTGCTGAGGTGCATCTTTTGTATGGTTTCAAATGGCCGTGTGTGTTTTGCGTGTTGCTTATGCGCTCTATGCACCTCGCGTTTTAACTGCCTGCTGCGCATCACGTTTTTGCCGTTGCACATACTTGAAAAAAGTCAACTCTGTGCGGAAAAGCGCGTTTTGTCAGTCGTGTCTTTTTCATTCTCCAATCACATGAAAGGAGAGGCGGGGTTTTCGTTGAGATGACAGCAGTGTTTGTGTTGTCAAGACAACTTTGTAGACTAGTGGTTGCTGTTTCATGTTATCCAGAGCTGTATGACTTTACAAATCTTGAATTTCACAATCTTATTAACCTCCATACTCTGGGCCCGGTACCCGGGTCTGTGACGTCATTTACTTCTGTATTCTTTCAATTTTAAAGGTCCGTACTGGCCCAATATCCCCATAAGTGTTTCCATTCTCTCATTAGTTGAGATAGAATAACTTTTTGCTTAATTATGATAGAGACATTTTTCATTTTTTCCTATTATTACTGACATGTGCAGGAACCACCAAAATTAATTACAGCAACCTAGACCACACAGAGCCTAAAAGGTACACTTTCAAATTTGAGTTTACAAAAAAAAAGCTGCTCTTTTTTTTTGGAGGGGTTTATTATAATACAGACAACATTTACAATTATTTTAATCACTTTCAACAGTGCTTTATTCAAAGGGTTTTCTTCAAAATGAGACCAAACTATTGCATTTACACCTCTGCATGTGGATTTGGGAAGCTTTTAAATTTGGGTAGGCAAAATTCAGGTGGACACCCCAAAATAACACTTGTCTTTAAGAGTTTTACAATTATAACAAAATCAACAGCAACACTTGCGCACAATACGCAGCTAATCAGTCATTGCCTAGTGACATAAAAAAGCGCGTTTGGTGTGATCGGCCCCTTAAGCTGCCATCACCAAAAAAGCCTTTTATACAAAGTATTAAATACATTTCATTAGTTCAGTACTTTCTCCTTGTGTCATTTCATTGTTATTACACAAGTTTTTCAGATTTTTTTGATTTGTTATATTTTTGTGTATTTTTTTGGGTTTTTATCAAAATCTGGTAAATGTTAAATATGGTTCAATTCTATACATGTCAACAGCTCCTCTAGAAATATTATCCACAGGAAAAAACCTGACGTGTTGAATACTTTTTTCCCCTCATTGAATCCTTTTTTTTTTGTTCTTCAATAAATCATTTCTATCGGTCGCCCTTTACCTAAATAATTTCTATCGGTCGTTTGTTTTACAAATATATTTAGCCAATGAAATTTATTAAAAATAGGTTATGGCTAAATCTTGTTGGGTTCACTCAAACTGTCAGTCAAACTTCATAACTCCGGCCCTTGTCTTGACTGGCTGAATGACTGACTAGCAGGTTTACATCTAGCAAAGGTAAATTAATATCTTGTTGTCTGAAAAAGTACAGCTGTCTTTACACAAATAAGAGACTAATACATCTACGAAGGCTTATATTTTATGTATTTGAGAACTGACTGGATCTGTGATCAAGAGAGAGATAAAGAGAGTGCATTAGCCATCTATCTGTCTATAGTCACATTTCATATTTTATAAAATGAGATTTAAGCCAAATATATTGTAAAATATAGCTACAACAAACTTTGTAGCCTGCTTATGAAAGTAATGTGTTGCTGCTGATTTAATGATGAACAAATTACACATTTGCTGGTCAATAATCTAAATGTAAATTCTTTTGAATGTGACACAGAGAGAGTGAGTGATCCTCGTCTAAGAAATTAGATTTAGGATGATTAGTGGCTAATACAGTTTATTAGCATTTAATCATAATGCACATGGTCACAGATTGATTAATCTTGACAATGTTAACATGTGTAAGGTATTTGCTAGCTAGTTGATTTATGAATCTAGTATTTTATGAGGCCAGTAAACACAACATAGCTTTCAGTTATGATGAACACAGTTTCCATAATTGCACTTTATTTATAGATAAAGGTGTATGGTTCTCCATACAATACATTTATGGCCATTTCATTTTACTTCAGGAGACATCAATGCCGTTCTGTAGGTCTATTGGAGACATTCATAAATATTCCTAGCAAATCTAATAAATGTTGGAGACATACTTGTTACATAAACACATTAAATTGCGCTTCAGCAGCGTTTATTTGAGCATGCACAAGAAAATCTGCACTTGAGCAGCGTATATTTAATGGCGTGCAAGAAGTTTTGTGCTTGAATAGGAAACCGGCGTGAAAGCAAAGAGATCGCATGCTCGTATTACATGAATGCGATCTCGACATTTGTCATTGAAATAATGCCATGGGTATTGAAAGATCTGTGTAAAAGGCCTGCCACCACAGCTGGAAAAAATCCTAAAGCAAACACTGATCTGGTGATGTAGGTTGTGACTACTTTCAATTTCTTAAGGTTCCTTTAAAAACATAGATAATATAATTTTATTAAAATGTAGCCAGCCAAATAGACTTCAGCATTAATTTAGTTGCTCAAGTGTAAAATGAGCATAAAGCGCCATCAGGAGCAGTAGGCGAGTGCTGAAACTCCATTGAAGATACTGTGGTAAGCTAAATTTCCATATTTTTAAAGACATGATGCAAAACAATTTAATTTAAGGAAGTGCTTCTTCATATGTCATATCGTTTCATATCTCAATCAGGGAGTGAAGATCATTCATTTTCAACAAATCATGCCTTAAACGCGGTGAGTTTATAATGACAAGAAGTGCCTGAGGTGGCTTATTAAAAATGTAGATAAAAAAAAATCCCTGTGTATATACCTCATTAAGGAAAGACTTGAAATGTCTGCCATTTTATCCAATTTGTATAGTAAACCGATGGAAACATATCAACATCACATTGTCTTTCCTAAAAGCACATTTCAGTGTCATTAAGACTATTAGCCACAGCTATATCACCATGCAGCCCAAGATCGATTACTCACTGAAGCTAAGCAGGGCTGAGCCTGATCAGTACCTGGATGGGAGACCACATGGGAAAACTAGGCTGCTGTTGGAAGTGGTGTTAGTGAGGTCAGCAGGAGGCACTCAACCTAAGGTCTGTGTCCTAATGCTCCAGTATAGTGAAGGGGACACTATACTGTCAGTGAGCACCGTCTTTCGGATGAGATGTTAAACCAAGGTCATGACTCTCAGAGGTCATTAAAAATCCTGTGGCACTTCTTGTAAAGAGTAACCCTGGCGTCCTGGCCAAATTCTCTTCATTGGCCTTTACACATCATGGCCTCACAATCAACCCCATCTACCGAATTGGCTCGATCACTGTCTCTCCACTCCACCTATAGCTGGTATATAGTGTGTGCAGTGGAGCCATTGTACTGTGGCTGCCGTCGCATCATCCAAGTGAATGCTGCACACTGGTGGTGGTGTGGAGAGACTCCCCTCATGATTGTGAAGCGCTTTAGGTGTATGGTCATACACAATAAATGTGCTATATAAATACACTACATTACTATCAGTGTTGAAGTAATCATAGTTTAAAATCATATCACTTTAAAAAAATAAAAATAGACACCCGTTTCACACAAATATCGAGACTGGTGGACATCGGATCTCAGAAACAAAGTGCAGCCATGTGGAAATGTGATATTTGAGCTTATCTAAAGACTGGAGAGATAGAGCGCGCATTGAGAGCATTGTATTTGTTTCCAACAAATACATCTAGTGTTGGAGATATTCTAGTGTCACGAAACAAATGTGCGCAATCAGAGACAGAAAGGGAGAGGCTGAGAAATCTGCGGATGAACAGAATGATTGGAGAAAAGTGTCTCCCTCAACATTCTCCTCCATCCCAAACCCAAATAATCCACTAATCCTATTTCTAATCAGTATTAGAGGACTCTTTCTCCCAAACACACACACACTCACGACTACGCACACACACGCCAATGCTATTCAGCACTTCAGTATGCTCTGCTGAGATATACTGTGAATTTCACGTTTTCCTCTCCTCCCCATTTGCTTTTCCACTCTTTCAGGATCAATCGAGACTCTATTTTGTTGACGCATGTGTGTATTTGTGTCCATACTGATAATACTTGACAGAAAAGCTGATAGCCACACATTTACACTCGTCGCACAAGTACATGTTGGAAACGTACTTCTCATTTTAAACTTTGAATTTCGCTGCACTGCGGTATCGGTTCAGTAAATAAACAGGTAAATCTGGTATAAGAGAGGATTATCCTCACTTAGGTGCACAAACAAAAGCACAAATCTGTATTTCACCCAATTCTCTGCAAGATTTAGGGCTGAAACATACTCTACGTAGGTTTGTGAATGCAGATGCCTCAGGAATTCATGTATTGCATTGCCAAACATCAAAATTTGACTAAATCTGGAGGTAAACGGATGACATCCTGGCAGAAAATAGCAGGTACCTTTTCTGATAAGTTGCGAGTTCTATCATATCTAGTGGAAAACAATGCAGTGTGTGATTTAAAATATAAATAAAACACATAATACACAATTTTTGTTTTAACATTACAATGGCTAAAATTTTCTAGCGTCTCAGACTTTACGTTGAGTATATAATTACTTTTACAATTATTATGTTAATTTTTTATGTACATAATACGTCTCAGAATTTCAATATTTGAGAAATGTTTTAGACCTAATATTATATATATTTTTTTATGACAAGTCATTTTGATGTCAATAACCCCAAATTATTTCTAAGAATGTCTCAAACCTAAAGGAGGAAATGCATTGTATGTATAAAAACCCAATTACTTTGTGAGAAAATATTATAATAAGTGTATTTTTTTTTACTTAAGATCATGTTTTTACTCAATCTCATATTAATCAAGCTCATATTGAGCACCTATTAGGGTTGGGAGCTTAATCAAAACAAAATTAAGATCACATAAAGCTGCAATTGTCATGCACATCTCGTCAGTGAAGCATGTAATCAATATATTAATAGTATCACAGATTGGTTTGGCAAAAGTTCATTACGTCTTAATACTGGAAAAACAAAAGAGCTATGTATGGGAAGTCAAACAAGAGCAGTAGATACTAGATTTTATAAACCAGTCATCATAACTGGAAAAATAGTGGAGCAGGTCTCAAATTTTAAGTATTTAGGCACAATTATTGACAACAAACTGAATTTTGATAATAATGTACAGGCCGTTTATAAGAAAGTAAGTCAGTGTCTCAGTCTTCTTCGCAAGTTGAGAAGTTTTAATGTTAGTACACAGACTTTAAACATGGCATATACTGTAGATCATTATTAGAGAATATTCTCACATATAATATTTTTTCATGATTTGGTAACACAACACTTGTGAAGAAGAAATTATTGCAAATTATCAATCAGGCAAAAAAGATAAATGGTCACAAACAACATTCGCTGCAGATTCTATTTGACTTCTTTATGGAAAAAACAGCAATTATAAAGACAACACACATCCCTTTACCTCTGCTTTTGAAGTGTTACCATCAGGACGCAGGTTTAGAATTCCTAAAGCCTGAAGAAATGCTTATAAAAAGTAATTTATTCCAATTGCAGTTGTTGTCTTAAATCAGAACACTGTTTGAAGTGGATGAGGTGGTTGTCAAGAATGATCCTCAATAATATGTATGGGGCTAATTTGGTTTTTAAGTTTTGAACTTATGTTGTTGTCTTGATGAGTATTGCTATTGTGTGATTGTTGTATGTATGCAGTTGTTGTCTTAAATCCAGTGTTAAAGACAAATTTCCTTTCTGTGCCAAGAAAAACGCACAAAGTTTAAACTAGCAGTAAGGCCGGGGGGCGCTCTTGTGCAAAAACTCCAAACAAACACCCACAAGGAAAGCAAAGAAATCCCAGTGTGTTGCATTATAAACAGAAGATTTAACATTTGAAGATTTGATTCAGTGTGGCTAATAAACACACAACTATGGATCATCTCTGAGAAGGATTTATTCAAAAAACTTGACTGAAGTAATGAAGTGAGTTTGGAGTAAAAACATCATTAAATGCGTTTACTACACAGAGTCATAGTATTCGTAGAACAATTATTTTAATTTCATTATCGTCAATTTCAATTTTGAATGCAATTTTGTGTAGCTTTGTGGTTTAATGTGACTAGTAAATGCTGCTCCATCATGGTTGAGTTATACTAAAACTAGCTTTAATGACAAAAGAGCATACGAATTATATTCGATTTGACCCAGCCCGTTCATGTTTTCTCTGAAAAGTCTGCATTTTTTAAAACGTTATTTAAGAAATATACCATATATAGAGATGACCATATAAGGACTTCCACCCTTAATTACAGGAAAAGTCAAGTTTTTATGTTGAGTAGCCATATTTCCATCTAATTAAAGACTAAATTTAAATATGAAATAAAACATAACAGAGCAGCATGGTGGCTTAGCGGTCAGCACTTTCGCCTCACAGCAAGAAGGTCCTTGGTTTAAGCCCGTGAAAGTGAATTGAATAAGCTAAATTGGCTGTACTGTATTTGTGTGAATGCGAGAGTGTATGGGTGTTTCCCAGTGCTAGGTTACACCTGGAAGGGCATCCGCTGCGTAAAACATATGCGGGAATAATTGCCGGTTCATTCCACTGTGGCGACCCCTTATAAATAAAGTGACTGAGCCAAAGCAAAATAAATGAATGAAACATAACAGAAAAATTTAATATTTAAAACTTTATTAACACCCCCTTTTTTATTATTTATATTTCATTTTAAAGTTACTGCAGACTATTTGGGAAAGTTATTGCACCTTTAGTGTTAGTCTTTGAAACAACATGGAAAAAATGTAACAATGATTTCTATTTTAAAAGGTGCGAATGCATTCTAATTATTTTCCAGCATTGATGTATTTCAGTGTTCATGTGTATATATAGGCATATAATTTGAATAGATAATAGATAATTTAATACTAAATAGAGAAGTGAAACTGGGGCAAACCTAACCAATAACCAAGGTAAGCAGTTGCTTAGGCCCCGAGTAGTTAGGGGGCACTGACCAATGCAAAGAAGCCCATATTAATCATATAGCTCTTTATACATTTTCTATCATATGTTGTAAAATCTGTCTAACCATTAAGATTTTAACGTTATTACTTCTTTTTATAAACAGGGGCCCTAAGAATAATGGAACGTTCCTTCCGTACTGCACCCGGGCGAGGTGTGAACAGTTCAAAGACACTGCCAGTCTGCCAGCAATCAGAGTAGAGGTAGGTACTGTGTGCAAGAGTAATAATGTGGGGGGAAAAGTAGAAAAAAGACAAACTATGGAAAGAAGCTACCTCTGTGATTCTGCATTCTGACCAAAATACGTGTCAGATGATGAGCGGTGTGAGCTTGTTAAGAGATTGAGGGCCTGTTCAAATAAAATAACATTTCCTAGTGAAAAGTAATGACCGCTGATTCACGAACAGCAGTTATTTAGTTCATATGAAAAAAGTGTCTTTCTTTATTGTCCACAAGTGGAAATTTATCTTTGGCTTCACCACACAACCACATCAGCATTCACATTACACACATCACAGGAAAAAACAGACAACACAAATACATTCAATGTCATTACATATATCACATTAAAAAACTTATTTTTTTAAATTAAAACCCTATACATACTTAAAACCCATTATTTAAAATTCTAATGGCAGTAGGCACAAAGGACATTTGATACACATTTTTCTTAACTTGAGGTTGCCTAAAACGTCTTTTGGTGGCAAGAGCTGAAATTTTTATATTTAAGGGATGGGAACAATCTTTTCCTCTTGATCCTCATTTCTTCGGGGAACACCTTCAATTCCTTAGCCTCGACTATCTTAGTAGTTCATAGCAATCATCTTAGTCTTAGTTCGTAGTTTGCAGAAACGAGACTGGGACAAGAGTAATAAGAGTTCGTTCCGTGTGTAGGTGGGAACGCCATTCACCACACTTGCACTCGAGCGATCGCGATCACAAACAAGGCCAGGCACAGTGCCAACCAGGCCAGAAACCAACGAGTCCTCATATTTAAAAGTGTTTAAGACTGTTTAAAAGCATAACGAAAAAACATAAAAACAAACTTTCCAACAAGACAAACCTGTGAAATGTGACAAGCACTGGGTAAACAATTAGTTGGATTGATTGTAATCTCAATTAGTTTAAATTATTTTTTTTAATTTATATTAAAATCTTTAAAAATGGCTAATTAACTGTGCAAAGTTTGTGAACTTGTTTTATTTGTGAATTAATTTATATATATATATATATATATATATATATATATTTATTTATTTATTTATTTATTTATTTATTTATAAATCAGCTGTGAATCTTCAGCTTGTGTTCAGATGGAGCAGCCTTTTCTACACAGAGCCATAGTTTTCTGACAAACTATGCAAAACATTGCATGCGACATTATCGTGTGACGGTCACAATAATTATTCTGCGATATTGACAGCTTCTCAGTGAATTAAGGCACTTTGAATTAAATGTTACTAACGCTAAACCTAAAAGCACGTGCAACCACATGGACATAATGATACCACATAGAGTATAATGATGTTTTTACCTAAAACTCACTTCATAGGTTCAGTCGAGTGTTTGTATGTCTTTTTGTGAAATGATGTGTTTTCTTACACAGAATAAAGCACGCAACATTATTTCATAATAGCAGTGTAAGCAGTGACAAAGTCGTTGCATCATTACATAATTTAATATCAGAAAAATTTGAATGATTGTTAGCCAATCAAATGTTGTCGTGGTCATGTATATTTATCCTGTTGATTCAAATAAAAGTAGATTATTTCCAGGGTTTATTCAGGGCATATTTGGTTGTTTCACAGGAGAGAGCATTCTCTGGCCTTCTGGAGGAGATTTACTACTGATCACATACCTGTACTTTCCTCATATAATGTACAAGACAATCGCAGCTACTTACTTTTGCTATATAAATTTAGCCTCTTAACCCTTCACCTTTGTATATTACTCCGCCCACATACAGCGACAAGCAGAGGACACTCTTCAATTTGACAAATTGCAGCTGTTGGACAACATGTACTTTTGAGGCTTTTTTTAGTCAATAATGTAGTTGCTTGGATTGCAAATATGCAGTTTATTTATAAGGATAGTGCCTATTTTAAATATTTACAATTTTGGAGTGACAGGGCGTCGACAGCCATTAGCCTGTCATTGAGCAGACCAAAGACTGTTGACGTTGTCCATCCACAAGATGGCGACAGAGAGCACATAATAAGCCCTTAGAGGATAAAAACTCATAATTTTTAACTACAGCTGATCAAAGCATTATTTAATTGGTTAGTGACTGAGTCGATCTCTCTTTTTTGTATGTTGTAGTGCTGTATTTATACCATATAATTTTAGTGTGTTGAGTGTGAGATGGGACTCACATGTCAGGAATGTGTGTATTTTGTGTTGGCCACTATTTGTATAACCCTGAGTTACTTTTTTGTTGGCCATCTGTTTGTTTCTAATGCGTCTGCTGTTTTCGTTACTGCAGACTAGTTCAGTAAAAAGAAAGAAAGAAGAAATGCCCGCATGTGTTTAGTGTTTTTCCCTATCACAAACACAACAGTAATCTGGTAGTGTTTGCGCTGCTTTGGCTTTTTCAGGGTTAATTATTGGGATCTCCTGATTGCAACAGAGAAATACTGGGAAATCTTTGTAGACTGATGGCGTTTTATGCCGTTCAGCCTTATAATCTTAAAATGTGAGCAATATCACCTGTTTTGTCATCACTTTAGACATTATGCTAGAGAATTATGGCCCGTTTCCACTGTGTGGTACAGTACCGTACCTTACCGTATCATTTTTTGGCACTCTTTCCAAAGGGTACCAAGGGTACCAAAAGGCAGAGCTAGACGCGCAGCTGAACGCTATTGGTTTACAGAGATACATCATTTGCTTGCGCAACAAGCCAAAATGAAAACAAAGGAACCGCTATGTTTTAAATACACAGCCGAGAGATTACACAGTAATAATATACATATAATAACGAGCCATGGGCGACCCGAGCTCAAGCAAGCCTTGTCGTGAACAGCCACAAAGCCAGGAAGAACAAAATCTGCTGTGCCCTGTTGTTGTTTTACGAGTCAGTCTAAAAGTGCGAGCGGTTTCACTTTGTCCAGAGAGCTTGCGATCTTGTCTATATTTGAAATGACAAACTTTTTGAGCTCATATTAATAACGTGCGCGTGATTATTGAAGAGCTTTGATATCCGAACCTGTCAGAAAGGAACAAATGCGAGAGTGACGCGTGAAAAAACAAAGGAGAAGCTGGAAAAAACAGCAGCAAATGATGCGTCTGCAATCTAGAACATGAACAAACTGCCATGTATAACTATTATCATCACCTTTTGGACTATTATGAACTCGAAATGATGGAATTACTTTCTAACAGAGGTTACATGTGCTGCTGAAGATTAAAGATACATATGAGAGGTTTGCAATGACTGTGGGCTACGTCGCATGTTGTTTTTGAACCCAAATAAGGACTAAATGTATGCTGTGTGTAATTTTTCTGCAATTGGTAACATATCGAAGACTGTAAAGGTCTGTATGTGTTCATATATATTGCATTTATTTATTTATTTATTTATTTCATATAATAGCAGACGTTACAGTAGGCTGTTTCGCAGTGATCATCATTGATCTGCAGTTATAATCAAATCCTGTTCATAGAAAGGTTAGTAATAAACATTTATACACAAGTATTTATGTGTATAAAGCATCTGTTTTGTGAGAAGTGCTTCTCATATGATATGTGAATGACCCATACAGCTTTACTGTAGACATTTCCTCGAAAAATTTCCTTCCAAAACCCATACCTGATAAAGGTGACCCGTACCGAACTGTACCACTCAGTGGAAACGGGCCATTATTCAAATAATAGCTCTAAAGTGATGTGTGTGAAGTAGCAATGGTTTCTGCTGTTCTGATGTCAGCTGCAGATGTGAAGGAATAGTGGAAGAAAGTAGTTCCTTGTACAAAAGGGTTGTTAGACTCTTGTGTTTGATTTTCTTTTTTATATACTGTACACAATTATGTTGTCGAACTGTTGTATAAATGCAATATCACACTCGTAGCAGTGCGACATGGCTGTATATCGCACTGCTACTTGCGTGATATTGCTCACACACACATATATATATATATATATATATATATATATATATATATATATATATATATTGTTTTAGATATATATTGTTTTAGATATTGATTTCGATATATTAACAATGTTATTTCTATTAGTAATACCCTATATAATGCCCTGCAATACCACCAAGACCCACTTTCACTGCAAAAAAATGATTTCTTAGATTTTTTTTTGTCCTGTTTCTAGTTCAAATATCTAAAGGTTCTTAAATCAAGCAGCATTCTTCTTAATTCTAGACAAGCAACAAGTATTGTCTTGTTTGAAGAAACAATATGTATGTCAAAATTAAGTTTTTCTTTAAAACAAGCAAAATAATCAGCCATAATCTTATGTCAAAATGAAAGCAAAATAATTTTGTTATTTTGTTAAAAACCTTGCAGTGGAATTGATTATGTTTAGAAATCACAAGTCTTTTTGTTTGTGGCTGTTGTAACTGTAAACCTGTCAGCCCCTCCTCTCACACACAGAATCGCACTCCAAAATGTTGAAATAGTGACATGTTCACAGGAAAGGTGTGTGACACGGTGGAGTGTCGTCACAAAGATTCTGACATGATATACAAGTGTTAAAGCGTGTTTTACCACGGCATTTAAACAGTAAAGCAGCAGTGAAGCAATAAATGGCATTTTCTGAGGTGATTTCAAACATGGTTGTACAAACACATAGCACTGAGCTTGTGGGTTGTCATTTATAGTCGACACCATCAGCGAAGCTGCGAAGGGTCACAAATTATAGGGAAGTTCATGCCACAGTGAAAAGTTCTTTTTAATAGACTAGCTGTTCACAGACATAGCTTTTAATACTTTCATACAAAAAAAAAAACAATAAAAAAAAACAAACAAACTAAAAACAGTATGTTAACAACTTAGCTACTGTTAGTTAGCTGCTGTGTGAATGAAAAAGTATCAAATAGTATGTGACTTGTTTTTAATGTGCTGAGGAGTTAGCATGTTGCTAGGCTAAAAGCAAGCGACACTCATTTTCATATAAATGCACTGAACAGAAATGTTTCATTTTTGATTGATGTCATGTTGATTTCTTTTTCATTTTTGAATCTTTTTTTATTTGCACATTTAGCATCTTGTGGTGTTTTACACTGAACTTTATTAATCTGCAATTAATTGTGTAGATTTCTTTGTTTAAATAAAAGGTGTTAAAAAGCTTTTAAAAATGTCATACATTACACATACACAAATAATTGACAATTTAAAATTGAGGCAATTTGTAGTGAGAGAAATAAAAGAATAGATAATAAGACCTTTAATATGTCATAATTATGACAAATATTATAAAATATTAATATTAATATAAAAATATTAATCATCATTTAATTATGTAAACATTATTTTGAAATATGTTATATTATGTTATATTTTAAATTATATATTTTATCATATTATTTTATATTATATTATATTTTAAATGATATATTAGAAATTATATATTTTATCATAATATATAATTTTGTATTGTATTATATTTTAAATTATATATTTTATTATATTTTATTATTTTATATTGTATTGTTATATTATAAATTATATTATATTATAATATATTATACTAAAAATATATGATAAATTATATATTATATTATAAATTATATATTATATCATGTAATATTATATTATACTAAAACATATATTTAAATTTATATTTTATTCATTCATTCATTCATTCATTTTCTTTTTGGCTTAGTCCCTTTATTAATTTGGGGTCGCCACAGCTGAATGAACCGCCAATTATCCAGCATATGTTTTACACAGCGGATGCCCTTCAAGCTGCAACCCATCACTGGGAAACATCAATTCACACTCATTCACACATATACACTATGGACAATTTTAGCTTACCCAATTCACCTGTACTGCATGTCTTTGGACTTGTGGGGGAAACCGGAACACCTGGAGGAAACCCACGCCAACATGGTGAGAACATGCAAACTCCACACAGAAATGCCAACTGACCCAGCCGAGGCTAGAACCAGCGACCTTCTTGCTGTGAGGTGATTGTGCTACAGTACGTTACCATATAATATAATATAATATAATATAATATAATATAATATAATATAATTATATTATATTATATTATATTATATTATATTATATTATATTATATTATATTATATTATATTATATAAAAAATTATATTGAATTATATAAGAATATTAATCATCATTTTTATTGTCGTAAATATGGCATTTTCTCATAATTTCCACGTTTTCCCCTCATAATTGTGACTTTTTAATTACTTTTTAATTAATTTAATTATGTTTTTATTTTGACTTCTACTTTCCATCTCATTAAATTAATTAGTATGTAAGAGATGTCCAGATCCGATCACGTCAGATCAAATCACTCTGCATCCATCGCACCCAGCACATTACCTGTTCGAACTGTTACCGTCTGGTCGGCGCTACAGAGCACCAAGCACAAAAACAGCCAGACACAGGAAAAGTTTCTTTCCTGAGGCCATGTACCTCATGAACAGTTAAATTTTCCCCTACTGGGCAATAAGCGGGCAATACTTTCTCATACGCACTTGTACACAGCACCTTATAACAATATACAATGCAATAATTTCTCCATTCGCATTGGTACACAGCACCTTATAAACTGTATATTTACAACATATCTGTACATAAAATTCAACATCCATATATATATATTATATATATATATATATATATATATATATATATATATATATATATATATATTACTTACTGCATCTCTGTTTAATGTCTAATGTTTATCGCCTTTTTCTTTTCTCATATTTAATTTTGTGTTGTCACTCGTCACTTTATGTACACTGGAAGCTTCTGTTGCCAAAACAAATTCCTTGTGTGTGTGAAGCACACTTTGCAATAAAACTGATTCTGATTCTGACCTCCCGATCAGGACTCGAACATATGATTCTATGTATATATTCTCATTTTTGAACACATCTATAGGTATGCGGTGGCACAGAGTTAGACCTCTTTCTTGACTTCACACAGAAACAGCAACACGTGCGGCATGACATCACTTTGTTGCAGAGACGCTATTGGTTAAATGCCAGCAAAGTAGAACACGGAAACACCTTGAAGTGGAAAGCGCGAGTATCTGCGGTCTGGAGGTATTATAAAGTTGATGAAGACAGCATTGCCATAGCAAACTGTGAGAAATGTAAACTCGGGATTACCTGCCGGGTATTTTTAGTTGTAGTTTTAGTTTTAAGCATTTAAAGTCCAAAAGTGAAAAAATTATTTTCATTCATTCATTCATTCATTTTCTGCCGCTTCTCCGGGGCCGGGTCGCGGGGGTAGCAGTTTTAGGAGAGAACCCCAGACTTCCCTCTCCCCAGACTCTTCCTCCAGCTCCTCCGGGGGGATCTCGAGGCGCTCCCAGGCCAGCCGAGAGACATAGTCCCTCCAGCGTGTCCTGGGTCTTCCCGAGGCCTCCTCCAGGTGGCATCCGAAACAGATGCCCCAGCCACCTCAACTGACTTCTCTCGATGTGGAGGAGCAGTGGCTCTACTCCGAGCTCCTCTCGAGTGACAGAGCTCCTCACCCTATCTATAAGAGTGCGCCCTGCCACCCTTCGAAGGAAACTCATTTCAGCCGCTTGTATCCGAGATCTTGTCCTTTCGGTCATGACCCAAAGCTCATGACCATAGGTGAGAGTAGGAACGTAGATTGACTGGTAAATCGAAAGCTTTGCCTTTCGGCTTAGCTCCTTCACCACGACGGACCGGTACATCGACTGCATTACTGCTGCCGCTGCACCAATCCGCCTGTCAATCTTACGTTCCATCCTTCCCTCACTCGTGAACAAAACCCCGAGATACTTGAACTCCTCCACCTGGGGTAAGGACTCTCCTCCAACCTGGAGATGACAAACCACCTTTTTCCGGTGGAGCACCATGGCCTCGGAATTGGAGGTGCTGATTCTCATCCCAGCCGCGTCACACTCGGCAGCAAACCATCCCAGTGCATACTGAAGGTCCATGCTCGATGAAGCCAACAGAACAACATCGTCTGCGAATAACAGAGATGAAATCCTGTGGTCCCCGAACCGGACCCCCTCCAGCCCAAGGCTCCGCCTTGAAATTCTGTCCATAAAAATTATGAACAGAATTAGAGACAAGGGGCAGCCCTGCCGAAGTCCAACATGCACTGGAAACAAGTCTGACTTATTGCCGGCAATGCGAACCAGACTCCTACTCTGTTCATACAGGGAAGAGACGGCCCTTAACAGAGCGCCTCTGACCCCATACTCCCCGAGCACCCTCCACAGAATGCCACGAGGGACACGGTCGAACGCCTTCTCCAAGTCCACAAAACACATGTGGACTGGTTGGGCATACTCCCATGAACCCTCGAACATCCTGGTGAGGGTATAGAGTTGGTCCAGTGTACCACGGCCCGGACGAAAGCCGCATTGTTCCTCCTGGATCCTAGGTTCAACCATTAAAAAATTATTTTATTTATGTTAATTATGTTATTTATTATGTTATGTTATTTATTACTTGATTGTTCAAGCTACCTCACAGAAGGCTCTGTTTGTTAACAGAGTTGTTGAATGTTAAAATAAGGTGAATTAAATAAAAAATAAGGAACATTCTGGATCTGTTTCTTCGCTCTTCTTTATTTTTTTTATGTATTATAGAAGTATCGGATCGGGTTTCGGTATCAGTAGATACTCAAAATCAAATGACTGACTCTGTCTCGAGGGCAAAAAAATCTGATCGGGACATCCCTTATGTTCAGTGTTTTATAATTAGGATTTATGTCATCATTTTGAATTTTAATCTCATTTTGTAATCATAAATGTGGCTTAGTATGTCGTAATTATGACTAATACATCTCTTAATTGATGGTTTATGTTCTATTAATGTTGATTTACAAACACATCATTTGTGGCTTAGTAGACCTTAAAACATGACTACCTGTACTACTTGTAAGAGCTTTCACATTTAGTGCACACTTACATGAATGATGCTTTAAAATACAGCCTATGTAGGCAGCACATTCTGTCACAAAGCCATTTATGTAAACTTTAGTGCTAAGTTGCAAGCTGCAAATTTCATTTAAACTGTTCACTCTTCTAAATTCTAATGCTCAGTGACTCATCCGGTAAACATACAATTTAATATGTGTGTGGTTTCTCTATGCATGCACGCTCTCTGCAAGGTGTGTTTTTGTTGGAGACGTACAGTACCTTCGCCCTTCTAATTGAAGTTTGCCTTTTGAAATAATTAAGATAAGGAGCGCGGACTAAATAATTGCTATTACAGTGAAGTAATTAAGTTACGTGCATCCCATTTTTTTTCTTCCAAACAAAACACTGCATCCACCACAGGCTAAAAAAAAAAGCTTTTTAAAATGCACACTATTTGTATTTTTAACCCTGGAAGAAGTTCACACACACATAGACGCACACACTTGTACACACTCGTAATGACAGGAAAGAGTTGTTGGTTAGGAAAGGCCTGAGGGCAGCAGTGACCAGGTTAGAAAAGCAGAGAATCACTAAAAGCCTATTTATTGAAACAAATTACAGCCTTGGCCTGGTCTCTAAAACATGTTCTGGGTTTGCTTGTGCTTAGATGTAAGTTTAGAATAAAACTGGGCCAAGAAGTTAATAAAAGCTGACAATTAAGGAACATCTGGAAATATTGTTATTTTGGGAATTGATTCATAAATAATATATAATAATATACGGATGAGTTTGAAATGTCCCTAAATGAGTTATCAACTTGAACCCGAGTTGTCAAGTTTTGTCTATTTTAATGTTTTTATACATTTTTTTTTTAAATAGAAAAAATGTTATTTAGGGTTTGTGTTAATGTGTGGTCATTATTTTTATACTTTTACTACAGTCCTTTCTTTCTTTCTTTTTTTCTTTCTTTCTTTCTTTCTTTCTTTCTTTCTTTCTTTCTTTCTTTCTTTCTTTCTTTCTTTCTTCTTTCTTCTTTCTTTCTTTCTTTCTTTCTTTCTTTCTTTCTTTCTTTCTTTCTTTCTTTCTTTCTTTCTTTCTTTCTTTCTTTCTTTCTTTTTTATGTATTTGTTTATTTCCTTTTATTTAATACATTTATTTATTTATTTAATTATTTATTTTTATTTAATTCCTATTTAATGATTTTATTTATTTATTTATTTAATCCTTTTTCTTTATTTTTGTTGTATGTTTGTTTGTTTTGAAATTAATTAATTAATTAATTTATTTATTTATTAATGCGTTTGTTTAATTCCTTTTATTTATTTAATGTGTTTTATGTATTTATTTGTTTATTTAATAATTTTTATTTATTTTATGTATTTGTTTGTTTGTGTGTTTTAAATTAATTAATTTATTTATTTGTTTAATTCCTTTGATTTATTTAATACAATTTATTTATGTATTTTATGCATTTTATGTGTTTGTTTAATTTCTTTTATTTATTTAATACATTTTATTTATTTATTTCATGTATTTATTTATTTAAAACATTTTATTTATTTATTTTATGTATTTATTTGTTTGTTTATTTATTTTTGTTTTTAAATACATTGTATTTATTGATTGATTTATCACAGTTCTCCTAACCAACTTTTCTTCATTCTTTTATTCATAATAATAATAATAATAATAATAATAATAATAATAATAATAATAATAATAATAATAATAATGTAATATTACAAAATTCTGTCATTTTAAAACTACTGTATTACACTAGTTAGAATCATTTTCTTTATCAAATTTGTCTATAAAATGGGTTTTACATTTTAAGTCACACGGTTCTTCGTAAACTTTGTTTTTTAGATATGTGTGTGTGCATGCATGTGTGTGCCCACATTACAGCAGGAAGCAGCTGTACTGCCGGCCCCTATTCCTGAGTACAGCAAAAATTCTCCCACACTCTTGAGGCTGAACCTTGTCTACAATTTGTACGGAAAACACAACAATATGCTTCTTTTCTATATGTTCTTAAGAAAATGTTCAACCAGTTTATAAATCAAAACTCAATTCCAAAATCTTTCAATTCCACAAAAGATGGTTGAAAAAAGCATTATGTAGATTATTAAGTCAAGACATTTTGAGTTTTTGTATTTTTTTGTCTATTCTTAATGGTTAATATTTGTAATAATTCTTAAATGTTTTGTCAGTCTAATGTACAGAAAACATACAAAAGGAGCTCTTTATTTTTCTTTTTTGGAAATAATGAAATTTTACAAGTCCCCCAGGGTTAAACAGTTGGGTTGTACCATTGCTGAATCCATTCAATCAATATTCAGGTCTGGCAAGAACACTTTTAGCTTAGCTTAGCATCAATCATTAAATCAGATTAGATCATTAGCATCTCGCTTCAACATTTTCAAAAAAGGGAAAATTAAATAATTTTTCTATTTAATTCCTGATTCTTTGGTAGTTACATTGTGTAAGAATGTTAATACAAACAGAAAATAAAAGTTGCTATTTTCTAGGCTGATATTGCTAGGAACTATACTCTCATGCTGGTGTAATAATTGAGGAACTTTGCTGTTGTACCATAGCTGCAGCAGGCACAATAATTTTACGCAGCGATTTTACTTGGTTATCTAACTATTTTTTTTTTATTTTTATATTTGTACAGTATATCATTGCCCCTGCTGTAACAATGGTATGGAAGCAAAGTTCCTTTAATGTGTTTCTTTTTATCACACTTTATCAATATCTCTAGATTTTTCTCAATTTTAGGGACATTAAGGGACTGAAGACACCAAGTGACAAAGTGTTTTTGGTGTAATTTTGTCCCATTCTTCTTTAGGGTGGGCAACAGTATGGCGTCTTCATTGTCGCATTTTGCACTTCAAAATGTGCCACACATTCTCTATTGGAGACTGCAGGCAGGCATTCGAGTACCTGTATTCTCTTTTTCCACTGCCAGGACTTTGAAATGTGTTCAGAATGTGGTTTTGCATTGCCATGTTGAAATACACATGGGTGTACCTGAAAAAGAAGGCAGCATATTGTGCTCCAAAACCTCTATGTACTTTTTAGCATTAATGGTGCCATCACAGAAGTGCATATTACCTTTGCCAAGCACACTGACAAAACCCCATACCATGACAGACCCTGGCTGGTAACAGTCTAGATCAGGGCTATTCAATTGGTGGCCCGCGGGCCGAACCTGCCCCCAGAGGCAATTTGTTTTGGCCCTCGAAATAGTGTGACCAAGACATCAAAAATAAATTTAGTTCAGTCAAAAAATGACCGCTATAGATATGAAGTGACGTGTGTCTGTTCAATACAGCACGAGCTGCAGTTGAAGGCTGTAGAAAAAGCCTTTTGTACAATGCACTGTTATCGTTAATAGGGATGCAATGATTAGCCGATTTTACTATTAACCGTACTTTAATTCATTACGGTTAATTAATCGTATTGGCTTCTCAACGCCGCATTTCTGTTGCACGGAACAAAACTGCTGCAACTAAACAAAGTTACGAACTGAAATTCCTCCAGATTCTTTAAATCTTTTAATTATGTTATGCACTGTTAAAGGTGAAATACCCAAATGTCTTTCTATCTTACTTCGAGGACCATTGTTTTTAAACATTTCAATGTTCTCAAGTATTTGTTGGCAAACTGATGATCCTCTGCCCATGTTTTTTCCTAAAGGACTAGACCTTGACATCATCTGTTTCAAATCACATAATTATTTAACCATTTTACCTGATTACTAGCCTTGAAATGTAACACTTGAAATGTGTTGCAGGTCTGAATTACAGTAAAAGATATACATTTACAATGAAGTTGACCAGACAAAACTTTAAATATTTTGTTCATATTGTCTGCAATGAAATACAAGTCAAAATAAATTTGGAAATCACTACTATCTTTTTTTTTTTGCATTTTCCATACTGTCCCAATTGTAAGAAATTAATTTATTAGTTGATATGAATGAATAAAACCTTTTTTGACTGACTTAGTCTAGTGTCCACAATTTTGTGCTAGAAATATGCATTTTAGTGCACATTTAAAGAACTAATACCTAATTTGCATATTTAAACATAACATTTGACAGAACTTGTAATAGAAAAGTGGGTTACACTTTATTTTGGTGTCCTTGTTACAATGTAGTTATTCATTTAACTATTGAGAAATATTCATTATTTACATGCATTTACTCTATGATTAGGATCAGGATTAGTATTAGGTCTAGGGTTAGTTGCATGTACAGTAATTATGCATAATTAATTGTAATTAAACTATGGTAAGTACATGGAACATGTAACAAGGCCACCTTAAAATATTGCGTTACCAAATATTTGAACTCCTAATATAGTCAATTCAACTGTGAAAAGTAGACATAGCATTTAGTTATCGTCAGTCATAGCTATAGTCAATCTTATTCCATCATTTGTCAATGGCATGTAGACACTTGTTGGATTTGTAAGTTGTGTTTAAGTCTAGTTGTGGTTGATATTGATGTGATTTCGCTTGAAAATGTGTTTTAGGAAAATTGCACAACTTAACAGGTGTCACTGACAGTTTCTGAGAAGGCAGTTTGTGTGTGTTTGCGTGTGTGTGTCTGTGTGTAGGGGGATGTGGTAAAGGGTTTGAGTAGTAGGTGAAGTTAATAAAGGACTGTGTAAAGGTTTCTTCCTCTCGTGGTTTAACCCTCCATCAACACAAAATGTAGAGATGCATATGCGTGGATTCAACACCTGACATCTTCAAACTGATTGTTTTTGTTTTCTACTATGCGTTAGTTTAGCATTTAGCATTTTGTTTATATATGAAATTCAGCATTAAAGTGTTGTGAAACCCTCGACTAAATTTTTGGAGATTTTAACATGTTACGTTAACATCTGTAAGCTTTTATTATAGACAACAACTATCAAATTTTAAGCTTTTTAACTCCTAATTTCATCTTCCGGGTTAAAAATCAAGATTGGGGCAGTATCACTGGTGGTGATGTACTGTGAGTACTTAGATGAGGCATCGAAGCTGCAAAAAAACTGTCTGGAATGAGCCCCTCTCCGAGAATCATCAGTCTGTATCAACTGATGATTGGCTCGTTTACTTTAAGACTAGTCACTCGTATAGTTTTGAATGGGGAAAAATGTAATGGTCAATATGGGCACTCTAACAAAGGAAGCCTTGTCTTCAAGTAAACGATCCAATCATTGGTTGATACAGACTAATGATTCTCTAGGGGAGGGGCTCAGACCAGATGTGTTTTTATGACAGTTTCTGTAGCTTCATTGTTTTAAACTCTCTGGCTTCGACAAACGCACTGCAATCTCAGCGAATACTTGCCACGATAACATGAGAAATATATCCACATAAAGCTTAAATTCACTTTTAAACCAAACCAGCTACACTTGGTTCTGTAATATATGTATATATTCAATTTCATCTTTATTTCTAGCGCTTTTACAATGTAGATTGTGTCAAAGCAGCTTAACATAGAAGATTATAGTAAATTAAAACTCTCAGTCCAAGTTTTCAGAGTTGAAGTTCAGTTTAGTTCAGATCAGTGTAGTTTAAAAGTCCAAACACTGAAGAGGAAATCCATTAATGCACAGCTCCACAAGTCCCGAACCATGCAAGCCATTCTGTATGAAATTAATGTGAGGTACAGTCTTTCCCGTCTGACCTTATGAATTCCCTCCTCTGCCATTTTAAGGCAAATCACATGACAGCAAGCACTTGAATGCTCACAAACTTGTAAACAAAGAGGCTGCTGCCATTTTGTGAGACTTTGCTGTCAGGAATAAGTTGGAAATGACTTGCGAAGAGAAGTACGATTGGATGAGACGTTATTCAGAGGACGACATCGTGTAAAATATAGATTAAGTCTTAGTTACATAATTTGATTGACAGGATGACGTCTGATCGTGTCCTTCAGAAACAACTATGAAGAAGGTTGTTGTCATATCCCCTTCAAATGTACATGCACATTTACTTGGGCAACCTTATTTTGTCATGATTCTAATGTTTAGAGACAAAACTTAGGAGTCAGTTGTTCAACATCACTAGTGATTTTAAACTAGTGAGTTTTGGAGAATTTGATGTTTCCCCATTCAAAGAAATAGGAACTTGCACCTGCATGCCTGAGAGGTGTTTCAAAGATGGCTACAGTGTGAAATGACTCAATCCTGATCCTCGCACCCCCCCGCACTACTTATTTTGCATGTCTCTTTTGTTTAACACACCTGATTTAGATCACCAGCTCATTAAAAGAGATGGACATGTTCCCCACATAGTGTTCACTGCTCTCTAGCCCTTCCACACAGTCTGAACTTGAAGTTTACTTCATTAAAAAAAATAAATAAATAAAAATAAAAATGTTGTGCTACACAACTGCTTGCAGCATTTTTAGTTATTAGAGAAGAGTTATTTCACCATAATTAGCATAGCTTCGCATAATAAGCATGCAGTTAGCATAGAAATCACATCTTGCGCACGTTACCCTTTGAGTTGAACAGACTTTCAAAATGGAATCATGGCAGAATATACTGTGATGTCCACTTCGCAGGGCATTTGTGGTCAAATCGAACAATGGCAAGAGAAACATACAAAATATGGGTAGCAGGTGTCTGCAAGGACCAGGATTGAAAACCACTGTTATAGGGACTTTGTTATTAATCACGAGACTGAGTTTTTATCCTATGAGAAGACATTGCTTCTGAATTATTTAATCAAGCTGTGAGAATGTGTAGAATTTAGGTGCCTATGATGGGTCACAGCGCTGATAGTCTTGTCAGGAATACCATCTTCTACAAGTTTGTACTGCAATGTAAAATATGTGACGATAGCAGCATTTTCCGCTTGCATTTTGAGCTCTGCAAAGTGAACACAGTTCATTGGCTGTTGTGTTCACAAACTCAACAGATATGACTGTGATTCAATTCATGTTTATTTATATAGCTGCTTAACATAGAAGTTCTAGAAAATTTAAACTGTGTCAGTCCAGTTTTTAGAGTTTAAGTTCAGTTTAGTTCAGTTCAGTGTGGGTTAAATTTCACTGCTGGAAGTCCAAACACTAAAGAGCAAATCCATTGTTGCACAGCTCCACAAGTCCCAAACCAAGCAAGCCAGTGGCAACAGTGACGAGGAACAAACTTCACCAATTGCGAAAGTGAAGGAAAAAAAAAACCTTGAGAAACCAGGCTCAGTTGGGCATGACCATTTCTCCTCTGGCCAAACTTCCTGTGCAGAGCTGCAGTCTAAGTGATTGGCTCAAATGATCATGGCTTTAAAAGACTGCTTCACAAAGTATTTGAAAGCTTAGTCTATCAGGTGATTTGTCTGCAGAATAACATGACTTTAAAACATTTTAGTGCCCGAGGAATTTTCTGTCCCTTCAAAGTAGGTATATGTGTGTAAATTTTAAAATAAGCGCACTCAGTCAGTAAAGGCCACTGATAGATGATAGTTGCTGGCTCTTCTCTCCTGTTTTGCCCAGTCACGTCCACTGCTCATAGTTTTCCACGTCTATTTAAGTTGCTTTTTTCAAAGAAATTCTGAGGTAGATTTCAATGAAAGACTGGTTTCAAGACCCTTTAATGCAGAGCTTTGCTCAAAAACAATGAAATAAATGCAAATATAAATGCATATTGTGTCATTCAAATATTTGAGGATATTTGAGTGCTTTAAATTCAACAAAGATGCAGCATTTGATCCAAAGTCACTGCAAAGAGGTATACATTTACAAGAAATATCAGTTCCAAGTAAATTCTGTGGTTTTCATTGTATTCAAGAATTCTGTAAAAAATGAGCTATAAAATATTATGCAGAACAACATTTTTAATCCTTGATGATGATGATGCTAACTATAACAACAATAACAGCAATAATAAAGAATAATATAATATAAAAAACATCAAAAACGATGACTACGATAACAATAAAAATTTTTTTAAATAAAACTAAAATTAAAAATGAAATTACGTTCTGGAGTTGCCCTCAATTGACATATTTCTGGTCCAGTGTTTTTGATACACTTAATAAAGCTATTAACATAAATCTAGACCCTAACCCCTTGACAGCCCTGTTTGGACTTTCAGAGAGAGTTGACTTGACTGTTGCATCTCACCAGGTTATTGCTTTTCCTACCCTTTTAGAGCCATTCTTATCAAATGGAAACAGGTGATTCCTCCATCACAAGACATGTAGATCCGAGAAATCTTTAGCTGCATAAAACTTGAGAAATTAAGATGTTTACTTGCAGGATCTCTCAAATTGTTTTACAAGACCTGGAATCCTGTTTTAGACTATATCAAAGTCTTACCCTGTTCAGTTGATATCAGTTCTAATACACAGTAAATAATTAGAAAGAGCAAATATTCACTTCTTAATGCAAACCTTTCAATTTTTTTTTTAACTCTCTTATTATAAACATTTATTATTTATTTAAAATTTATTATTATTTTTTTTTCTCACAGAGGATATGTTTGTTTATAATTCATAAATTTTATTTTGAAGGGATGGTGGGGAAATAAGAAAACTAAGACAGTCTGTAATTTTTCCTATGTTGTATTGTATACTGCTATAAATGGTTCTGTTAAACACCAATAAAAAAATAATAAAATTAAAATAAAATTACAATAAAACAATGTTCTTTACTACAAAGATTTCTGAAGAATTGTTCTTCTTGATGGAAAGTTAATTCATGAGCCTGTGTCAATATAGAAATTGAATAAATTAATAAATAAATAAATAAATAAATATTTTCTCTTTCCTTTGGTCAGTTCAGAGAAATGTGTTTCTACACTATTTTCCAGGAACAAGCTTTTCTTGTAAACATGGGTATCTTTGGTTTTTGTATATCAGAGAACATCTGCTTTGCTAAAACCACTAGCAGTCTAGCAGTAACCAAAAAGGTTGCGTTAATGATGCTAGTTTTATCTTCAGATGCACTGAATGACAGACAGTCTCTACAGCACTGCATCAACAACAGCTAACATTTTTCTATACCATACAGGAAAAACAGACCATGTTTAAAAAAAATGGGAAGTGAAACATGTTTAAGCTCTTATAGGCTAATATTAAATATTTAGTAGAGCAAACTTAATGTTTGTGTTTCCTAAGCTAAAAATGTGTAATTGTTGTTACATGTCTCTCATTAGTTTGGTAACTGAGCATTTGTCTTACTTTTTAAGCCGAGGATGTTAAAATTAAAGAATTTAATAGTGGCTATTTTGTGTAAATTATAACAAAACAAAAATGAAGCAAAGACTTATGCCTGAAGCAAAGAATCAAAGACTTATACAGTATATGGGTATAGTTTAATACCATTTACCCACTCTTTACTTGTCACAAACCTATTTAAATTTATTTATTTCTGTTTAACATGAAAGAAGATTATTTAGAAAAAAAAAATCCAGCTTCTAACATTTTTTGAAATATCTTCTTTAGTTTTCAACAGAAAAAATAAACTTAAAAAGGTAAAAAAGTTAAAAAAGCAGCAGTTTTAGACTAATAAATTTGTTGCTTTAAGATTTTCAAGTTGAATCAAATTAATTTTACATGATTTTCATATTACATCAGTTTATAATTAAGTTAAAACTTGTTAGACTTATTAAAAATAAATTACTAAAATTGTCATGGCTTTTTGATCGTATCATTTTTTGGTAACACTTTAGTTTAGTAACAATCATTATTAACTAATGGCCTATCTACTTATTAAGATATTACTTCATTATATATAAGTTAATTAATACTTATTTGGCACAATTTTGTTCTACATCTTTAATCCTACCAATACCTAAACCTAACTACTACCTTAACAATTAAGAAGCTGCAAATTAAGAATTTATTGACGCAAAATTAAAAGTTAGTGATTTATTAATTATTAAAATAAAGCGCAACCATTATTTTTTTTCTGATAGGAACATCTTAGCTACTGACAATATGTATAATAAAGAGCCAGAAAAGAGCTTTGATTTCTTATCCCAAGCCTGTGTGCTAGATTCTGACCTGTGCAGAGACAGACAGAGAGAGAGAGAGACACAGTGAGAAATATGAACCATATTCTGCATTACATGCGTAGGATAATCAATATACCACAAAAATATCTCTCTAATTGAAGAGGTCAAGATTACCCTTGACCCTCAAGATTGCTATAGCGCCGACTTTCTTAACATCAGGGAAACAGATACGCTTGGGTTAAGTATTCCTTTCTTTTACAATGAAGAGTTGTCAGTTCCTCATATTTATTACCTAGATTTCACTTTATCTTCTAGTTAAACCTCATATCTCCTTAACAATGATGCGATATTCCACTGTACTGTAAAAGTCTGCAGACATTCCTCTTTTTCATATTAATGTTCTTAACAAATTTGTTTTATATATTTTGTAAATGACTTTTTAAATAGATACGTTCAGGTTTCTCACATCATTTGAGTAATGACATTTAAAAAAAAAAAAAGATTTCCAGTTGTTACAGTTTTATAACCAATTAAATATTTAAAATGTAATATATATATAATGTACATATATAAAAAGTGGATGGATAGATGTAATTTTTAGCAAACATTAAATAATGTCCTGTATAAATTTATAAATAAATATAAAAACCAAATAAATAAATGCGTGCTTATAAATAAATAAATAAATAAATAAATAAATGCTTATAAATAAATAAAACAAACAAATAAACACAAACAAACTAAAATAAAATAAATGCTTTTAGGACCACCTAAATCCTTGCAAGTAAGAGATGGACCATATATAACATTTCTTTTTGAAGTACTCTATCACAGTGAATTTAGCTTACTACAAAAAAGGAACTCAACCTCCCACCCATCTAATATTGATCAAAATGTTTGTGGAAAGTTCATATAAAATAAAAGGCATATTATACATGAATAACATTTACAATCATAATATGGAACTGACTGGGACAAAAATCTAAAAATGAATTAAGGTGCACATGGACAATAAAACCAAAAGAGACATTACAAAATAATGGTAACACTTTATTTTGATGGTCCATTTGAGTATTAGTAGACTGTCTGCTTAATATCTGTTGACACTGACATTTAACAGTCCTTCAACAGACATTTAACTGACTATAAGAAACTTTGCAATTACATGTCAACTTACACTAACCCTAACCCCAACCCCAACCTAACAGTCTACCTATAATCTAATGATAATTAGTTGCAATGTAACTTAAATTCAACAAACGGACCGTCAAAATAAAGTGTGACCAAAATAATTATAAGGTAATTATAATATAAATAATGAAATAAAATAAATTAATACATTAACATACAAGAGTCTTGTAAAAGTCTATATCAGTTCAGTCTATCTGCAAAAATGGTATGAGTGGTTCCCAAATCTTGTTAAAAATGGACAGTTTGTCACTAAGTGTGAATGTCAGTTCTTTTAAAGCCGAGTTCAGACTGCATGATTTTAGCCCCAATTTTGACTCGCCAACAGGTTTTGAGAAATCACTGACAAATGCTTGAAATCACAGGCAAATCGGTGCTCATTCATGCGAGTAACAATCACTCACACTTGAAAGTGTCATCTATCAAAGACGCGATCTGAGAGAATCACCGATGAGTCGCCGACACCCATCAAATATTTGACATGCTAAATATCTGGAGCTGTCTGCGATTCAAATCATGCCGTGTGAAATGTGTTCTGATTGAAAATAACATCAGCGATTACCTGCAGCCAATGAGAGAGCAGCATCTACTAGTTTGGGTATCTGCAGGCCAATGGGAGGTTGCGGGAGAAGTTAAAAGCGATCAATTTCAGTTTATCTGGACACAAGAAATGGAGGAAAAACTAGTGGAGATTTGTCAAGAGCACCCGTGTCTGTTTGACATGTCATCTGAGCAATACCACCACCAGGTTGAAAAAAGAAGTTGAGGAGAAATTGCGAATTCCTTTCAAAAGCCAGGTGAGCGAACAAGTACATTTTCTACCCCACTAAAGGCTTCTTTCACATTATGTAGTTAATAACTAAAGATATATTACGTGACATTGTGTTGTTTCCATGTCACTTCTTGCGTGTGTTTGGTTGTGCTAAGACAAAGTTGTCTGCGATTCTTCCAAAGTCCTGCAGTGTGAACCCCCCTGTCGCCGATCCATCTTACAGTGTAAACGCAGCAGCGACAAAGCGCTACCCCAGATAGTCATGCATCTGTGATGCAACTATTTTGAAAATCATGCATTCTGAACTTGGCATGAGTGTAACATATTTCCTTGTTATCTAGCGCACATTTCAAAGGTGGGGACACTTATTAGATTTCCACAATTGTAAAAGGAGTTTTTTTGCAATACACATACAAAATCAAATTGCTTGTGTTTGGTGTCTACTGTCCTTTGCTCCTAAACGTCCAATACTAGGATCAGGTTCCAGATTCACTGAATATACTTTAAAAAAAAAAGAAATTTAAAGAGCCCCTATTATGAGTTTTTGAAAATGACCTTCCATGCAGTGTGTAACACAGCACTAAATGATTGAAAACATCCAGCTGAGGTTTATATCAGAAAATGCACCATGTTTAAAACTATTAATTCTTTAACAAAATAGTTGACTCAGAGTCAAATAAATGAATCGTGTTGGGTTCGGATCTTTTGCTTGAACATATCGACGTCGATACGATGCATAACCAAATACGGGAACGCGCCTTTCCTTTCAGACACTAGTGGAGCGCAGGGCATCACAGGACTGATCATGACGCGAAGATGACGATCACTGACAGATGGAGATTCGGCTAGAATATTTCATATTCACAACATTACCACAATAGCCAACTTAGTGCTGTGTTTGTTTCTGTCATTTTTCTGATTTTTGATACAATAACCTACGCTGCAACGTGGGACTTGTCGGCCGGTTGCTATTTTATGGAGCAGCAGAGACTACTATGTTTGGGACTTTGTTAGACTTTACAGTCATATGGATCTGATTCTTCTTCCTCCGGATCAGAACATGTAAGTGTAATTAACATTGTCACCTCATTTTGTGTAGTTTGCAAAATATGTATTTAATAGTGTGTAGTAACTTTTAATCGCTCCACGCAGCTTGTTATCACTTATCTATTATACTGTAGATCAGTGCTTGTACTGGATCTCTCAGGTTAAATCTTCATGTGGCTATTCACGTATTGTGTCCAAAACCATATTGAAAACATGACGCATGCTTCTTCCTTTAGCGATTTAAATGCGTTTCTGAACTCGTGATCCACTATGGCCACCATCAGCTGTTCCTCACACGGTCAATTTTCAAAATAGTTTAACTTTGTGTCGTTTTTTTCACTTGGGGTTAGCATTAAGAATAGAGTAATATGCTGGTGTTTAACTGCTTTATTGCATTGCTTTTTTGCATTCCTGCATTGGGTTCTCACATACTCTCTGCTACTACATAGTCGTGGTGGGCTTTCTCTCTGTCTCACGCTGAACTCAGTCGACGAATCACAACAGACTGGGTCATCAGTCCAATCAGCGCATATTAGCTTTGCACTAAGGAGGGGTTTGAGAACAAATAAATCTGATAACAAATCATATGAGAGTCGATGGGATAATAAGGTAGAATAAATGCATATTATAAGACAATGAAAATGTTTTTTGACCTTGCATGCGTATCAGCCTGTTGTTGGAGACCCCCAAAACCAAAATATAACCTTTTATAATGCAAAATAGGGGCTCTTTAAATATCATTTTTCAGAATGGTTGTAGTTTACTGCATGACTACAATGAATAGAACAGACACAATAAATAATAAATAAACAAACAAAAGTTAAAAAACGGTTTTAATGTACATATCCATCTTTAAACAAATTCAAAGATCAATAAAACACTAAAAGAAGCATTAATAAAAAGTTAATAAATGGAAAAAGTGAGTGATTTAATCTTTTCTTTTCTTTGATTAACATTAATATTCCAATTTAATGTTACACATCATATGTACTGCTAATGTTTACCTAACCAGCTGTGTTTAGTTGCATACAGATATTTCAAAATAGCAAAAGCACATTCAATAAATGACCTGCTGAATAAATTAAATGTTAAAATGCATTTAAAGAGTACAAAAGATCTTACACATCCTGGTGCAACACGTTTTATTTATTTATTAAACCAAATTTCTATGCCTTTCTAAGAGACCACTAAACCGAAACGCCAAGCCAGTTTGTTGAAAATGTGTCGGTGTGTGTGTGTGTGTGTGAGTTCAGATTTTTTTTTAAAGAATGCTAAACGATCATATGGCCAGAGGCGATGCTGTTGATTGAAGCATATGGCTTATGTTGACAATGGCTGTGTGGTTTATGTTTTGGCATTAAAGGATTTTGTGGAATTACAGAGTGCTATAGAGGTTTTGTAGACATCATAATTGGTTCATCGAAGGCTTGCAGCCAGCTGCGTCAGATTGGAGCTCAATGTTGGGTTAAGAGACACTGTAGCCCGTCAGCAGTATATGAAGACGCTACGCTAACCATTCGGCTCATGTCAAGATAACATACACCCGGTCATTAAGGGTGTTTGCCAACCAAGTCAAGCATCACATTTACCATTGCTTTAATGTAAGTGGTTTCAAACGGTTGTAAGCTTGTTGAGGATATGTGCGATTGCTTCTCTGAGGGATCAGACTTAAACATTTTGTTTGGCAAAATCAAAATATGATTGATATATTTGACAGAATATGGGCATGAAGACTACTAGTATTGATATTCCTTTCAGTGTCTATTCCCTTCAGCCATCAAATATCTCTTAGTAGTCATTCACACAGAAACCATCTTAGTATCTATTAACGTGAGCTGTAGTGCTCAGCAAGGTTTTTTTTCTTTACCATGTCATATAAAGCAGTTGTCATGGCAACTAATGTAAACAGAAGCTTGCAATATTTGTTTCGTCTCTTCTGATTGGTCAACTGCTTTGGAACTGACATTGAGTAGCACTTGTAACGTTAAAGTTACTGTAAATTAAACTATTATTTGAGTTGTTTTTTTGTTTTTTTTGCAGCAAACATTTTGCCTATTCACCTCTTATTGCGTTTTTGAAATGACTTTTTATGTAATCTTCTTGCACAAAAGCTTTTAAATTCACATTTGGTGTGAACCCAGCTATAAATTTGCAAGTCTTTTAACTTGACATGTCATCTTAAAGGGCCATGAAACCCCCCTCTTTATTTTCAAGTTTACCTCAGATTATTTCCAAAAAATGCTTCATGATGGGCGTGGAGCTCTGCAAGCAGATGGAGGAGTAGGTGTGGCCAGAGCAGGGAAAAAAGAGGGGATCAAACAACTGTTGTCAGTTGGCTCACAAAATGAGACACAAACCGTGATTTTATAGTTTGCAAAGTAAAAATGCAAAGAAATAAACAGTAAATAATTTAATGCCCTGCTACATAAGTTATTTGTAGTTTCATATACCACAACTTGTTATATCATAAAGATAATCGTGTTCATATAAACTCTATAAATGAGGTGGACTTCTCTCCTCAATCACCGGGTCTGAATGCAGACACAGTGGATAGCAGTGCAGCAGGTCTCCTGCCCTGTGTATTCCAACCATCAGCCCTGCCGGTAATCTGGAGGATTTTTAACATACAGTTGACAAACACAGCAGCACAGATAAGTGATGTGTCTGAATGGTAACAAACTTAAATGATAAAAGACAAAGTCCGCCATTCTCCTATTCTTGAACAGCTCTCCCGACAAAAATGCTTGCTGCAAACCATCAGCTTTGCTGTATCGGCCCTGACAGAATCATAGGGAAAAACATGCAACAAACACCGTGGATCATGGAAACAAACACATCGCGGACGCGGTCTCACCCAGTCATTGAGTCTCACAGCTTGGCAGGTCTGCCTTGCCTTCGGAAAGCACCTGTCCTCATGAATAATTAAGACACAGGGTCTTCTCATAGGATAAGAAAACTCTGCTATGAATAATAATAAGAAAGCGACGCGTCATCACTCCACTAGCAGAATCGCGATACGTCACCAATTTTGATCCCGCCCCAAAAATGATTTTAAACCTGGAAGATGAAATTAGCTGACGAAAGCTCAAAATTATCCAGGTACCAATGTTGTCTTAACCGATGCTGTACTCTGTTAAATTTTTTTTAAAAGTACTCCAGGGTGTCTTGAACCTTTCAAAATGGGACGCCTATGTGCAAGACCCTTCGAAAGACGTGAGGCACAATGGAATCATCCAATGGAAAAAAACAATGGAAAAATAGTGCATTGGATTGGAAAACTCATGTGTGAAAGGACATTGAATGGACATTTCTACTTTTACTTCAAGTGATAGGTTTGATGTATCCTTCTCATAGTCACATATACCGTTCATCGTACCCTCTCAAAGAAAGCACCTACATGTCATGTTGATGCACAGTTCAAGATCTGTAATTGGTCGGCTTGGTAGCTGGGAAGATTGTGGATGGGGTGAGAGCCATGCTAGCAGAGTGTTGAGTTTAACAAGTGTTGAGTCCTGCAGAGGAGCTCTGGATGGATACTTTTTTGTTTATGTTAACATTCAAGTATTAAGTTGGCCTGTCAACCACCAAAAAACAATACAAGAAGTGAGAGTTTGGGCAGAGTGAGAGTTTGGGCTACGTCTACAGTAGTGTGACATGCATTTCTGGTGTAAACTCAAGACATTTTTGAAAAAAATTGACAGTGAAATATAAAAAGCCCACTAGCTACTAGTGTTTCAGAAGTATTCTTGCAGAGCAACACAGGCAGAATGAAGAAGTATTGTGTTGGCTACAACAATGTTACCTACATACAATTTATGCGCTGTGGGGTACGATGATCACTTGATGCAGGAGTATAAATAAGGCTTTACTTTCTGACTACTGAGATTATGCACCAAAACAATGTTGTCACTCTCATGTTCAAGATTGCAGTCACAATCATAGTCAAACTCGGAATCTCCTTTCAGATTTGTAATACATCAAACTCCAGCTCATCCCTATGTTGAAAGGTCTGCCCTCAAGTTTGAGAGCTTTGATAGGATATAGTCAAAAAAATAAGAAAAAATTCTTTGGAACATACTTCAACATCATCATTCATCAAATGCATCTCAGATTATTCATTTGTCAGAGGTTCACTGGAGCAAAAAGTGTCAGTTGTATCCCGTCTAACACTTATCCTGGGAATCATTCATTTCGAAAGGGCCTTTTACAGTGGCTATTTTAAACAGTTCTGCATGATTGTTCTCACTCTAATGGCTTGTTTCCACTGATCATATGGTTTAATACAGCACTGTACTCTACAAAATATTTCCATTTCAGCTGTTTCCAGGTTTTTGGATCTTTTTGGACCCTTTTTTATGGGTACGTAGCACACTAGTTTGGTACCTAAAAGGTAGAGATATTGATTTACAGAGAATCATCACCTGTGCAAGCTATAAGGGGAACGACAACACAGGAAGCATCGCTTTTTAATGCACAGTCAAAACACGACACCATAATACAATGACGGTGCACAGCAATGAACCATGGTCAAACCGAGCTCAAACAAAGCTTGTCATCTTCTTGTAACAAACATCCAAGAAAAAAGAACAGGCCAAGACGGGCCAAGATGAAAAGGATCTGCTGTATGTCCTGAATTTTTGTTTAAAACACATCTAGAAACACAGGCAGCTTCCTTTGACTATTTGAAATAACAAACTTGAGTTCATAAAAAACACAATATACATTGCACCATACACTATGCCTACCAGGTTAGGGTACTATAGGCAATGGAAATGTAAACCTGATCAGGGTTACTCATACCTTTTTAAAAAGGTACCGCCCCAGTGACAGCTTTTGTACCATTATTTATATACTGAGAGTGAATGTGAAATTTACATAGATTTACATTAATACATTTGGCAGACACTTTTATCCAAGAGACTTGCTTTGTTTGGAAGGTACACATTTGATCAGTTTTTGCGTTTCCTGGGAATCAAACCCACAACCTTGACATTGAGTATGGTTACATGGACACCAATACTTCATTTTATTTACGATAAAGACATTACTCTGATTAAGAGTCTATGTAAACAGCAGTTTTTGATTACCTTCCAACTAAAGTAATAATCGAACTAAACAGAAACCGAATTAAGACATGCAACGTATTCCTATTTTAATTGCATTATTGAAGTGAAGTACAGACATGTAAACACCTTAATCAACCTATTACCACCTTTGTTGTACTTTTTGCTACAATTTGTGACAGGACGCACATGCAGCAGTTGTCAGGCATTTGACGACAAACAAATGAGAATGGCTTCATTCAATGGCAAGTAAGAGAGCACATTTTGGGTGAGTTTGGTTAAGAAGTCTCTTACCAGTCCTTGCTGCATAAGGAGTTTGTTGCAGGAGCATGAATGAAAAGCTAGTGAATGAAATGACAGAGGTGGCCTGTTGTCTGAAAATGTGTATCTGCCATCATCTGGTTGCATGCACAGTGTGAGAAATTAACTGCATTTGAACTTGAACGCCGCAAAATAAAAAAAAATTAAAAACCTAAAATTACATATGGTTCCATGACAAACACGAAATGTTGTTCCGTGTGGTAAACTAGTGTTAAGTGGTGACGTAATGACGTTGATCGACCTATCTACTTTAACATGTAAAATGGGAACATGAAAGGAACATTCAAAAGGCAACTCATGTAAACATCTTAATCATATTATTTTATTATTCAGATCAAGGAAAATAATTAGATTAATGTAAATGTAGTCATTGTTAGCACCATGTACAACTATGGAATACAGGAGCAATAGCCAAGCAACCCATACCATGTTACAAACAAACCAATTCAGTTCACAGACTAATTCAGTGTCTAAGGCCCAATCCTAATTCTATTTTTGTACCCCTACCCCTTCCCCTGTTGATCTCATATGAAGCAAGAGCTCATGATGACATACAGTATGATGACGTGTGCAGGTGCTGTAGTGGTGTCCCATTTCTTAGGGGTAAATTTTGAAGCCCTTCCTCTTCACACTCTGTTTGAAGGGTGAAGGGAAAGGGCTTCAAAATTTACCCCTAAGAAGTGCATCTCCTGACTTCTGAGTGCAGCTATGCTGCTGCTGTGGCCGGTGTATTCTGGGAAATTTTCTTATCCTTTGGCTTCGAGTGTGGTCCTGAAAAATCTCTCTTTCGAGGAGTATCTACCCCTTTCCCTTAGCCCTACGCCTTCAAGCTAAAGAGAATTGGGGCACCTCTACCCCTTCACATGAACGTGCAAAATAAGGGGTAGCGGTAAGGGGAAGGGCTAAGGGGTAGAATTGGGATTGGCCTAAATGTTCTAAGGATTCTACTGGTCATGCGGAATGCAGTGCTGTTCCTGCGCATTAACCCCAGAATAACATCCGAAGAAGATCCTGATAGATAACATTACTGTTTGCTGCAATCTGATCCATCTATGCTATTTCTGAACTATAAACAATATCAGAAATCCGAGTATCTCTTGACAGATGACTGGGCTGATCAATTAAATCTCGATGCAGGATTTACACTTAACTGATTTGGTGGAAAAATGAATGCAACAAACCGTATTGCTAACTCTGAACTGCATATCAAGAGCTCAGCAACATTTTCACATCTGTAGATCAATTGCTTTGTTCTGAATCTGATTAGAAATGTTATGATATTTCGTCTTGGTTCAGTTTGTGTTCACAAGGTTTTTCAGTTCGCCATTTCTCCAGGATAACTTTATTTGGAGAGGCATTAGTTGAACAATACATAGTGTTTTTAGTTTGCATTAGTTGAACAATACATACAGTGTACTTTATATATCTTCATACATGCTATTTTGGTTCATTGTGTTTGATTGCTTTCTTACCACAATCTACTTCGGAGTTAGTTTTTTGTTTTAGTCCAGATCTGAGCAAGATTATCATATTCTTGGTAAAAGAAAACGCATGGTTCTAAAATAATGAGCCAAGTATGAAAACACCATTAAACAAAACACTAAGAACAACTTATGCTGATGATAGGGAAACATATTGGGCAATGTTGCTGCAAATTGCAAAGCGTTGTTGCTACATTATTGTTGAGAATGAGCAACAATAGTGTATCCATATCCCATTGGCCTAATTAGTTGCCCTAAATTACCTGGTTGCCAATTAATGGCATAATTTCCCAAATATATGTGTAAAATGGCACATTTGACCTCTCTCCAATAGGAAAAACCACCAACAATCATGAATGCACAATTATATGGTGTGGCTTTGCAATCAAAAAATGTCATTATAATGAAGGTCAATGGAGCAGCCACCAGCATAACGAAAAGGTAGCAAATTTGAACAGTACACAAGGGGTAAAATACATCTGCAACATTTATTTCCTGCACAACAGCTCATTAAAAATTACTCAAAACACTTTTAGTCACCTTTTAGTGATTACTCAAATAAAAAAAACAAATATGGTGATACTGTAAACCCGGAAAATCCTGCCACACAGTTTGTGAAACAGTGGGTGTTGTCACCTATATTAAAATACATTGTAGCCTGGGTTTCTGTTGAGGACGTGCATGACAGTGTCAACAGTGCAATGTATAACAGTAAATACAGCAAAGACTTCCTTGGACGCAAGCCAAAGCCAAATTGCTTTATCAAACCGAAAGTGAAAGAGTAAATTGGAACAGATTATGTCCGCAAAGAATTTCTCTATTCTGCTCTTTCTCTGTATCCCTCTCATTCTTCCATAAGGTGTGTGTTATTCAGATGAGTCCGCGCTCGTCTTAATTAGCTGCAGCGGAGGCTCATGAGAAGAAGGAGGCTGCAAATGCAATAACCTGGTTTGCTGAGCCGTAACTCGACACTGCCTTAAACCGCGGTGGAGATGTGGCTGGCTGCCGGCAGAGAAAGGGAGCATGGGAGCACAGTACCTTATCCGAAACCTCTTCCTCACTATTACCTCTCACCCACACATAATTGAGGGCTGCGCAGGATAGTCTACTTTATTTTACTCCACACGTCTGGGGTGTATTCTCCTCCGCAGATAGATGAAATGAGCCAGAGAATGATGATTTTATTTTTTTTTTGTAGAAGACGAGGTGTTATTTTATATTAGGCAGTCCTAAGTGCTTGGGTGACTTTAATTCACTGTGCATGCCCATGTCGTTACCTTTACTGTAAGTGCTCATTTGAATGCTTTCACTTCACACATCTTTTTTATTTTAGATCATTTTGCACCACATTTCAACCGGTCATGGGGGACGCCACTCGGAGTTGCACAAAAAACGTCCGTCACGGATTGTCTTCCTCCCAAATTTGAATTAGCGCCCTGATTACACTGAGAGGGGTGAGCGGGACACAGATGGATTATGGCCGGGATCTGTAACTGATGCCGCTGCCAGCTTCAAATGGAAAAGACAAACAGTTAGCTGGCCTTTCTCTGTCTCGCTCTCTCTCTCACACACACATGCTTGTAATAATCATGTTTGTGTGCCTGCCCCGACTAAATGTGTTCTCGCTTTCTAAAGGATGATCTTACAGATCAAAAACTAACTCGATTTTTATATATTCGGATGACATTTTTGTGGCGCAATGTGATACCAAATGGTTTTCTGGGTAGCATTGTTAGGTTTTTATGCAGTCCTTAGGGTTTCTTTTATTTATTTTTTTGCTGCTATTAGGATAGGGTGGCATGGTTGTGCAGTGGGTTGCAATGTTGCCTCACAACAAGAAGGTCGCAAGTTCGAGCCTCGGCTGGGTCAGTTGGCATTTCTGTGTAGAACGTGGGCGTGGGTTTCCTCCAGGTGCTCCACTTTCCCCCACAAGTCCAAAGACATGTGCTATAGGTGAATTGTCTGTTGGGAATAAGAGTGTATGGGTGTTTCCCAGTGATGGGTTGCAGCTAGAAGGGCATCCACTGTGTAAAACATATGCTGGATAAGCAGCTGGTGGTTCATTCCACTGTGGTGACCCCTGATTAATAAGGGACTAAGCTGAAAAGAAAATGAATGAATGAATGAATGAATGAATGCTTTTAAGAAGTTGCAAAGTCCAAACAATTCAGTGCTCAATCACCAAAAGGGGTTTTGCACCAGATAGTTAAAGGAACCAAAAAAGCAACAAAACCCAATCATCAAGGGGGTTTCACAGTAGGTAGTTCTAAAAACTTCAATTATATTACCTCTAGCCAATAGGCCAATCACCAATATCAAAAATTTCCCCTTGTTGCTACTAAGAAGTTGCTTCTCAAGTCCAAAAGACAACATTTATTCACCAAAGGGGCTTTTGCATCAGGATCTTTGTCATAGGAGCTAGTCAATTAGCCAGTCCCCAAAAACAAAATTTTACCTTCGCTACGAAGTTTCCTAGCAAGTTCATCATTCAATCATCAAAGGGCCTTTTGCACTTAGCAGTTATAGGAACTCACTTATAGGATCCATGAACTGTAGCTTTTACATAACACATACAGACCTCTCTGTAAAATTTTCTACAATTTTCCAGAAAGAAATCATGTGGAAACAGGCCCATTTTGAAAATATGGTCAATTCTTTCCGGCAATTTTCCTACTGCGGAAGGAAATTGGCGGAAAATATTTACCGATATTTTCAAAATGGGCCTGTTTCCACATGATCCCTTTCCAGAAAATTGTAGATAATTTTCACTATTAGAACGCGCTGACATGAGACGTCTACTCTCAGAACATTCAGACACATTCACATCCACGCTGTTTATGAAAATAAAAGCCTTTGAATATTTTTCCAGACACATTTAGCTGCTAGATGTTTGTCAGATAAGGTTTCTATGTTCCTTCTTAATGCCAACTGTGTAAAAAATTATCGATAAAATTCTTATGATAAACTGCTGTTTGTTTGCCTTCAAGCTCTGCTTCAGTTATTTGACACGTGTACACATGAAAGAGCCGGTGACGCCAGAACACACACATATTATGTTCATCTCGACATGCGAAAGAGTTTCTCCATATGTTTTCATCGAAGTTGTTCACGATACTTTTACTTTTCACGAAAATGTATGCCTTTAGAGCAAAGCAGCTACATGAATGCTAAAGCTTTAAATAAAAGTGAAACCATCAACAAAAGCCTGACCCATTATATGTTTAAAAATACAAGCACAGCCGTTTAGAGCTCATTCCTGGTTAATGATATCAGAATTTATCAGTATTTTGGAATGGATGTGTGAATGGTCTTTTCCGGAAAAATTCCGGAACGTCCTTGCCTGTGTGAACAGCGCTTTACCGAATTTACTGGTAAAGTTGTTCTGGAAATTTTCTAAATGGCCAAATGTGCGTGAGAGACAGAATGAGCGCGAGGCAGGCCGATTGTGCACTTATTCGAGAGACTATTAATGTTACTATTATTACTTACTATTACTAATACTACTATTGTGGTTTCAAATAAATAAGCACACATTTGCTATCTCTATAACAATATTGATTAGTTTAGTAGACACAGTGGCATATTTCTGTTATATTTCAGAACACGTGATTTAAATGATAGTGTTGTGTTGCTCAGAAAAATGCTGTGATTTATTTATTTTTTTAAAACATATTTTTATAGCTGCTCTTTCAATATTCACAGCTTACTTTCCATAAGCTGCTGACATAAAAGATTTAATTTATGGTTAGTTTAAATCAAATGCTCATAGATTTCATTTTTGAGCAGCTGTTTTGTTTTGTTAAGAATGCATCAAATTGATGGCTGTCTATAATAGCAGTGTTTTGGTGCTGAGTTTCACCAAATTGATTCTGAATGATAATTCAGACTACTTTCATTTGTTTATTTCATAAAGGTTTTGTGTTTGTTGTATATTGTAACTATTTTCATATTCAAGCTGTGAAGGAACATGCTTAACTTTAGTTTTGGCTTTTTTGTTATATATATTATTATTGGATTTTTTGTAATATATTATTCAGCTGGTTTAACCTTGTGATATTTTTTATTTTTGTGGTTTGACTTAAACTAGTGTTTAAAACTAGTGTTAAAATTCTCCATGCAGTACTTAAGTGACATTATAAGGGCATTATTGGGAGCATTACAAATGTTCTTCGAAAAAGTAACTCAAACATTACTTTTACCAGTAATGCATTACTTTTTGGTGTAAGTAATTGATAAAGTAATTGAGTTACTTTTTGAATGAAGTAACTAGTAACTGTAAGTAGTTACTAATTTTTAGTAACTAGCACAACACTGGTTATTTGCATCACATGCACATTTTTATATGCAGTATATTGATTCTCAAATATAATACAACCCTAATAACAGGCTACCATGGTTTAACAGACCATTCCTGACAGCCAAATTTCTTGTTAGCGCCACTAACTAGCAAAATATGCAGAAAACAACATAATATCGTTTTGTCAAATGTCATTTGGGGTGACTTTTTTAAAATTCTCTGAGCATTTTTTAATCACTTATAAAATGATAAAAGCATGGTTAATAGCATTTGCTACATCATAATAGCAAGCCATTTGATGTAAAATGTTCATAGCTTGATCAGTTTTAACAGACTAAATTTAGAAAGATAATTTATGTATTCATCAGTAGCATTGTTTTCTGCATTTGTAGACATTAAAACATCCATATATGTAACATGCATGTAAGGTTGACGGCCTATGCAAAAGCCTGGGGAACTACTGTAGTTTGTTATCTTAACTTTGATGCTGCCAACTGTTTCTGTGAACGATACCGCTGCATCAAAGTCAGACTCTTGTTTGTTTACTGTCTGACTCCCATAAATTTTAAGACGAAGTAAACTTTGAGTGCCTGTGCCAAGTGAAACAAGACTAATGGGAAGACTGCATTTTTTAAGGGGGTGCCTATGTTAACTGAAAGTGATGAATGTGTAGAAATTCTCCAAACAACCATGCATTTATGTCAGATGAATTGGATTCGGTACAAACCAATATGTTCTTGTAGTCCAGCAACTGACTAGGTGAGGCTAACTAACTGGTTTAATACATCATGTTTTTTTTTTTTAAATTTAGTGTGTATGCAGTTTATGCTTAAATGCTACAATACTGCTATTTAAAGTATTATTCATTTTGTCCCAGAATGCTACAAGGTTTTTTTTTTTTTAAATAAATAATTAAATTAAATTAAATTAAATTAAATTAAATTAAATTAAACAAATAAATAAATAAATAAATAAATAAATAAATAAATAAATAAATAAATAAAATAACTCTCTACAGAATATTCTCTCGTGTTTTTTAGGTTATTGTTTTACAACCATTAAACAATGTTTCCAGAACATTGCAGTGTGGTTCTTTTTTTAATTACATAAAAATAACTATTTACCTTTTTCATTGTTATTTTTAGGTATATATTTTACAGCCATAAAATAATATGGCTATAAAACAATAATAATAATTTAAAGTAAAATGTAACAAAATAACTTGTACGAGACATTCCCTCAGGTATTTTTTAGTTTATAAGTTTGCACCTATAAAATAATGTCACCAAAACATTGCAGGGTGGTACATCAATAAAAAAACAAAAACGAATTAATTATAAAATAAAATAAAATCAGATAAAATAAAATGAGAAAATTAAATTAGATGAAATTAAATGAAATAAAATCAGAAGACATAACAAAATAGAATAAATAAAATAAAATAAAAAGTGAGATAAAATAAATTAAAATAAAATAAAACAAAATTAAATTTAAGAAAGTTAGATAAAATAAATTGAGATCAAATTAAATAAAAAATTAAGATAAATTAAATAGAAAGTGATAAAATAAAACAAAATTTAATTTAATTAAAAGTGAGATCAAATAAATTGAAATAAAATAAAATAAAACAAACTTAAATTAAATTAAAAGAAAGTGAGATAAATTAAATTAAAAGATAGTGAGATAAAATAAATTGATACAATTAAGTAAAATTAACAAAGTGAGATAAAATTAACTGAGATAAAAAAATAGAACAAAAATAAATTAAATTAAAGTGAGTTAAAATAAATTAATCACTAAAACAAAATAAAATTAAATAAAATTAAATTAAAAGTGGGATAAAATAAATTGATAAAGTAAAACAGAATTAAATTAAATAAAAATAAAGTGAGATAAAATTAATTGAGAGAATAAAATAGAGCAAAATTTAATTTTAATAAAATAAAATAAAATTAAAAGAAAGTGAAATAAAATAAATTGAAATGAAGTAAAATAAAATAAAATTAAAATAAAGTGAGGTAAAATTAATTGAGATAAAATAAAATCGAACAAAAACTAAATTTAAATTAAAAGAAAGTGAGAAAATTAAGTAAAACAAAATTAAATTAAATTAAAAGAAAATGAAATAAAATAAATTTAAATTAAATTAAGTTAAATCAAAAGTGAGATAAAATAAATTGATAAAATAAAATAAAACTAAATTAAATTAAAAGAAAGCAAGATAAAATAAATTGAGATAAAAAAATGTATTATAATAATTATTATAATCAAAAATTAAAAGAAAGTGAGATAAAATAAATTGAATAAAATAAAATAAAAGTGACACAAAGTAAAATAAAAGATACAGGTATATGTTTTTTTAAGTGCAATAATAAAATGTTTCCAGAATGTTCTGCCAACCAAAAATTGTTAGCTGAGACAAAGTTCTGTACTTTAACAAATTAATTTGATTAAGCTCACCAGTCTTAATTTTAACAGGACTAGCTGTTTAGAAGGCCGACCAATTAGTCAATTTCATTAGCTATTTCCATGGTCATTAAGTAAATTGTGAATATTTGCGCGATATCTGATTGATATTGTGATATAGGTAGCCTTAAAAGATGCAGCGCTTACCACGCTTCCAGCCTTTATTCACTGAAACCTAAGCAGAATTTTAATGGCTTTCTGCCATCCCATAATTTCAGCGATAAGGGCTGGAAAGGACCAGAGGCCAACACTGCGTATAAATCTGTCTCATAGCAACAGACTGTATATCTAAGAGAAACACCGAGCGCCAGATAGCAGGAGGGGAGAGAGAAAAGAAGTGTATGTAGATTCATCAGCAGCACTTAAATTAGTCGCATTTAACTCGCCTCCGGTGGATTGTTGCCCTTTGAATAACAATAAGATAAACCTCCAAACGTCTCCTCCCAAATGGACGGCGTCCTTTTTGCCTCTGTCAATCACCTTTTTTTCACTGTCATTACCCTTCCGATACTAATAATGTTAGAAACAAACAGCGGCCAGATAAGCGGCCTTTTAAAACAGGATGCATTATTTAGCACCAAGCGCTAATGGTCCTGATCGGCGCGGGACAATTGAATAACATCAGCCGATAAGGAGCGTCGGCTCTCCAGAAGGAGGAGATAGCGGGTCCGAACGAAAGGTTTATCGAGGTGGAGGAGTGTAAGAGAGCGGGACGGGGCCCATAAAACAACGTTAGCATCAGAAATTCAGATCGGGGGTAAGAGCGAGGCTGGAGCCAAAAATCAATGGCGAGGTGGTCAGTATTAATCTAACATCAATATAGGCAGTATCTTTTACTTTTCATGGTAATTGCCCCAGTGATCTCCTAAAGTGGCTCTCAAGTGCTTTAAGGGCCAACTGATAGCATCTTATCGGCCCGCAGGAGGCCTCGAGAGGGACAGGGGTCCCGGGCCTGTGCGTCTGTGTGTGTGTGTGTGTTAAAGAAAGAGAGAGAGAGAGTTTGTGAATGTGTGCATGTGTTTTAAAGAGAAAGTATGTGTTTGTGTTATAGAGAAGTTTGTGTGTGTGCTTTAAAGTGTGAGTGTGTTTGTGTGCATGTGTATGTGTGTGTTAAAAAAAAGATGAAGTATATGTGTGTGCGTGAGTTTGTGTATGTTTTAAAGTAAGAGTGTGTTTGTGCTTGTAAATCTGTGTATGTGTGTGTGTGTGTGTGTGAGAGAGAGTGTTTTAAAGTCAGAGTGTGTCTAAATGTGTGTGTGTCTCTGTATGTTTGTGTCTGTTGTGTGTAAAAAAGAGTGTCTGTGCTGTTACAGAGAGAGAGAGAGAGAGAGAGAGAGAGAGAGAGAGAGAGAGAGAGAGAGAGAGAGT
>LR812522.1:30084027-30091527 GCA_903798195.1 Danio kyathit | reverse complement strand
TTATTTTAATATTAAGTCACTCAAAGTTATTTATTATTATTATTATTATTATTATTATAAGTAATTATTTTTGAAAATGTAAATCATAATCTATATCTGTATATTTTATAGGAATATAATACTAGTTTTATAATAATAATAATAATAATAATAATGATATGTATTATTATTATTATTATTATTATTAATATTATGCAATATTATTGTTGAAAATAATAAGGATAACAATAATAATGACAATAAACAACAATTATAACAAATAATAATAGTAATGATATTGTTGTTGTTGTTAAAACCAAATAAAAGTGTGTCCTTCGCATAATTTAAAAGCATTATAAAGAGAGCGGTATTGGAAGCAAGTGATTGTTTTTGTTGAGAGGACTGATAAAAAGTTGTTGTTATGTGGTGGTTATATATTTTAAAATTGTTTTACTGTAAGGATGCTACCTTAAAAGAGACTTTAAATCTCAATAGCACTTCCTGGGTAAATAATGGTAAAATTTAAAATAAATAAATAAATAAATAAATAAATAAGTAGATATAATAATAATAATAATAATAATAATAATAATAATAATAATAATAATAATAATAATAATAATAATGATAATTAATAAATAAATAAATATTATATAATTATTATTATTATTATTGCTATCATTGTTGTTGTTAATTTTATAATTACACTGAATTATTAATATAATATAATATAATATAATATAATATAATATAATATAATATAATATAATATAATATAATATAATATAATATAATATAATATAATGTAGGCGTCACGGTGGCCCAGTGGGTAGTACGATCGCCTCACAGCAGGAAGGTCGCTGGTTCGAGCCTCGGCTGGGTCAGCATTTCTGTGTGGAGTTTGCATGTTCTCCCTGTGTTTACGTGGGTTTCCTTCTGGTGCTCCGGTTTCCCCCACAGTCCAAAGACATGCGCTATAGGTGAATTGGGTAAGCTAAATTGTCTGCAGTGCATATGTGTTATTGTGTGTATGGGTGTTTCCCAGTACTGGGTTGCAACTGGAAGGGCATCCACTGCGTAAAACATATGCTGAATGCTGAATTCGAAGTTGGCGGTTCATTCCACTGTGGCGACCCCAGATTAATAAAGAGACTAAGCCAAAAAGAAAATGAATTATTATTATTATTATTATTATTATTATTATTATTATTATTATTATTATTAAGGTTAATAATAATACTACTAATAATACTACTAATACTACTACTACTACTACTAAAAATAAAAATGTTGTTGTTTTTGTTGTTGTTATTATTATTATTGTCGTTGTTGTTTTTAATGATTACACTGAATTATTAATATTATATAATATAATATATTACAATATAATATAATATAATAATTACTATCATTATGACAACAACCAACAGCCATCTGAAATGCTTTTTCTTTCCTATTTTTATTGCCAAATTTCCGTGATTCATATTGAGTGATGGTCAATAACAAGAACATTCTCTTATCATATTTTTACTTTAACCATACTCTCCACAACTCCATATACTCTCTTAAGATGAAGTACAGTCCAGAACTTTACATGAGGACGTGAATTTAGGGAAACCAGTTTCTAAACTTCTACATTTGTGTGTTTTGTGTACACATGTGGTGCTTGAATGATCCCCTATCAGATTGATTTACAAAGCTCCTTGATGTGGCCCCGCCCCCCTCCATGATCTTACGTCTGATTGGCTGAGGTGTCTCTGTGCCTGTAGGTGAAGGGGCTGATGCCAGGGGCTCAGTGGCATGAGAGACAGACACTGGGTAACATTATTCTGTGCCAGACGTTGGCAACATTCCCTATGAGGAGACATACACGCACACGCACACACACAAACACACACACACACACAGAAGAAGATCCACTCACCTTTAGAACTGCAACAGAATTGGCAAAAGTATTGTGTGTGTGTGTGTTCAGTCATGTTGTATACTTGAACATATTTTGCATGCACATACATGTACTTTAAACACTGAATTACTGACACTGATTATTTTCTTAATAAACACTCCCTCTTATACTGTGATAGGAAGGAAGGAAGGGTTCAAATTGCGAGTTCAGTCAACAAACAAATTACTTTTATTTGTACAAATTGTTCAAAATTATCTTTAAACTCAATATTTACTATTCTGAATATATTTGACAAGTCAATGATGAACTTTAAGAACCCCTTTGAGCTAATGAATTATGTAAGAATGTAGGAATTGAGTTACTATATAATATGAATGTGTTGTATGATGTATTACTGTTTATATAAGGTACTTTTACAGTTATTAGGCTGTTTATTACAAAATATATTTTTAATGAATATTAAATATAATAATTAAGCATGTCCAGATCCGATCCCGTGATTGTAAATCAAGCCTGATCATGCGGTTTCAGACTTGATCGGATGTCACCTCCCGATCAGGACTCGAATAAATAAAAATATATATAAATAAAGCGCAAGTATGTCTGCGGTCTGGAGGTATTATAAAGTTAATAACAACAACAATGCCATAGCAGACTGTGAGATTTGTAAACTTGGGATTGCCTGTCAGTTATTTTAATTGAGGTGCTATTTGTTTTTATATTTATAATTTTTTTTTAATAAACTTTATTTTTTATATTTACTTTAAAGTCCAAAAGTGAAAAATTGATGTTATTTATTACTTGATTGTTCAAGCTACCTCACAGAAGTGCTCTGTTTGCTAAAAGAGTTGTTGAATGTTAAAATAAGGTGAATTAAATAAAAAATAAGGAGCATCCTGGATCAGTTTCTTCTTATTGTTTTTATGTATTATAGAAGTATCGGATCAGGTTTCGGTATCAGTAGATACTCAAAATCAAGTGACTCGGACTCAGCACATCCCTAATAATAATATAATAATATGCACTAAAAATGCTGGGATGGACCAATCCAAATTTGGAAAAAAATATGGATTTTTTGGACAATAAAACATGGACATTTTTACATTAAATAACATAATGATTAGGTTTTTCCCATAAGTTTATAAGATTTTCCGCGTAAAATATAAAACGTTTTCTTGTTTTCAGACGTGTTTGTGCTCATTTTTAGACATATCAATATTTTATCTGTCTGAAATATTAATTTGGAAAAAATTTTACTGAAAATAAACATTTTACGATGTTTTATTTATAGATGTTTTTTCTCTGTCCTTTTCTCTCTCTTTTTATTTCACTTGCACACTGTAATGAGTGCATTTATTCTGCAAGTTAATTTATCAAAACACTATAACATTTCATCAGAAAGTCTACACAATTTCTAATGAAAACATTCCGAAAAATCTCTCGGACCATATAAAGTCTATGGGATTATCCACCATCTATACAAATAAAGCCGTTCATCGCATTAAAGCAAGACACTGTTATAAATAGACTCTAATACCAATGTCGTTTTCTTCCCTTGATTGCATTCCCCCTCTTCCTCCGATAACAATTACATACCCTACATAGTGTACACTAATGCCACATTCTCTATCATATTACCCAGGAATATGATCTGGTTGGTCTTGATTTTGGTTTAATAATAATAATAATAATAATAATAATAATAATAATAATAATAATAATAATAATAATAATAATAAAGTTGTTATTATTATTATTATTATTATTATTATTATTAATTTATAAATTAATTAATTAATTAATACAATACTGATATGTATCCATGTGTTCATACAGTTTTCAGTTTTATTCATTTTTTCGCACACTAATTCCACATTCTTCACCATATTACCCAGGCATTTGATCTGGTTCACATTTTCACACTCAGAAACAGAATATCCTTATGTGTCCTACCCAAGACACACACACACACACACGCTCACTCACTTATTCAACAGTCAATCACTTTCAGAAGAAGAAAAAAAAAGCGTAGATTCCGCATGGAAGTCTCCGGTTCTTTGCTCTCGCTCTGTGAGATGCCAGTTTGTCGGAGCGCTGGGAGCGCAGCTTTACCACGGCAGCCTCTCTCTCATCAAAAAAGCCTCCAATCGGCCTGAAATCAGCATGCAAAATGCCACTCAACCCTGTAGCCTTTATTAAAGTTTGCAGGGACTCAATTTGCAGATAGCGATCGTTTTCCTATTAAAAAGCACAGTGTAAGATAGTTTCCCCCCCTCGCTCTCTCTCTCTCTCTCACCATAAATCGGAAAGAGGGGGAGAGCAAAAGAGAGAGAGAGAGAGAGGGCTAATCAGCATAGGCTGATGTGATTTCGCTGTCACAAATCCCGCCTGGGGCTCACACAGCCCTGCCGAGCTAGTGGAACCGCGGCGGGCTTAGCGGTCGCAGCGGCGACTTAACTCCTCAGTCGAACACCACCCCCCCTCACCAGCGCCCTTCTGCACCCACACCCCAAACCCCTCGCCCGCTGATGGGGCAGAGGCTGATAAGAGCAGCCATTCTGATTGGCTGCGTCGTTCATCTCCGTTTGGAAGTCTCTTTCTGCGTGACCTGTAGCTGTTGCATAGGAAGCTCTTGGGAAAGCTTTTATGTGATTCCGTGTCATCTGAGAGACAGAGAAATAGAGTTTGTCGATGAAAAGGTGATGAGAGGGGTGGGATTGGGCCACACTTCGGAAGTGACCCTCGTGGAGGGGGGGAGACAGACAGTTTAAAGCCGTTTTTTCAATTTATGGTGGATGTGAGATGGAATAAAATGCATGGTTTTGGTAATCATGGATCAGAATCAATATTAAATGGAATGCCAAATTCATTTGATGTTTTTTGGGGGGAGGAAAACAAAAAAATTATTATTTTTTTGGCCCCAGATTAAAGTAATTTAAATAATAGTGATAATAAAATGACAGTTGAATACAGTCAATAATTGTGACCAACACAATTTCACAGCAATTCGTAATGATTTGATTGTGGCTAATTCATATTACTTTGTATACTCTCATTATTACGTTTTAGCATGATTTGCTTATTCTCTAATGAGGGGTGGGGTTAGGGGTGGGATATGGTTACGCGCCCATATGAATAAAATAGTTTGATTTTATACAAATTAGATAATACATATTATAGTTATGTTTCCTTGTGAGATTGGACCAGTATTGACACATATAAAGCTACAGTTACTGCTAGGTGTAAACAGCTAGTTTCAAGCTGCCTTTTTCAAATGATTTTCCAAATTTCACTATAATTTCTGTGACTTGTGGATACAAGACTGATCAATATTCGCGTTTTTGGTAAATGTCACTCAAAATAAATGAGATGGCATGCCAAAATCATATGATTTAATTAATTAATTAATTAATTTATTTATTTATTTATTTATTTATTTTTTTTTTTATTTAGTTATTTACAATTTGGCTTGATTTGTAAAAAAAAAATAATAAAATTAAAAAAAATAAATGACCAAGACAAGCTCTATTAGAAATACATACTTCAGTTTACATTTTTTGTGAAGCCGCAAAAGCATACTAAGGGTGCTTTCACACTAACACTTTTGGTCTGCACTGGCTTCATTTGACGTCAAAGTACGGTACGTTTAGCTAGTGTGAACGTGTCTTCGGAACTCGGGTGCGCACCCTTGAACCGTACCAGAGTCCACCTAAAAGAGTTGGTCTGGGGTACGCTTCGTGTGAACCCTGGTACTGTTCACTTCCTATGTGAATGCAATCGCACCAAATTACGGAAGTGAACCACCAACTGTACAACAAACTTTAGTTTTCATAACGTTCATTCGTGTGTGTATGTCTGTGTATCACATACCTTGGTGTCAAGCGGTACTGACTCTGTATTCATACTGACTGCAAACAGCAATAATGTCTGCTTGTCTCCACCAAAAACAACTTCTGCAAATATCGTGTGATGTTTGGAACGATTTAATGTTTTTTTTTTTTTTTTTTTTTTTGCGGCGGATAGACACAATTGGCTCTCTGTATTTTGGCTTTGGTAACAAAACCAAGAGATTCAGTAAAAGCAGAATGACCGTGATATGCGAACGTCTCCATTTTGGCACTTTGATTTCATGGCCGTCACCTAGCAACAGCCATACACAAAACAGCAACTTGATGATACAAGCGTACCGGGGTTCAAAAGGAAAACAAACCAGCCGAGAAGGTAGAGAGGGGGGTCAATCGAACTTTGGTTCGGTCCAGGCAATTGAACCTAGTGTGAAAGCACCCTAAAACATTTGTTTCGCTGCAGTTTCCAGTTAAAATTAACACTAGAGGCAGCATGACACCAACAAGTTTGGTTCCTTTTCAAACTAATGATATCTACAGGGACATATTATTATTTTTTTGCACAGCAAAACCTCTTTCTAGATATACATGTACTTAAAACTTCCTGGCAGGTGTGTTAAAGCAAGTAGAAGCTAAACTCTGCAGTGCACCAGCACTCCAGGGTCAAGTTTGGGCACCCCTGCTCTAGTTGATTGGTCATCTGACACGTGCAACAAAAGTACCCAAAGCAACATGTTTTAAATGTAAAAAAAAGTTAGGCTGAGGGACACATTTATGATTTATTATGGTTGTAAGTTATACAGTTGCAATCAGAATTATTGAACCCCCTTTGAATTTTTTTTCTTTTTTAAATATTTCCCAAATGATGTTTAACAGAACAAGGAAATTTTCACAGTATGTCTGATAATATTTTTTCTTCTGGAGAAAGTCTTATTTGTTTTCTTTCGGCTAGAATAAAAGCAGTTTTTAATTTTTTAAAACCCATTTTAAGGTCAAAATTGTTAGCCCCTTTAAGCTATATGTTTTTTCAATAGTCTACAGAACAAACCATCATTATACAATAACTTGCCTAATTACCCTAACCTGCCTAGTTAACCTAATTAACCTAGTTAGGCCTTTAAATGTCACTTTACGCTGTATAGAAGTGTCTTGAAAAATATCTAGTAAAATATTATTTACTGTCATCATGGCAAAGATAAAATAAATCAGCTATCAGAGATGAGTTATTAAAACTGTTATGTTTAGAAATGTGTTGAACATTTTTTTCTCTCCGTTAAACAGAAATTGGGGAAAAAAATAAACAGGGGGGCAAATAAATCAGGGGGTTGAATAATTCTGATTGCAACTGTATATCAACAATAAAATTTAGTCTTGTTTCATCAGTCACAGTAAACTGTATAAGGATGTTAACAGTAAAAGGTGTGAGCTTTAACATCACTTTGAGTGTCTCACAGTTTGAGTTCCAATTATGAGAATCAAACTTGTCGCTATTACACAAAATAATGACAAACAGTGAATTATATAGTTGCAACTATACAGGGAAGCTTTTATGGGATTACATGTCATTTGTATATGGAGAGAAATTGAGTTTGTCAATGGAAAGATGGAAATTGATTGTCTCCGGTATTTGAATTTTAAACAATTTTGCAGTTTTCGTTTTAATGTGTTTAATTGGTGAATTTGAGATCAATCAAAATTCACACCTATGGTAATTATAGCTAAAAATTATGGCTGCCAAACCCATTTTTTGAGCAACATTTTTTTGAGCAA
>LR812522.1:29876527-30079027 GCA_903798195.1 Danio kyathit | reverse complement strand
AGGGATAGTTCAGCCAAAAATGAAAATTCTGTCATCATTTACTCACCCTCATGTCGTGCCAAACCTTTCTCGCTTTCCTCCTGTGGAACATGAAAGATGTTTTGAACAGTTTTTGTTCATTCAGAGAATGGTAGCTGAGTTCTAAGCTACTTCGGACACCATTGGCTTTCATTGTGAAGATAGAAAAACAAAAACACAAGGACATTTATTAAAGAACCTTTTTTTTTTGTTTCATTAAAATCAGGCAGGTTTGGATTTAACTATATATATATATATATATATATATATATATATATATATATATATATATATATATATATATATATTTTTTTTTTTATTAAATATTAAAATTTTTTTCAAAAGATTACTTTTACAGTATTAGGACAGATTAAAGTGACAAAGTAAAAAAAAATAAATCTGAAGAAAATACATTTGGATACTTAACAAAAAAAATCTTAGGTACAACTTTTAGAGAAATGTTGACATGTTTTATTCACATTTTTGTAGTATACAGGGATACAGAATTATTAGGCAAGTTGTATTTTTGTGGATTAATTTTATTATTGAACAACAACCATGTTCTTAATGAACCCCAAAAAACTCATTAATATCAAAGCTGAATATTTTTGGAAGTAGTTTTTAGTTTGTTTTTAGTTTTAGCTATTTTAGGAGGATATCTGTGTGTGCAGGTGACTATTACTGTGCATAATTATTAGGCAACTTAACAAAAAACAAATATATACCCATTTCAATTATTTATTTTCACCAGTGAAACCAATATAACATCTCAACATTCACAAATATACATTTCTGACATTCAAAAACAAAACAAAAACAAATCAGTGACCAATATAGCCACCTTTCTTTGCAAGGACACTCAAAAGCCTGCCATCCATGGATTCTGTCAGTGTTTGGATCTGTTCACTATCAACATTGCGTGCAGCAGCAACCACAGCCTCCCAGACACTGTTCAGAGAGGTGTACTGTTTTCCCTCCTTTTAAATCTCACATTTGATGATGGACCACAGGTTCTCTATGGGGTTCAGATCAGGTGAACAAGGACGCCATGTCATTAGTTTTTCTTCTTTTAGACCCTTTCTTGCCAGCCACGCTGTGGAGTACTTGGACGCGTGTGATGGAGCACACTTGAAGGATGCAGACTTCTTCCTGTACCACTGCTTGAAGGTGTCTTCCAGAAACTGGCAGTAGGACTAGGAGTTGAGCTTGACTCCATCCTCAACGTGAAAAGGCCCCACAAGCTTATCTTTGATGATACCAGCCCAAACCAGTACTCCACCTTGCTGGCGTCTGAGTCGAACTGGAGCTCTCTGCCCTTTACCGATCCAGCCACGGGCCCATCAAGACTCACTCTCATTTCATCAGTCCATAAAACCTTAGAAAAATCAGCCTTGAGATATTTCATGGCCCAGTCTTGACGTTTCAGCTTGTGTGTCTTCTTCAGTGGTGGTCGTTTTTCAGGCTTTCTTACCTTGGCCATGTCTCTGAGTATTGCAAACCTTGTGCTTTTGGGCACTCCAGTAATGTTGCAGCTCTGAAATATGGCAAAACTGGTGGCAAGTGGCATCTTGGCAGCTGCACGCTTGACTTTTCTCAGTTCATGGGCAGTTATTTTGCGCCTTGGTTTTTGGTTTGGTTTTTCCACGCACTTGCGACCCTGTTGACTATTTTGAATGAAACGCTTGATTGTTCAATGATCACGCTTCAGAAGCTTGGCAATTTTAAGAGTGCTGCATCCCTCTGCAAGATATGTCTTTTCAGAGCCCGTCAAGTGCTTCTTTTGACCCATTTTGCCAAAGGAAAGGAAGTTGCCTAATAATTATGCACACCTGATATATGGTGTTGATGTCATTAGACCACACCCCTTCTCATTACAGAGATGCACATCACCTAATATGTTTAATTGGCAGTAGGCTTTCGAGCCTATACAGCTTGGAGTAAGACAACATGCATAAAGAGGATGATGTGGTCAAAATACTCATTTGCCTAATAATTCTGCACTGCCTGTATGTGGTATATAAAATATAAAATCATTCATTTTACAATAGCACAATATTTACAATAACACACACACACATATTGTGTGAATTAATTAACTATATAATTATGCATTTTACTATTTACCAGGCCAGAAAATGTAGTTTAAAACTAAAATAAAAATAAATAAAAAATGAATGAATGAATGAATGAATGAATGAATGCTTGTTGGAGATGTGGTCACAGTCCCATAATGCATAAATTCATAAGCATAAATAAACAAGAAACAGTCAATTAACTGATGTTAATGAAGACAACATCTTAAAAAATATATAAATAAATAAATAAATCAAACAGATAAATAAATGAATGAATAAATGAACGATTTAATGAATGATTTGTTGGAGCAGAGGTCACAGTCTCATAATGCATACAATCAAAAGCATAAATAAACAAGAAACAGTCAATTAGCTGATGCGTTAATAAAGAAACCTTCTAAAAAAATAAAAATAAATAAGTAAATAAATAATAAATAAATCAACCAGATAAATAAATAAATGAGTGAATAAATGAGTGAATGATTTAATGAATGATTTGTTGGAACAGAGGTCACAATCCCATAATGCATAAATTCATAAGCATAAACAAACAAGAAACAGTCAATTAACTAATATGTTAATGAAGAAAAATTATAAAAATAATAAATAAATAAATAAATCAAACAGATAAATAAATAAATAAGTGAGTGAATGAATGCATGATTTAATGATTGATTTGTTGAAGCAGATGTCACAGTCCCTTAATGCATAAGTTCATAAGCATAAATAAACAAGAAACAGTTATTTAACAGATAAATAAATAAATAAATAAATAAATAAATGAGTGAAAGAATGAATGAATGCTTGTTGGAGATGTGGTCATGGTCGCATAATGCATAAATTCATAGGCATAAATAAGCAAGAAAGTCAATTAACTAATATGTTAATGAAGAAAACCTCTAAAAAAATTATAAAATAAATCAAACAGATAAATAAATGAGTGAATGAATGAATGAATGTTTTACTGTGTAAGAAATGTTTCTGAGAATCACATCTGTATATTTCGTCAGCTTTACTTAATTTAGGTTTAAATAACCCAGCATTTCTTAGAGTGTAAATACTACTACTTAACCCTAGCATACAACAAACTATAAAAGAAGAATCTTTTTGGTGTGTGAGTGTGTGTGCGCACAGTACTGGATGTCCAATAAACAACAACTTTCAGAACTAATTTTTTCATTATGAAATTATTTTTCATGAACAATAATGGGGAAAATGCAATCGCCGCTAATGGCTGAAAAAGCTTTTGATGGTGATTGTGTCAGTGTGATGGAGAGCCTGATAAAGTAGATTGTTTCTTTATGACAGGCCTTGTACTTGGCACCGATCTATTGATCTTTTGGCACCATTAGCGTAAACGACCAATCAGAAGCAGGCTTTCAGAACCAAAAACCTGTCACGGTCTGATGATGTCATAAAACTCTTAAACGATCCTTATCAGGGGTTTACTTGAGCCAGTGCACTGTGTGTGTGTGTGAGGCAGAGATATAGATACTGTCATCACTGATATACAGCATTAGCGCTGATACAAAGAATAAGTCACTGCAAAACTCCTCCCAGGAACAAGATGATTAAAACATCTTATCCCTGTTCCTTAACAATCAAGGAAATGGGGAGATATGAGGAAGGAAAGTGTGTGTGTGTGTGTGTGTGTGTGTGTTTAATACAAACCTGGATCATTGTGATTTCATATTTGTTTGTGTCAAGCAGATCCTCACAATCTCTTCAGTCTTATCTGCGTATTTCGCCTGTTTATCGCCGTGTTTATTCCAACGCGAAACCCTCGCTGATAATACACTCTGATTCAAATCACTGCCTAGTTTTTTTTCCAGACAATTTCGTTTGAGACAAAAGATTGAGTTTGATATTTGTGTGAAATGTTTATATCTATATTGTTGATGTTTACGTCTATATATGTGTCTGGGCGCGTTTCTTCTTCAGGAATTAGACATAACACAACATGTTTGCATACAGGTCGAAGACATAACATTCCATATTGGTGAATGTAGCAAATTACATTCTTGGAAGTGATTTTATATACCTGGAAAGTATGTTAAATGCAAGGAAAGTGTCTATTTTATTGTATTAAATATATTTGGAAAATCGAAATACGTGTATATACAGTATATTTCGTACATGTACACTACCTGACAAAAGTCATGTCGCCTATCCAAGTTTTAGGAATAACAAATAATAACTTCTAAGGCTTCTAGTTGATCATTTGGTATCAGAAGTGGCTTATATGAAAGGCAAATGCCTTCAGATTATGCTTATTTTACCAAAATAAAATATGATCATGACTTGATTTTTAATTATTTAATTAGAACAGTAAGGTTTGACTTTGCTTAGACAAAAGTCTTGTCACTTAACAGAAATAATGTACAGTATACTCCCATGTATACATGACTCCCATGAGCTTAATAACTTATTAATAAAATCATCTGGAATGGCAAAGAAAGCGTACTTGCAGGAGTTCATCAAGATTCTTTGGACTCCTTTTTCTTTGGACTCCTTTTCAATGCATTCTCCTTCAACTTAGCCCAGACATGCTCAATAATGTCCATGTCTGGTGACTGGGCTGGGAAATCTTGGAGCACCTTGACTTGCTTTGCTTTTAGAAACTTTGATCTGGAGGCTGAAGTATGAGGAGGAGTGCTTTCCTGTGGAAGAATTTTCCCTCTCTTGTGGTTTGTAATGTATTGGGCAGCACAAACGTCTTGATACCTCAGGTTGTTGATGTCCACTCTGCAGATCTCTCACACACCACCATACTGAATGTAACCCCAAACCATGATTTTTCCTTCACCAAACTTGACTGTTTTCTTTGAGAATCTTGAGTCCATGCGGGTTCTAATAGGTCTTCTGCTGTATTTGTGATGATTGGGATGCAGTTCAACAGATGATTCATCTGAAAAATCTACCTTCTGCCACTTTTCCAAATGATCAACAAGAAGTTAAAATATTATTTGTTGCTCTTACAACTGGGATCCACAGCAAGGCTTTTGTCAAGCAGCGTAGTATATATATTTTACCCATATAAAATATGGATGAAATGCTTCATCGTCATTGTGAGTAAATTATATATTTTTGTAATAATGGTTCAATGTATGTTGTTAAACAAAACATTAAATTTTGAACATGATAATTATACCTTTTATTATACTTTATTAATAGTTAAAACATCTTGCTGACCATTGGGTAAGCCTACTGGTTTGAGAGAGTATGGAAAAAGGGATATTACATTTTTAATTAACGTTTCATATTTTTATAATGATTAATGAAATTAATAATACTTACAACATGTCTCCTTTTTTCATATTAGAAGTCAATTTGTATAATTTATTAATTTTCATGAAAAAGTGACAGCTACATTTAGGGCCTGAGTTAATGGTAGACTTGACATTAGACTTGGATTTTGCATTATTCATAAAAGTAACATTTTCTTAAGAGAACAAACCACAAATATCTTTACATAGGAAAAAAAATGTAAAAATAAATAAATAAATAATAATTTTTGTACATTTGTAATCTTTTATTACATACATTATTAGATACAAAAAAAAAAAAAAAAAAAAAACACTACCTTTATGCGTTCTTCATGTCCAGGGGGCTTGTTTCAGTGCATTCATGACAATTTGCATTTTTATTATAATGTTATTATTATTACCAGTAATTTTTTTATATGCATATTTATATTTGTTTTAATAAAAGCAAGTTTAGATTTGTCCATTTGGTTTTTAGGACGTGTGTTTGGATATAACTCCATAATTTTTTGACCACACTTCGTTATTATTGTTAATTTTTTTTGTTTGCTGGAAATTAGAACTGAATTTAGAAACAGTTTTGAAACAAATCTTTGCGCTTAACAAACTAAATTAAATATGTAGGCTAATGGATGTCTTCAGTGGAGTGCGTACAACGCCGTTTCCTTATCCATGAAAGTAAAGGAGTAAAGTAAACAGTACAAGTAAAATAAGGGGAAAGTAAGGAGGCAGAATGGAGGAAACTCATTATTTATCCTCGCGAAGTTTTCTCGCTAGTGAAGCATACAGTTTGTCCATTTAGTTTTTCCACTTACAAAGTAGCAAATGCACCATGGCGCAACGCGAGTCTTAAAGGGAATAAGACATGATACTCTGATTGGTTGAATGCACGTTATGCCTTAAACACACCCATAACTCATTAAGAGAATAAGTACAACCCTCTTAGACCATGTGCCAGGGCGCAAACCTTATTTTTTAGTCCTTAAAATAACAAAAGTGGATTCGGACACGCCCTTAATGCTTTTGCGACATGCGCTTTAAACTTTGCACCTAGATCGTTAAAATAGAGCCCATAGACTCTTCTATAAAGAAATTATTCATTCATTTATTTAGCCTTCTGCACATACATGTGCATTTGTGTGTAATTTTTAAAGATTTTCTTTTTCGCACAAATTTTATTGAGAGACGTTTTAAACATTTTTGGCAGGATCAAGTCATGAACCATACCCAGCTTGAACCTGTGACCTCATGAACACGTTCTCCACCTACCATGTATCATGTAAACATAACCCCCTTTTCCAGCATTCAAACTCATATTTAAACAAAAGTACAAAGTGCCTGCTGTGCATTGTTTTGTCTCTATCTCCACCGACAATCCAAACGTTTTTATTTACAACAGCATTTGCGTCCCTTTTAAGTTCCGAACAGACACAATAATGCGCTTTTACACTTTAAATGCACCTTTTGTTTGCCCGGCCACGTGGCCACGTGAAATCTGCAGGGTGTCGTTGTTTGTGTGTTTACGTGCTCGTGTATATGATATGTTTACCAAATACCTGTTTATAATGCAGAGGAGCGGCGGCGTGTTGGCTGGTCTCGGCGGTAAATGGCGGGTATTATTCGTCAGTCTGGCAGTGTCTGGAGGCTGCTTCGCGCAGATACAAGGAGGCAACTGATAAGAAGAGCATCAGAAGGCTAGTTAATTGCCTCCAGTCTGCGGGAGCAGGGGGAATATTTAAAATCTATCGGATTAAAGGCAGATTAAACAGAACCCAGGCACAGGACCCAATGGCGCTGAAAGATTGCAATCAGCAAGGGTAATGGTGGAAGAGAAGGAGAGAGAGCGAAAAAAAGAATGGGAGAAAGAGAGAGAGAGAGAGAGAGAGAGGGAGAGAGAGAGAGAGATTCAGATCCGCGGCTAATGCCCAGGGTTCCATCTTGTAAGCACGATTCATCTATGTGTAAATCATTTTCTCTCTCACTCTCTCTCTCTCTCTCTCTCTCTCTCTCTTGCGTTTTTTTTTTTTTTTCCACAGGCCTGCATTGCTATGGCAGGCGCTCGTTCGTTCGCTCACTCGTGCTTGGCTTATCGGTCGATCGATGAATTAAAACTGCTCTTGCCCCTTGGAGGATTAGGAAGGTTGATTGAAGCCTGTATGAAAACTAGCTAATAAGTGGGAAATGTCAGAGGGGGCACTCTATCGAAACTGTGTACTTTTCATAATAACGCTTACGGAAACGCGGTGCGGATTGGAGAGGGGCGGTTGATACGTCGGGCCTGAAGGATTGAAGGACGGAGGTGTGATTATGGACTGAACGGACGAGAGAAGCGAGGAGGGCAGTGTTTTTGGTGTCATGTTGTTGGCGTAAAATTACAAAACAATAGAGAGGACAACAGGGTGGAGGGTTTATTCTTGATTTGTACACTTGTTTTTTTCTTTAACCTGGAGCAAGAGATGGAGAAATCGCAAAACAACTATAACAATAATGTAGAGATAATATTGTGGGTTTCAAAATCAGATGACCTGAGATTTTAGATCATTTAATGCAATATTGGATGGGTTTTGAAGGACTAAGGAAGGCTTTTAGTACACATGATGACAATTAGGCCTAGTAACAGTTACCAAGTCATATATCTGCATTTTTAAAAAAAATAAACAAACAAAAAAAACGCTGAAATTATTATTATAATTTCTTCATTATTAAGACACTGTAAGTTTTTCATATTTACTACTTTTTGCATTATATACTGTTTGCAACTGCACACCTCTGGTTTGCACTCCTTGCCATGTGTCCTTACTTTTAATTGTATTGTATACAATTTTTATTTTTACTTATATTTTTTAGATTGTATGTGTAATTGTATTTACTGTAATTTTTTCTTTAAAATTCTACTTTTTGTATTAATATTATTTGTTCTTCACCTAGGGTCTGTGAGTAATGAAATTTCAATTCTCTGTATGTCCTGTTCATGTGGTTTAATTGACAATGAAGCTGACTTTGACTTTTTGACTTTGTATTTTTGGGGCCTGAAAATGCAAAGATTTGAGAGTGGGTGTCAAAGTAGGAACTTTTAAAATTGCTGCAGTTATCATCTGTGTGTAAACTTAAAAAAAAAGTAATGTAATGTGTATTTGTATAGTGTGAGGGAGGGGTGGTTCTCTCCACACCACCACCAGTGTGCAGCATCCAGTTGGATGATGCGACGGCAGCCACAGGGCAACGACGCCAGTGCGCTCACAACACACCAGCTATTGGTGGAGCGAAGAGACAGTGATAGAGCCAATTCAGTGGATGGGGATGATTGGAAGGCCATGATCATAAGTGCTGATTGAGGGACTTTGGCCAGGACACCGGGGTTACACACCTACTCTTTACAAGAAGTGCCATGGGATTTTTAATAACCACAGAGAGTCAGGACCTCTTTGATGTCTCATCCGAAAGACGGGCATAAAAAAAAAAATATATTTTATGAAAGCTGTTACATGAAAACTGATGCTGTGACAATGTCAAGGACTGTATGTGCACAGTCTTTCTTCTATAGTTGTTTTTTCACTGATATCATCACTAAATTCTGCCCTGGCATCCATAGGGCAGCATTTTTAGCCATCTTTGCAAATGTGAATAGGAATCGTTTTGGCAACGTTCTCGTCTGTATGTGAAACCTTTCGAAAAGGCAACGTTCTTTAAATATTTTTAGCACACAACCCTTAGTTGCTCTTGCTCTTGATGTTTGGTTGGTCAGTATATTTGTATTTACATATCAATTATCACACATATATTAATTGAAAGATCCTAATAAAATCAGCACAATCTTACAAGGAAACATAAATATTGAATAATTTGTGAGAAAACTGGCTAATTCATACAATTTCTTTCATACAAAAACAAATGATTTTTAAAACCCTCTAAAAACCCAAGCGTCATTGGTGGAAAATCAATGAAATGGTACAAATTCACATGAATTAGCAACTAAATCAAAGACTTTTTGAATTGTCATGAAATTGCATATGAACACCCACAACTAAGAAAAGCGTTTACCTTCAGATTTGCTCTGCTTAAAAAAAAAAAAAAAACATTGGCCCCTTTTTCATTGGACTTTTTTTAGTGCTGCTTTACTATATTACGCTTGCACTCTACTATTTTAGTGCTTTATTTATTTATTTTTTGACAATAAAAAGGACATTTTTTTTTGTACTGGAACTTTTTGTTTTTTTAAAACTCGTATTAAGTCACAATATACTTTCTATACTTCATTTCTTCAATCATTGCTGTACCACCGTCTTTCCTTCTGACCTTTTCTCATCCTCTTTGCACTTTTTTACCTTCTATACCTTTTCCTTTAATGCTCCCTGCCTTCTTTCCATGCTGCCTTCCCTCTTTCTACCTTCTGTGTCTTTTTCTTTCCTTACATACTTCCTTCCCAGATTTAGAAGTTGTGGATGTAAACAGAGGACTCAGCTCGACTCGGTTTCCTCCACTCGTTTACTTTACTTACAGAATTTAAGTCCACTTAATAACGTGACCCTGCAGTTGAGTTCTCACGCTTCATTTTTAATTCCATCATGATCGCTCTTACAGTAACAGGCATTTAACTCAGCTCCCCGTAGAACGCTTTACAGCACTTACACACTTCATCTGGCATAAAATCTTCCCTTTTGCTGGCTCTCTGTTTTTTTTTAACTGACAGATTAGCTTCATAAATTATGCAGTATAAGGCAGCGGGCGACCCTGCAAAGTGATAGAATCATTTAAGTGTTAACCGGCTTGCGGGGAGGGGAGGATAATAATCATAAATATGAAACAGATGTCTGCTGACATTTGGGAAAAGAGAGAGTCAAATCCCCAAGCGGCAGGGCAAGCCTTTATCATCCACCTACTGCCTCTCTGTCCATCTCTTTTTATCCCTCATGTTTTCTTATATGGAGAACCCAATGCACTCCCAGTCTTTTAATCTAAATATTCATGTTTTGATTAAAGATGAATTGATATTATTACTTCTTGGCATCCATATCAAGTCAATGCCACCTGTATGAACATGTAATTGATTTAATTTCTCTGTATCTCAGTAGGCTCTCAGTATAAATAGATTAAAGATGACATTAACAGTGATCAAAGATTTAGCAAACGTTTTAAAATCAGAAAGATGACACCTTTGATTTGACCATCAAAATACTAAATGAACTAGAGGATACAATGAATAACTGAAGCTCTTGTTGTGTGTGTTTCTATTGATTTTAAAGAAAGATCATTATTACTATATAATATACTATATAATACTATATAGCATACTTTCACCTGACGAAATTAATGGATCAGTTTGGAAAGAATTCATTAGTTTAAAGTGATTGGGTTGAGTTTGAACAAGTTTGGATCTGCATATAATATAATAAACCAATTGATATGTCGAGTAGAGCTTAAATATACTAATGAAATTTATATTTAATAGAAATACTGAAATGGTTTATCTGGGAATCCAGCAGTATTTCATCACAACCAGAATAATTAAATGTTATAGATATACATAAATACAATAACATTTTCCTAAAGCTACAAACATAGCATTGAATGCTTTAAACAGGCCTTAAAAGCACATGCAAATGATAAACTCTTTGCTGCAGAAGACCTATTGGAACCCACACGGACCTAGTCTCACAGAAATCAGTCAAGTTTGGTGAAAGAATAATCATGGTTTGGGGTTACATTCAGTATGGGGGCGTGCGAGAGATCTGCAGAGTGGATGGCAACATCAAAAGCCTGAGGTATCAAGACATTTGTGCTGCCCATTACATTACAGACCACAAGACAGGGCAAATTCTTCAGCAGGATAGTGCTCCTTGTCATACTTCAGCCTTCACATCAAAGTCCCTAAAAGCAAAGAAGGCCAAGGTGCTCCAGGATTGGCAAGCCCAGTCACCAAACATGAACGTTATTGAGCATGTCTGGTGTAAGATGGAGGAGGCATTGAAGATGAATCCAAAGAATCTTAATGAACTCTGGGAGTCATTAAGTGATTTGAGTCATTGCAGAGACGTATGGATGCAGTCCTCCAAACTCATGGGAGTCATACACAATATTAGTTATTTTTCCACTGCACCATGACTTTATATTCTATACTGTACATTGTTTCTCTTAAGTGACACAATTTTTGTCTAAGCAAAGCCAGACCTTACTGTCTTAATTAAATAATTAAAAATCAAGTCATGATCATATTTTATTTTGGTAAAATAAGCATAATCTAGAGGCATTTGCCTTTCAAATAAGCCAGTTCTGATACCAAATGATCAACTAGAAGTCAAGTTATTATTTGTTATTCCTAAAACTTAAATAGGCGACAAGACTTTTGTCAGGTGTGTACATCCATACATACAGTACATACACACAAATACATTGCAGTTTGGTTGTATACTGTATATTTATTGTCCCTCTTTGTCACCTTTGTCCTTGCTAAAAAAATACCGGTTTACAGCAGTGTGAATGTGTATGCTGGTTCATGCTGCTTAATGCTGGTCTATCTGGTAAAACTAGTTCACCAGTTTTGCTGTATAAGCTAATTAAGCTTATCCATGAGGGCGAATCAGCACACCAGCATCCAATGCTCTCAACCAGAACTCAAAACAAACTGAGAGAGATTTCAAAAAAAATATGTTGCTTAGAAATAATATTTGATGCTTTTAGAATTTTTTGTTTATATTTGGTGTTCACAATTTAATTAAATTGTTGTTCTTGCCATTTCTTTTAAACTAAATGTGGAAATTATTAGCACTTTCTGAGTTAATTCTACATTAAAAAAAAAACTATATGCATAGCTGCCATTATATTTGAAGCATACATAAGCCATCACGTTGCGCTTACTCTTGTGCCTACTTTTATTTGGGTAAGACTTCTCTTTTTCTCGGCACACTTTCTTTATATGGCCAATTTTCCCACACTGATTGCATTTAAAACTTAAAATAGCATTCCTGCCTTATGATTGTTACCTTTACATCGATAACATGCATACCTCTGGTGATGCGTAGTTTTCACTTTATGCACAGCCACTGCATCTTCTGCTTTCCTCAGCTGTTGCGTATCCCGGTCAGCTGTTTCCATACTGAGAGCTATTTCAAATGCTCGTGCAAATGTGAGCGCATCCTCCAAAAGCAATCTTTGTTGGCATGCTTCACTTTGTATTCCACTAACAAAACGATCACGCAATGCTTCATCCAAACTTGCACCAAAGTCACATTTTGAAGCACATTGTTTGGGTTCGGCAACATACTTGGACACAGTTTCATGAGGCTATTGTATGCAGTGCTGAAATCGGAAGCGTTCAGCTATTATTAGCGGTTTAGGTTCAAAATGTACTTGCAGAATCTCGACAATTTCTCTAAATGTTTTATCCTTAAATTTCGCAATGGCCCATAAGTGTAAGCACCAACAGTACTTAGCAATGTTGCTACTTGCTTTGTTTTATCCACATCATTAGCAATAATGAATAATTCCACTCGCTCAATATATGCTGACCAGGACTCATTTTCTGGTTTATACTCGTCCAATCTTCCGATTAAGGGCCATATTCACACAATTTTCCTCATCGCCAAATTGTTATATATTTACGAGGCAAACACCAAGAAATGCCATCAAGCGTGTTTTACTTGGGTATTTCAACAACGTCATCGCAACAATACATCACATGACTTAAATAGTTGACCAACACTCAGATCATTACAAATGCACATTATCCCAATACACCACAAAAACATTCCCTTAGAAGGTCACAGGAGGATTATCATACATGAGAGTAAGTGGATGCAAACTGGTAGATTGCGAACTAAAAATGCATTTTTAGTTCTGCTCTGATGCTAAACATACACTATAAATATGCTGGGTTCCACACAAATCCTTCATGTTGTCCCAACACAAATCAATTGAGTTAACTTAGCTGTTTTTACAAATTTAAGTGGATTGAACGTAAAACAATTAAGTTGTCCCAAAAAACACTTGGCTCATTTTAAATAAGTAGTTTGAAGGAGCAGCAAAAAATCTAGAGTAACACTTCTGGTCATGCTTGACAATAAGGCGTGAATAAGTGAAGTTAGCATTTTTTTCTTCTATATAAATACGTACACATGAGTACGGGCTGTTTTAGTGGGAAACTAATGAAGTCATAACATCAGACTGGCGACGCGCTGTAACTCTGAGCAGGATATGTAAATCGAACTGAAGGAATTGGTGTTACGCGCAGTCATATCAGTGCAAAGCTCTCCGAAACATGCAGAAAGATGTGTAAAACTCAGTTGAAGGCATGAGACAAATGTAATGCGTTTTTGGCTAAATACATGAATCACTCTGCCAACAGGCCTTTATACGGGTGGCTATAGCACTGCTTTTTAACCCAGAGCTCAGCAGTTTCCTCGGGCATGTGTGTGTGTTAGTAGTTTGCCTGCGTTAAAAGCAGATGATTAAGTACTGTCTGCACGCTGGATCAGTGCTGAGCGATTGAAGTGCGATTGTTGATGTCTGGCACTAGCCCGCGGGATGCTAGCACGACGCCTTTTCAGCAGCAACGCCCGCCAGTCGAGGCGAACAATACTGCGTCTTACTCATCCTGCTAAACCTCTCGCTGCGTATATACACACACTTACACAAGGAAATACTCGCATAAACACACATGCTGTCAGCGCCTTTGCTATATTGTGGTTTTGTGATTATTTCATTGTGCTGTAATATAGGCTAGCATTGTGCATCTGCTTAGCATTGTACACATCTGTGTGTGTGGCATGGAGCTTAGTAATTGTCGATTGTGAGTGAAATTACAATATTTCTTATGAAATACAGCTCGGGGGAGAAAAAAATATAAGAGAGCAGTCCAAAGTTGTTATCTGTTCTGGATTTCGGATGTATGAGTTTTGAGTATAGGCTTTTCACGGTATCAAATTTTCTTGTTGCAATTTAATGCTAAAGCTTTTACAATAAAGGAGTACACTAAGGTTTTTGTTATTGTAGCTGTTAAAGTAATCTTTATTTTCAGCTTAGGTGAATATTGTGAACCCTAACCTAAGGGACCATTCGTTCTCCACATCATCCTGTCCTGTATGACATTGTAAAAATGCAACACTTTAGAAATCACAGATTTGGAGTGGCCGGCTTCTTTGGATAGGACTGGAAAGGGTCTCTAATTTGGTCTTCATGTGGTCAACTGTTGCTTAATGGTTTCAGTCACTACTGTATATGACAGCTCACAATCTTATAATAAAAAGTTCAGGTGTCATTCAAATAGTTTGTCAGATAATAAAAGAAATTTAGCTGCCACCGGCTGTGTCCGTAAGCTCTAAAATGCTGTTTTTGGAGCATCAAGACGTACTGTATATGAATAAAATTCTGCTTCACTTCCTGTCACAAAAGGTACCTTCTTCGGATCAAATTGTAACTATTCTGTAAAGGTATCATCTCAAAGCACCATCTATGTGTCAATTAGTTTTTTTTTTTACTTTTGATGGCATTTCTATCTAGTTATTATTAATTCATTCAAATCATTTTCTTTCTGCTTAGTCCCTGCATTTATTAGGATTCACCTCAGTGGAATGAACTGCCAACTAGTCTGGCTTATGTTTTACGTAGTTGATGCCCTTCCAGCTATAGCCCAGGACTGAGAAACACCCATACACTCTCATTCACACACACACACTACGGCCAGCGACTTTCTTGCTGTGATACAACAGTGCTAACCACTGAGTCACTTTGCCGCCCTAATTATTATTGTAGTAATCAAATATTACTTTAGTTAAAAATCACCAAAGCTATCTCAATTTTAGCTGTAAGTGAATAAATCTTGATTCTGTCTTATGACTTGAATGACTTGAGTCGCTGCTTGAATGGGCAGGGAGGCAATAAGTCAGCTGCTTAAGCTTTAGGACACAGCCATAGTGTTCTCTAATTTTGATCAGTGTTTTTTTTTTTTTTTTCAAATATGTATATAGGATATATGTAACTCATGAAATATGCTTAAGCTTTTTCTTTTTTTTTTTTTTTAGTCATGTTAAAATAAATCTCAAATAGGATTAACCAGTGACATTGAAATATAAGAAATTGTAGTTAGTTTTTTTCTCCAATTTTAAGCTCCACTGTAATATTAATTATAATTCATTATCTATTATTACTAACATGAATACATTTTAATGGTAAATATTACATTTATGTATTGAATATTCAACACATTTCCACATTTCAGAAACATGTAGAAGTACATTTTACCTGTTCTTAGGGCTTCCATAAATGAGACCAAAAAATAAAATTATTAATAGATTTTTTGTCGATTCCGATGGACATCAGGTCAAAACACATTCATACTGCAAAAATAAAATACCAACATAAAAGTAAAAATAAAATAATACAACTTAAAGCTTGGACAATATAGCATTTTAACCTTAATTTTAAGGTTTTTGTTTTATAGACTGCACATTATTAAAACCCACTGTCCATTAGGATGTCCATAAATCCAACCTTACATGTGTCGTCCATTGTGTAATGGACGCAGGGTCCGAAAGGCTTAATTCTAATGTAGCGCCTACTCAGACAGCATGTGATTTCAGACACACCATATATATGTACATTGGTGTCAAGTATTAGATTGTCCCTTCACTCAACCTCAGCGTGTCTGGCCTTATCTGTAACAGCCGTATGACCTTTCACCTTTGACTCAACCCTACCTGGTCACCGACTGCACATGAACATCGATCAATTTCACCCTTCCCCATCCTGCTATCATCTCACGCCCATCACTTTCTCATGTCATTTACATTTTACATTCCTTATTAAAGGTTTAGACTGACATACTGCTCATACTAGTTTGCCAGCAAACGCTTATTGTGCCTCTCACTGCATTAAGTAGGCCAAATGAACACTGTGGTGGCAATGAAACATCATATTTAATTCCGTTTTGCACAAGAACGGTTTAGAGTCAACAATTATTAAATCAATTTCTTGGACTTAAAGGCATATTCACAACAAACAAAAGAACATTTTTATGATGGCATGACTGAGTGTGGCATCATGGGAGTTGTGATCTTCATTACATCCATTACATCCTGAGATTTAATTATTCAAAACTTATCATGGTAAAAAAAAAAGCAGAGTAAGGGTAAGTAAAGTAAAGTAAGATTCACATCGAATGCATCTTGCTCCTAAAAACGCGAGATGTATTACTTTGGAATAGTTTGAAAAATAAAGTGCAGCATAAAGCACAAGGCTATCCTCAAACAGCCACTGAGCACCTGTAAACAAACTTTTAACAATTGCCCCCCCCCCCCTCTGAATTCTTCTGGTTGGTCTACTGCTTTGGAACTGACAGTGATGAGCAGCACTGCATGTAATAGTTAAAGTTCTTTGACTTGATACGGCTTCCAAAAAAAAAAAACATGCCACTTGCCTATGTTCAAAAGAAACCAGCGTTATGTCCACACACTTCAGTCAAGTATATATTTACATTGAAAAACAATACAATAGTGCTTTGGGTAGGAAAAAAAAAAGCATTCTGTGTGAAGACTGAAAGCAATCAGAGTAAAACGAGAGCGCTGAAGCAATTGCTAATGAGAGATGAGCTTGACGCGGCAAATAAACAGCAGAGCTTTTATTATGCTACAGTTTACCACTTCCATTTTTTTTCAGTTGTGATCCAACACTGTTTTATCATGCTAATTACTTTAGGCTTATAGTATAATGATGCTTTGGAAAGTGTAATTAAACACAACATATAATAGCATCTTTTGGTGTTCCCTGTTTTCTGTAAAATAAACTGGACATTGAGTGTGTGACATCATTTGCATGGCCATACATAACAAAGTATGTGTCACTAGCTAAAACTGCTGGATTTTAAGATTCTTTGAAACATTTGGGATCATTTAAGTACATAAGTGGATAATGTAATGTAATGCTTTTACAATGTAGATTGTGTCAAAGCAGCTTAACATAGAAGTTCTAGTAAATTGAAACTGTGTCAGTCCAGTTTTCAAAGTTGAGGTTCAGTGTGGTTTAATTTTCACTGCTGAAAGTCCAATCACTGAAGAGCAAATTCATTGATGCACAGCTCCACAAGTCCCAAACCAAGCAAGCCAGTGGTGACAGTAGCGAGGAAAAAACTTCACCAATTTACAAAAGTGAAGAAAAAAAAAATACAGTACTGTGCCTTTGATACATGAAAATTCCATCAGGAACCTCTGGTCAATCTTTGTTGACCAACTGACATTCAAAGTATACATTGCAAAGCACTAACTGGCGTTTTTGCTTTGAACAACATTGAAAAAGAGAACAGGCCCTTCCTGAAGTATAACTTGTAAAGCTTCTTGGCATTTCTAAGCTGGACTATTGCAGTTTTTTTTTTCTTGCTGGTATTTTGTTATTTGCAGTCAAGCCCTCTACAAATGATTCAAAATGCTGCATCACAACTGGTCTTCAATGAACCGATGAGAGCCCACATCACACCTCTGTTTATCTCCATGGTTGCAGCTCACATCACGTTCAAGGCTTTTTGCGAACATAAGATGAAGTGGAAGTAGAAGGATGGAGATCGAGTCTACATCCATTTAAAATCCATTTGCAGTCATTAAAGGCATACAGTAGTTTACCCAAAATATCTCTCACTTGTTTTTTTTTTTTGTTTGTTTGTTTTGTATTTTTTCTTCTGATGAACACAAATTAAGATATTTTAAATAATTTTGGAAACCAGTAGTCATTGACTGGATTCCCAATATTCGTCAACATATTTTCTTTCGTTTTCATCACAGAAATTAAACTCAAAGTTTGGAAATCACTTGAGGATCCTATTAGAATTCTGAATAAGACATTAGAATAATTATTAAGATGCTTCAATGAGTTACAATATAACATTTTTTATGTTTCTGTTTAACTCGTACATAAATCAGTTAATGGCACAAATCATTTCATCCCTAAAGAAGTTCAAAATACAGTTCAGCTTGGCTTTGGTATCAGTTTTGTGTGTTTCATTTCAAATTTGACAAAACCTTCAAGTGCAGTTATTTATTTATTTTGTTTTGTCATCTTTTACACACAAACAAACAGCAGGCAATACAATTTCTTGCGTCTTTTGAGCATTGTTATATGTTTATCCTGTTGTAAAGTTTGGTAAAGTTTACACAATGTTAAAAAGTTATGATTATAACTGACTATGTCATTAGCAAGATCAAGGTAATAAAAAAATCTCTGTTTACACAATTCATATTCAGAATATCGACTTAATGGTGTTAAAATCAGATTATTGTTGTCTGTGTAAACAAACTAAGTGCCTCATAAAGCTGGTTCCATTATTCTTAAGAAAAATAGTAAAGCGTGTGTGTAAGCATGCATATAGCTTTTGATGTTGATTCAGCTAATGTGGGTTGTGAGATGGTTGCATTGATATGAATACATTTGTATGAACAACTGCTCAGATTGAACATTAATATAAACCTTCACACCTCGGGTGATTTAAATGTTACAGCCCTAACACGCTGATAGAGATAAACAAGCACAAACCTGTGTAAATCATTCACGCTTTAAGCTTTCCAAGTTTTATCTCAGGTCTATGACTTTTAGGTCATTTCTCATCACATGCACATGAACACTATATTTGGTTTCATACTATACTTGTTTTATGAAAAAATGATGCTTTATGCAACAATTAGCATTTGAAAAGTTTGCATATTGGTTACAGTAATGAAATTTAAGTATATTGAATTTAAAAAGTCATGTCCATCTTGCTAATAAAACAATTAGTATTGTTAATTATGTTTCCCAGTAATTATGTTTACAGAAACAAAATCTGTTAAATTGATAGTAAAATTAGCATTTAGCATTTTACCATTACATATGGGGTATTTATAAATTCACACTAAACTGTCGCCTCACAGCAAGAAGGTTGCTGGTTCAAGCCTCGGCTGGGTCAGTTGGCGTTTCTGTGTGGAGTTTGCATGTTCTCCCTGCATTCGCGTGAGTTTCCTCCGGGTGCTCTGGTTTTCCCCACAGTCCAAAGACATGCAGTACAGGTGAATTGGGTAGGCTAAATTGTTCGTAGTGTTTGAGTGTGTATGGATGTTTCCCAGAGATGGGTTGCGGCTGGAAGGGCATCCGTTGCGTAAAACATGTGCTGGATAAGTTGGCGGTTCATTCCGCTGTGGCGACCTCGGATTAATAAAGGGACTAAGCCGAAAAGAAAATGAATGAATGAATGAACTAAACTTCTGTATTTCATTTTGACAAGTTTTAACATATATATTGTACCTTTGCTCTACTATAATTTCATACATATGTCAAAATTACGAAAGTTAATTTACGGTTATTCACCGTATATAGTAAGGAAATATTTTTCCAACATTTTTGACATCATAAGGGTCAAAGTCAAGATTTCCCATTTTGCCATATGTATCAAAATAAATAAATAAATAAATAATAAAAAGAATAATAACGATAATGATATAATATATACACATGCATGTTAAATGAAAGTAAAGGGTTTCATTTTTAGTACTTTTGTGTTTAAAAGTATTTTTAAGTGTAGCAGATTTATTTAAAATAAAAATATAAATAAATAGTAACACTTTAGATTAATGGTCCATTAGTTGATGTTAATGCATTTACTAAAATTAAGTATGTATAATCTTGTTAAGCATTTATTAATCATAGTTCAACATTTACTAATGCATTATTAAAATCTAAAGTTGTGCTTGTTAACATTAGGTAATGCACCATCAGTTAACATGAGCTAATGTTATTGAACTTAAAGTTGCCTAATGTTAACAAATATATAATAAAATTATTATTAATTGCTTGTTTATGTTAGTAAATTCATTAACTAACATTAACTAATAGACCATTATGTTAAAGAGTAAATCAATAAATAAATAAATAGTAACACTTTAGAATGATGGTCCATTAGTTAATGTTAATGCATTTACTAACATTAACTAAGCATGCATAATCTTGTTAAACATTTATTAATCATAGTTTAACATTAACTAATGTATAATTAAAATCTAAAATTGTGCTTGTTAACATTAGAAAATGCACCATCAGTTAAAATGAACTAACCTGAACTAATGTTATTTAACATGGTTATTTTACTTAGTGCGACGCAGTGGCTCAGTAGGTAGTGCTGTCGCAAGAAGGTCGCTGGTTCGAGCCTCGGCTGGGTCAGTTGCCATTTCTGTGTGGAGTTTGCATGTTCTCCCTGCGTTCGCATGGGTTTCCTCCGGGTGCTCCGGTTTCCATCACTGTCCAAAGACAGGTGAGTTGGGTAGGCTAAATTGTCTGTAGTGTATGAGTGTGAAAGAGTGTGTGTGGATGTTTCCCAGAAATGGGTTGCGGCTGGAAGGGCATCCACTGTGTAAAAACGTGCTGGATAAGTTGGCGGTTCATTCCGCTGTGGCGACCCCGGATTAATAAAGGGACTAAGCCGAAAAGAAAATTAATGAATGAATGATTTTACTTAAATGTTAACAGCGATATAATAAATGTATTATACTGTAATTGTTTGTTCATGTTAGTAAATTCATCAACTAATGTACCGTTATGTTAAAGTGTTACCAAATAAATAATTAAATAAATAAGTAATAATAAGGATTTTTTTTTATTAATTCAGAACTCATTGATTAGAAGGATATTGAAAGTATCAAAGCATAATTAAATTGACAAATAAAACTTTTTAATAAAATCTTAGATTATTATAAATAACCTTTTAATATAGCATCAAATGCCTCTAGTTCTAAATATGTTTTATTAGTGAGTGGTTTTTGAAAAATTGTGTAAAATGTTTGATGTTTTTTTTTTTTTTTTATATATTGAAATTTATTATATTATAAAAAATATTATAAAAAATAGTTGCTTACCAAAAAAACTACTACTATTATTGTTTGGATGTTCAAATATCCCTTTTCGTCCCCAGGAACAAATCAGTTGCACCGTTCAATTCAAGTATAATGAATTGACTTATTATTCTCAACACTGCATATTCTTTTCACATTCTTAACTTTTTTTGACAAATAACAAAATGTTTTAATAATTATTAGCACAAAACAAAGCGTAACATATTGCTAAAAACGTAAATCAACCCAAATTGCCTGCCATATTTATTTCCCTCCTAATTGGATTTTTTTCTGTCCTTATTAAAAGTGCAATCCATCAAATCAGATATCTGATCTAACCTGTTCAAGAACAATTAAATGTCTAAACAACCACTTGCCCTGAGAGCGTGTGTACATATGCATAAAAACATTTTCCTTCAAACCTTGGATTTGCATCTCTCTTAAGTAAATTGCGGAAATACATCAGTCAGTCGTTTTTATGACAGAAGCATCTGATAACAAGCTTTACCCTTTATAATGTTTACCAGGATACACACACACACACACATACACACTGTGTGCTTATGGAATTGGGGAGATTCCTGCCTCGATCTGCCTAATTGTGTCCATAAATCTTTTTTTGAGAGAACGTCATATGATGTAAACGAGGTTTAGTGAAAGTAATCAGTTCCTAGAGCGCTTCTTGTCATGTTTCAACTTCGATTTGAGGCAAAAGATAGACATGTATACATGAGCGCTGTCAGTCAATTTCAAAATGTAATCAAATTAATTACGATAATTGATCAATTATATTTATCAATATGGGCTGGGAAATTCCCCAATTAAAAGATGATTCAACGATTGACATTGTGTAATTGTGGGAGGTGAATACCTGACAATGAGAACATGCGAAAATACGTGCGAAAAGGGATTGGATGTGATGGAAAATTTTCCATTGCAATGTCAAATGTTTTTGATGGAATTGAATTAATTATATATTAATGCATTTTTATAGTATACAGCCATTTTCCTATTTAATTTATTATTATTTATTTATTTAATTAATTTAATGTATTTATCATTTCATTATTTAGCTGACTGATTCTTGAGGCATGGGACAAAACAAGCTCAAAAACTTGACGCTATTAGGTAAAAAAAAATCAATTGTAAACGTTATGAGGGATTAATAAGAATGTATTTAACACAACTGCTCCCTTAATTTTTACTTTATCCTAATTATATAGAATTTATGGTACTCTCCTCACTACATTTAAAACAAATTCATCATTCAAATGCAATTGAATTGATAAAAATACAATTTTATTAACACATTCATGTCTCATTTCAAAGAAAGGTTGTTTCAATGACATCACTCAAAAAATTACTTTTGCTGCTTGTTCAAACTACTTAGTTAAAATGCGTTGAAACAACACAATAATAAATATTAGGTTTGTTTTTCGGGACAGCTTAATTGTTTTATCTTCAATCCAGTTTAATTTGTAAAAATGATTAAATTAACTTAATCGATTTGTTACAACATGAAGGACTTGCTGGAACCCAGCAAATTTACAGTGATGTTTTATAAGATTCCGAAGGTGTCACTATTTTATGTCAACATTGTCAGACATTTATTAAAATGTATTAAATCAGTCAATATTATGGGCAGCTGTTATTGTACATGTACACAGTACCACAGTCCAGGTCAGATTTATTTGAATAGTTTTAGAACATTTTAAATTGTAAAATATCCTGTCACAGTTACAATGTCAATTTCTAAGTCAATTATTTGAAATTTTTAGATAATTTCTTTTGATCAGTGAAGCAGTCTAGCATCTAGCATCAAAAGAAAAGAACGACATAAACTTTAAAGAAAATTGTGACAGAAATGATTTAAATGTCAACAGATTTTCTTAAATGTGAATCTTAAAAAAACCCTAAATGTAAATCTTGGGTATAAAAAAAAAAAAAGCTTTTGAGGCATAAACACTAACTGTTTGTTGTCATTGAATTTATCAATTACTGTAATAAAACAATTTTGATAGATAAAATTATCACAAATTCAGGTTTTTGTCATATCTATTAGATGTCAACTGAATATTTTGAATAATAATTAATTGTTCTATTTAATATTTGTTGAATAAGATAACAATGTATTTTGAAACGTTAAAAACATCTTGATTGCTGTTTAGTTAATGATGGGGTTGACTATACGCAATGGCAAGGTAAAAAATCATGAATATAAAAAAAAATAAAGAGAAAAGCTGGAATGTTGTATCAAAAACCATAACTCAGTAGCTTAGTCCTTTCAAGATGCAAAAATTTAATTTAGTTTGTCTCAGTAAAAGTTTTCTTTTTTTAGTTTTATATTATAAAAATCTGTTTTGCCTCACTTCTCAAGAATTACTGACCTAACATGTTAAATATTACATTTTTTCACTCTGTTTGACAAAATTATTGATAAATGACAGGATGTTCTTTTAATGTGATGAATCTATTCATTTATACAAACAAAATCATAAAAAAGCAATAAATAATGCTAAAATAAAATTATTTTCATACCAAACATTTGTTCTTTCATTCATTTACCTTCGGCTTAGTTTCTTTATTTATTAGGGGTCGCCACAGTGAAATGAACTGCCAACTTATCCAACATATGTTTTTAAGCAGCACATGCCCTTCCAGCCACAACCCAGCAAACACCCATACATTCTCACGTTCACACACATACACTATGGCTACTTCAGCTTATTCAATTCATTTATAGCGCATACAAACTCTACACAGAAACGCCAACAGGCCCAGCCGAGGCTCGAACCAGTGACCTTCTTGCTGTGAGGCAACAATGCTAACCACTGAGCCACCATGCCGCCATCATACCAAACATGTTATATGAAAATAAGATTACATATTTGGACATTTATAGCATAATAGCTGATGCATCTTTTTTGCCAAGACTACTTTTGCATTAATTTGACTTATTTTCCCTCTGATTGCAACTTTGGATATGGCAAACATATTCTGTTCACATGTGATACGTTTATCCTATCTTGTTTTTGAATATATTTTTGCTTGAATAATTCTTTTGCTGTTTGGCTGAGCATCCATTTAAAGTGATGTGTGTTCTTTTGTGCATTCTTTCATACGTTTACATTGATAAATAAGTTTTACGCAAACAAAACCAACCTACCTACCTACCTAACTACATACCTATCTTTAAAACCAAATCATCAGAACCAATTTGAACCACATATGTGTAATAAGTTATCGTTTTCTTGTTGTAAATCCATATTTTTATTAATAAACAACAACAATCTCTACAGTCATCATCAAAATAATAATAAACACCACCCTGATATATAAAACTGATTCAAAGTGTTGGCTTTTCAGTGTATTTCACAATGCACAGCCTATTGCAGTGCTCTTTTTTTATTGCAAATAATTATATGACAATCCCATGAATGTTCAATTTCTTTCAATTGTGTCCTTTTCAGCAGCTGTTGAATGAATGCAAGAATGAGCCTCATTTGTGCTTCTGTGCACACTACAATTGCCTTGAATCAATCCCTTATTACAAAACGCACTGATTAGTTGCTTTATTTTGATTATTCTAAATAAAACGAAGCAAATAAATACATCCCACTGACAATCCTAATACAGATGCAAAGTTCCAGGTAAAACCGTCACAAATAACACCAGAACCAAACACACACAAACCAGTTAACCTCACAAACAAACGCTAACAAAGACCATAATCCGGTTAAAACTGACAGATATAATTTATTTTCCACCGCCGGCTAATAGTTTATGCCACACTATCTCATGCGCTACGTCGAAATTCTTTCAGTTTGGGATTGTTTGAACAACAGCGGCGTGGTTATCCTTTTTTCTGAGCGGATGACTGCACGGTGACAGTGAATGATGTGTTTTCTCTATTTTTTTTCCTCCTTTCTGCGGGATTTCTTTTAAACAAACATGTGAAGGCCTTTGTGTCAGGCTGTCTGTATTTTGGCGTTTCAAAACGTTCTTGTGAGCCGCCCGTGTTAATAATCACCTTGACTTCCATCAGGCTTTAACATGAAACAATACATCCGCGCTGCCTTGAACCGCACTTCAATGAGCTTAGAGCCATACGGCCTTCCCCAACACCCAAAAAACACACACTTTCATGCAAATATTGCGTCTTTGTACTCGTCAATATGAAAGGTGTTATTAAATCTTATTTTGCATTATTCTGGTTTGAGGGATAAATCTATCAAAGAAGCTGGAAATTCAATAAGTTATGTATATTTCGTTTTGTGGGTATGTGTGTGTTGTTTTTATTTATTTGAACGTTTTTTTAATTAAGTGGCGCCAGTAGATGGGAGACAGGGAAAATGACAGCGACGTTTAGGAAGTGTGTAAATGTGTGCTGTCTTAATGTGAAGTGAATTGTGGGTAAAGCTGCTGAAACTGAGGCCAGTTTGAGCCACTGGTGAGGTGTTGTTTTAAACCTCATAGGTCAGGCCACTGATTCCTGTCAACACACTCAATTTATGGCTTTGAGTGTGTGTTCGCATTTTTAACTTTGCTCTATAAAATGAAATGATTATTTCTAGTAATTTAAGTCAAGGGGTGGGGCTAATAGATAAGAGGGTTCGATGATGTCAATAATGAAAGTTGAAAAAAAATCTTTAAGGTGTAAATAAGCTTTTCTAAGCTCCATATTTTTTCTCTGTTGTTTAAAAAGAACGACATAACTATTTATTGTAGTTTAAGTCAAGGGGCGGAGACTCTGGATGGGCGGTGCTAATGAATAAGATGATGTCATAATGTAATAAAAATAGTTTTAGAAGCAAATTAAGTTAATACATTTTCTGAATGATTATTAAATCTTGTCAATTAAAAAAAGTTACACAGATATTAGTAAAGGATAATGTTTTTTTTTTTTTACTCTGCTCTTTCTACATTGCCACCAAATTCATTTATTTTAAGGATTGTAAACCTTTAAATACAGTTTGTTTACATACAAATCTAAAAAAGGCTTGCTGAGTGTAAATGTTTAAGTTCCATATTTTTTTGCTTTGCTCTTTAAAATGAAAGAAGTGACTATTTATAGTTGTGCAAGTCAAGGGGCGGAGACTCTTGATGGGCGGGGCTAATCAATAAGAGGTCTCCATGATGTCACTATGTTATGAAAGTTGTTTTAGAAGATTATTAGCCCTTATGTCAATAAAAAATGCACACAGTTTAAATAAATAGGACACATTTTTTTTCTTACTCTTTGCACTTTCCACTTTGTAATGAAATTCATTAATTTTACGCATTTTAAACCTTTAAATGCATCTTGTTTATGTAATGTCACTGTTTATACACAGGGTGTGAATCTACTCTGGTCTCACGGTTCGGTTACGATTATCATGTCATCGATTCGGTTCAGTGCGATATCTCGGTGCAATTAGATTTGTTTTCTTCTAAACACAAGAATCCTTGTATACATTTTTTTAAATATATTTATTATTATTAAATAATTATTTATATATACAATATATTATTTGTAATACAATTTTGTCCTTTAATACAAGCAGTTGGATACATGAACTGTACCTTTAATTTTACTTACTAAAAGAAAGCACTCTTTTTGAATGTTTCATACAAAACTTAAATACAATCACAGAAGACAACATGAGCATATAAAGAAAATAAACGAAAGTAAATATTATTGCGCTTTTTGACCGTTGCCAAGTTTGTTCTTACATCCTTATGATTGGGAAAGGGCTGCGATTGGCTCTAAAACTGACAGTGCTGTTCACCAATGAGTGACGCTGACACTGAAAAATGCACGGTAACAGTCTGTATGCACGTAATAAAGCGCACATTGTGCTGATCCGTGATAGATGCAGTGGAGAAAACTCGCTCTAGGGACACACTCGTGTCAGGATCCACAAGTATCACTTTAATAGTGATGGAGGAGAGGAAAAGTTAGACCTTACAAACATGCCAGCAGTTCAAAGGTTCTAAGACACCCACAAATTTAACATACAATATTAGGTGTTTAGGGCAACCCAGTGGCGCAGTAGGTAGTGCTGTTGCCTCACAGCAAGAACGTCGCTGGGTCGCAGGTTCGAACCTCGGCTGGGCTGGGTCAGTTGGCGTTTCTGTGTGGAGTTTGCATGTTCTCCCTGGGTTTGCGTGGGTTTCCTCCGGGTGCTCCGGTTTCCCCCACAGTCCAAAGACATGCAGTACAGGTGAATTGGGTAAGCTAAATTGTCCATAGTGTATGAGTGTGAATGTGTGTGTGGAAGTTCCCAGAGATGGGTTGCGGCTGGAAGGGCATCCGCTGCGTAAAAATCGTGCTGGATAAGTTGGCGGTTCATTCCGCTGTGGCGACCCCGCAAGGGACAAAGCCGACAAGAAAATGAATGAATGAATGAATTAGGTGTTTAGTATAGTTGTAACCAGGGATAGGACGCTGACAACAGGATGCGGATCCACATGCAGGTTTATTTAAAGAGATGGTCAGGCAAGCAATGATCAATACAGGAGCAGACAGAAGTATAAAGGAAATCCAGAAACGTGGTCAATATAGAAGGCAGATGGTCACAAGGCTGGCAGCAGACAGGGAGAAACAGATAATCAAGGCGAGGGTTCAAACAAGGCAAGAACAAGACAAGGTAACGCTTGGAATTGTGACTGTGAGAAGACAACAAGACTCGGCAACTGGAGTGAGTGTGTGTGCTGTTTATGTAGTGTGTGTAATCAGTTCTTGAGTGGCTTCAGCTGTGGGATGTAATCAGTGATGATATGGAACTGGTTGTGTGTGATGTGAGAGTAGTGCATGTTTGGAGATGTAGTCCATTAGGTGGCAGATTTGTAGTCCATTAGTGAATGCATGTTAAACAGCGATCTATGGGGAGAAGATCGCTGGTGATCGTGACAATAGTGTAGATAAAAGGAAAGCGGAAACAAACATACACAAAAATGGGGGAGTTCATGGTAATGTTGTTGCTCAAGTGTTTAATAAAGCTTCATCAGCAAAGTGTGAATTTACATCACATTACAATCAAAAGCAGAGATAGTTCTAACACACACAATAAATTATAAACAAACATGAGCGCCGAGCCACCAACGGCACATCGTCAATTCCCTACATACTGTTTGCTAGCAAGATGACAGCTTTTTTTCAAAAACGCCATCTAAACGTGAAGCTTTTTTAAAACCAAATGGTTAAATTTTTTACATTTTTGGCTGCATTGTTGTTGAGTAAAAGTGGCCTTAGGGGCAGATCACACCGAACGCATATTTATGTTCCAAAACGTGAGGCACACAACACTGCCTTTTTGTTGACAAGAAAAAAAGAAGTGTGGTGCGCTTTTTTATGTTGCTAGGCAACGACTGAATCAGCTGGGTATTGTTAGCTAGTGTTGCTGTTGATATTAATATAATTTTAATATCTAATAATATTGTGATATTTAAGATTTGTGAGTCATACAGCACCGGATAACTCAAAACAGCAATCACAAGTCTCTCCTCCATCTTCAAAAGTCTCCGTAGTTGTCTTGACAACGCAAACACTGCAGGCACCTCAACGGAAACCCCGCCTCTGCTTTCATTTGATTGGAGAATGAAAAAGACGCGAGTGACGTAACACACTTTTTCTGTTCAGAGATTTCTTTGCACAGCATGCAAGGGTAAAAACACTAGGCACAACAGGCAGTTAAAATGTGAGGCACACAGGTTGCATAAGCAGCACACACTACGCTCGCGGCCGTTAGTAAATCATTTAAAAAAGGAGCCTTGATCGGCCCCTTAGGCTGTTTTCACAATTTTCTTGTTTAGTTTGGTTGACTTGAAGAGGGACTATGTTTTGACATAATTCACAAAGATGTGACTTAGTAAAGCGTGAAGTCATGTATGATTCTAATTGTTGCATTAGTCTGAATGTAAATCTCCTCGTCAGGCAGCGCTGGAGCAGTGTGAGAGACTGGACCAAAGCGCATCAAGCGAAAGGTATTAACAAAAGAAAAATACACAACTTAAGACACTTAAATGCTTGTATTTGCACCAGCTCTGCAATGCACGTCCGCAACTTCATGCATTGGGTTAAATTAGGCTGTCCAGTCTCTGTGTTCAGTCCGTTACTACCATGGTGGAAACCCATACAGGCAGTCAGGCAGCATAATGCAGAGTGGACCAAAGTGCATCAAATGATCTGTAATTAAAAGGGGATAAAAGAAAAATTGAATAAATGTATATATTTTTATGTTAGACACACATTTAATGCTTGAATTTGCACCAGCTCCACATCCACAACTTCACGCATTGGGTTAAATTAGGCTTTACAGTCTCCTTCCATTGTATCTGTTCAGCTGAGGGAAAGGAACCAACCCCATGATGTCAGACACAGCGTCATTCCAAGATGGCGGTGCCCTAGGTCTAAAATCTATAGTAAAACATGTTGTTTTCTTCTAAATGGTTACATTAATCGAGTGTTTAACAGGGCTTGACATTAACTTTTTTGATCACCAGCCACTGTGGCTAGTAGATTTCCAACATTACTAGCCACTCATCATTTTCACCAGCCACACTTTTTTTGTTGGGAAAATTTTATATGCATAAATTTGATTTTGGCATGCTAAAGTGACTTGATTTAGATGCGTCATGTCCACATGCCTTCTCATTCATTTAACTTCTTGTGTGTATTGTGTATTAGCTTGCTCAGTGTGCATGAGCAAATGGGTTGTGTCGCAATACAATCAGTTTTCATTTCACATGACTTTTCAGGGCTCAAAATTAAGGATTTACTAAATTTATCTCGGACCACACCAAATAAGTATTTCTTAGCCACAATTTTTTAACGTGTCAAAACAAGGAAAATATAGCTGTATAGGTGCACTTTTTAATTCAACAAAACTTTTCTTTAAAAAAAACTTTACATTTAAAAAAGAATTATTGTCATGTATGTAAAATATGCACAGTAATCTGTCCTGGCTTAAAGTCCCAGATCACCAGTTAACTACACATAAACGGCGAGTAATCTCCCATTAAAGCAATGTTATTGTAAAAAAATATAATTAAACCATATTAACAAAAATAACTGTAAGCAAAAGAAAGCAGGTGAAACATACCATGTGTGATAAGGAAAGGATGGTCACGTGCACACGGTTAATATAGGCCTGTTAATAATCTGTTCAAAGAATAATTAAAATGAAAGCAGTGACCGCGGCTGCTTACAAAAGAATATGTGTATTTTTTTTTAATCTTGAGCTCTTAAAAGCAGCAGGACTGTGGGTGCACTGTCATCGCTCTGTGTCCAGTCTATATCAAAGGGAACCGATAGTAGTGATGTGCGATACCACTGATTTCCTATCCGATCCGATACCAAGTAAAATGAAGGCGAGTATCGACGATACCGATCCGATACCGATACTTTGCCCAAAAATGACTGTTTGGAAAATTAAAAGTAGAAAGTAGTTTCCTTAAAAGTGTCACTTCGTACTGAATACGAGACATATTACGGGTTATTCTTGTTTATTGTTTATAGATGAAGAATTATCATACAAAAAAGCCAACTTACATATTTATTGACAGCATCTGAGCATGTATATCTTAAAACGCCTGCCTGAACATCTTAAAAAAACATTCACACTTCTACGTTTAGTGACAAGTTAATCCTGTTCCCATGAAAGTGTTTTGAACCTTTTTTCGTTGTTTTATCAATGTCACAAAAAAACCCAAGCCCCCAAAATACAGCCAAATCGCCATATTTTCTCCCTCTGTACCTGGATAGTGCCTGCCTGCTGCACCTAAGGACTCTGAATTCGATGTCTCTCTCGCCCTAGCAGCACCTGTGCCTCTCCTTTCCTCCTCTTCTGACCGCCTAGTCGTGACGTTGTCATATTCTGTCTTGCGATTTCCATGTAGATGTTTGATTAGGTTTGTGGTATTACCACAGTACCTCACTGTTTTGTTACACGTGTCACAAACTGCACCGTTTGAGTTTATGGAAGTGAAGTAGCTCCACACATAACTCTGCTTGCGGCCACCCATATCCAATGACAGCGTGACTAAAACACATGTGCCAGCAGACTGAGTGGCTACTGGCTAGCTAGCGTGATCTGACTGCAGTTGTATTGTGCCATATTACGCACATGACTTTGCAGGCGGAAGAACAAGTAGTTCCGACTAAGTTGGCATATTCAGATAAACTAGGGTAATTGTGGTTACTTTCCACTGTATTTCTATTTCCAATAAACTACATATTTGCTCCAAATTATTGAAATATCGATATTTTGATAAGATAATCGATTCTAGAACATACAAAGCTGGTATCGGAGATATCGATATTGTAGTATCGATCCGCACATCACTAACCGATAGCACCAGTTGCGCTTTCTCTAGGCACGGTTGCTTCTCGCAAGTAAACAACGGGTCGCGCGCATCCCATCGCCTGTGCATGCGAGTGATCATCCTCTCGTTCTGTATTTACCTGCTTTCTTTTGCTCGCACGAACACAGTTATTTTTGTGCTGCTTCTCGATACTAAGATCACATTTGCACGAATATTAGGCCATGCTTATTGTCGAACCTTGCTTTTAAGAAAACTACAATTTAAAAATGATTTCCAACCAGCCAAAGTGGCTAGTGGAGGTGTCTGTCTAACCCGCCAAAGCTGAAATCTACCCGCATTTGGCGGGTTGGCGGGTGTTGATGTAAAGCCCCGGTGTTTAATATATATAAAAGTGGAATCCAATGTACAGAATAAGGTAAACTTAACTGAGTGCTTCATTTGCCCTTTAAGGTTCACTTTTACTGTGAGGTACACGTTTGTGCTTTCTATGCATTAACATGTTCCTGTAAAGATCTGTTACTGCCACAGTGACAGATTTTGTTATTTCTGAGAGTGTAAGTATACTTGCTTTTTTTTCCCCTCATAGTCACAATGTTGCTCAAATTCAATACAAGATTCATTAGTTGGTATTTTTTGTAATTCTCCCCCTCACCTGACTTCATAATGTCTTAAAAGCAGTTTTAAGACATACAATTGGGAACACAATCTAAAAAAATGCTTTTGCCCTCAAACATTTGTTCTTAAGTGATTCTAAAAAAAAGCTTGCCTTTGTCGTTTTAAATATGTTCTGCTTTCTTTAGTAAGTTTAAATTGTATAATCTCCTTTTTTATAGCCTTTACCCCATGAATGAACTCCGCAAGCCTAGAACGTTTCAGAACAATATAAAGTCTTTGACTCGGTCTGCCAGTTAGTTAGCTTAGTTAAGTGATTCAGGTTAGTTAAGTGAGTCTGTAGTGTGAAAATAGGAACCCTGTCAATCAAAACCTGAAAGTGATCGAATCTTCTGGCTCAATCTCCGAAAGCAGCCGCACAAGGAAGGTCTGACGCTTTCAATGAAAATGTCCATCAGGGATTACACACACACTTACATATATACACAGACACACACACACACACACACACACACACACACACACTTATGCTCTGTTCTCTAAGTGTGGCCTTGGCATTTACAAAGAGCTTACAAATCCTGCTTTTGCCTGCAGGCACCCGAGCTCAGTGTTACACAAGTACTCTATTCTTTCTCTCTCGCGCACAGTCTGTGTGTGTTTCATTTTGTACATACATATATTTGCATGTTACAGTTCCAATTACAGTTTGTTTTATTCTGTTTACATGTGATTGTGCTTGTCGTTTAAGCTTGTCGTTCTTTAAATTGCAACCAGAAATTGTTGGGTTTATTGAAGCTGTGGTGTATTTAATGATTCTAAAGGGAATTTGTATGACTTAATATAATGTAAATGATGTTTCTTTGAAATATGTAAAGGGAAAATAACACATTATATTTACATTAAAAAAAATTCCATATTTAGGACCGCGGGCACCACTATTATTTTTCGATGATGAAATTAGGTTGCTTCCGCTCTGGCACTCCATTGGTTTCTATTATAAATGCAGCACAGCTGAGTATACAAAACAACGCATTGATGCCCAGTTGTGTGGCTTTATCACACCAAGCAAATGAATGTTTTTTTTTTTTGTTTTTTTAAGTGTCAAAATTAAAGTTTGAGTAACTTTCTTTATTTAAAAAGGCAGTTGTTTAACTATCATTAAGCGGTTATCACTTTCTGTTTTGGGCCTGAAAAAGCACTTTTCAGAGTGAGACCAGCTCAATGCTGAAATGAGCAGAATGAACCATTTTGCCTCAAATCCCCTGGTCTTCCCTTGCAACATGTTAAAACATGTTTAAAACTGTATTCAATGTTGTTTAAAACAAAAAGCATGATGATTTTCATTGTCTTAATCAGTTTTTATCACTCTCTGTTTTGGGCCTGAAATAGGCCTTTACAAAGCGAGATGCTGAAATGAGCAGAATGAGCAGTTTTGCAAATTCACTCAGATCTTTTGGTTTTCTCTTGCAACTTGTTTAAACAGGTTTTAAAATGCATATAATGTTGTTAAAAAGAAAAAAGAATGATTATTTTAATTGTTTTTATCCCGTTTAGTTTTGGGCCTCAAAAAGCACTTTTCAGAGCAAGAACAGGTCAGAATGAGCAGTTTTGCCAACTTTCTTAAATCCGTTGGTTTTTAAAACATGCTTAAAACTGCGTGTAATGCTGTTTAAAACAAAAAGCATTATTTCTATTTTTATTTATTATTGTCCTTGACCCTTAAAGATATCTTTTGAGAGGTTTATTTTAACATGTACAGTACAAACAACAGCAGTCTAAACAACAGAACATTGTTGCTTCATTTTACCACTTGTGCTTCTGTGAGATACAGTCATATATTCATTCATTCATTTTCCTTCAACTTAATCCTTTTATTTATCAGGGATCGCCACAACGGAATGAACTGCCAACTATACCCGTGTATGCTTTATACAGTAGATGCCCTTGCAACCACAACCCAGTACTGGGAAACACCCATACACACTCATTCTCTCACACACACACACACACACACACACACACACACACACACACACACACACACACACACACACACACACACACACACACACACACACACACACACACACACACACACACACACACACACACACACACACACACACACACACACTCATATGCTACGGCCAATTTTGTTTATCCAATTCACCTATATAGCAAATCTTTGGACTGTGGGGGAAACTGGAGCACCCGGAGGAAACCCACGTGAACATGGGGAGAACATGCAAACTCCACACAGAAATGCTAACTGATCCAGCCGGGACTCGAACCAGCGACTTTCTTGCTGTATGGTGACAGTGCTAATCACTAAGCCACCGTGCTGCCCTACATTCATATATACTGTATAAAATTACCAAGACTGTTCTGGTAATCAGAGATTTTTATTTTCCATCTTATTTTGCTTTATTTGAAAGGTTTATTCCTTTGTTCTTCATCGGGTCAACCTGCTGTTCGAGAGTTTCAGTCACTTACAAAGCTAGTGGGAGAAAGCAATCAGTGTCTGTCAGTTAAATACAGTTATTCACATAATTAATGAAATTACTACCATTGCACGATTAACTGTACATTCACACCGAAAGCGGTGAGAGCGTCAAAGTAGCCAGGAGTCATTCATTTTCAATGGGAGCTGGCGGCGATAAGCGGCGAGGAGCAGCGCGGCGCGTTTTCGTCGGTGTGGGCATCGAGGAGGGTTGAAATCAAGTCAACTTTATGGTAATGAGCTATGACTCGGTTCAGCGGCAAGCAATCGGAATGTAGAAGTCCACCGCTTGAGAGGAGTCCAGAGAACAGTCACTGTGAACTTTGGTTACAACCACAGTTGTTTCCAAGGGTTTGATTATTGCGGTTGCTGGATTTCCAATTATTTGCAATGTTTTCTTACTGGAACGTAAATTTAAAAAGTTACTGGCGAGTTACTAATGTGCATCAATGTATATAAATATCAATATATACATCAATATATAAATAATTCTTTAAAAAGGCGGGAATTTCATGCGACAAAACAAAACAGTATTGCTGCTTCAGAATATTTTAGGCATATGGACACATAGTGAAGCAAAGCCACCCCACATGCAACTGGATCTTCGGCAGTTAAGTGAATTTGATAATAAGTGTGCAACATCTTCAAAGCATGTTTTATGCGGGAATGTAACTGATATTATATGCTTCATTGGCTCCTTTAAATACGAGATCAATGTAGCGAATTTTGACGCTCCCGCCGCCGGAGCTGAAGGCAGACAGCGTTGTCGCCAGGGCGGCCAGAGCGACCTTTGACGCTCTCGCTGCTTTCGGTGTGAACGTACAGTAACACCAGTAAGGGAAGAATCTGAAAATGTTCACTAATTTTGATCACTGTTGTTTTTCAAATATCTAATTTAAGTATGTTATACTGGCTTATTTGGATGCGGCTGGAAGGGCATCTGCTGCGTAAAAAGTGTGCTAGAATAGTTGGATGTTCATTCCGATGTGCCGACTACTGATGAATAAGGGACTAAGCCGAAGGAAAATGAATAAATGAGTGAATGAATATACTTTGCTTCAGAATATAAGTAGTAAAGTTTCTTCTGTTTTTTTCTTCTTCTTTCTTTGGCATTCTTATAATATAAACTGATAAAAATACAATGCACATATCAAATATAAAAATGAGGTCGTGAAAGGAGTACTAACTAAATTTGACATTTTCCAGAAAATTCACAATCAAGATGTCAATCCTGTTGATTTCACATTTAGCTTAAGTCAATTTTGTTTGTATTACATGGATGAAAGTGCTAGCTGTCATAAAATCAAAGATTTAAATGTCTTGCGCATTAGAGTTGCACTTGGAATTTAGATTTAATTTCACTAAATGCCTTTTCTTAAGTTAATGACATGAGAATTTGCTAAACCACTGATCTTTATTAGTTTAGTGCTCTAAACTTTATGCTATCGTCATTAAAAGACCTTTCCTTGAATAAAACAAATGGAGAAAGTCAGTGTCAGAAACAAGGCAGCAATCAAGTGATGCTTTTATACAGTATAATATATTCAAGCATAACTCACATTCTGAGATATTCGCTACGTTTACAACATCATTAGTCAAGGAAGCTTTTGTGAAGCTATGTGAAGGAAACTATTACGTCACGCAAAATACATTTTTATTGTTTATTATTGTTTGTGGCTTATTGCTAAGGCCAGACGGAATCTGCGGACGTTTTTTGCAATTTCTGCGGAGAATTTTGGTAAAAAACTGCGGATTTCTGCGGAATTATTTTGGAGTCTCATAACTAAAACCTTAATATGTGAAATATGTGTAATTTAAAAACTGAATAAATTCAGATTTATACACATTTACTCAAGTAAATAATCAGAATTAATGATGGCCTAAAAATCTGCGGAATTCTGCGGAAAAGTTTGCACAGATTCCGTGTGGGCCTACTCATTTCTACTACTACTACTAACAACAACAACAATTATTTTACTATTTAATGCCTCAACATTTATAAAATTGTAGGTTGTTCTGTAATGTTTACCTTTCTGAGTTATTCTGAGACTTTCTTTATAGAGAACAGGCTCGTTGTTATTCTCTATGACAACTGGACTACACTAGTAATGGCCTTTGTTTTTGTTTCTTGTTCCACAGAACTTTAAATTTAGTGTCAGTGCAACATTGCCAAATGTTGTGGGAAACACTGTTCAAGTATTTGTTATACCCTCCACCTCCTCCAACATATATACAATAACATACAGATCGCCATTACCGGAACTGAAAGTAATGTAAATTCACTTACAAAGAACAAATTGATGAATGGCTCTGTCTTCAATTCCAGAGAATCCACTGTAGTTTCTAAAGAAATTCCATCACTGTATAAACACACATTAAGAAAGTCAACAAAGAAACAAACGTGCGCCAAACACAACTTCGCCTTTCGGAGTTACATGTAAAATCGTCATGCTATAAAACGATGTTGGTCAGACAGTAGTTGGCATACGCACTTTAATATAGATCAACATTAGCTTGTGTAGACTGTGTACAGTACTTTCGTGTGTGTTTGTTTAAGGTTTAGAATGGATTTGTCTTCTCAGGACAGACGACACATTAAACCTGGTTGATTTATGAATGCACCGAACGAAATGAACACCGCTTGGGATACAAAAGCTCGACGGGACATTCCATTCTTTACTAGGCGTCTGACTAGATGACTGTGGCGTAAGAGGGACGGGGGGTGAACGCGCCAGACATACCTGTCAAGGCAAAGCCATATCAGGTGCTGTTCACAGACGTTCAGGTAGCTGTTGAATGGAGGAGGTTGGAGGGGTGAAAGGCCATGAAGACCCTCTCAACAGATGACCCTCTATCTAAATGTGTCACTTTAGATTTTTTTTTTGCCTTCTAATCACCATTTGTCATTTCTTAATTATTTATTTAATAAGGGACAATAAACATTAATAGTACATTCATTATGTAAAATGTGCCAGAATTTTAATTTTTTTGGTTTTTGAACTCTGTTACACATTCACTTGCAGTAGTCAACAGATTGCAAAAAAAAAAAAAAAAAACAATTGCAAAAAAAATATATAAACCTATATAAGTTGCCCACCTTAACAAGGGGGCGGAGCCAAAAGCTCAGCTTTGTGTATAGCAACAGACAAGCAGACAGAGAGAAGCAACATGAGTGAGAGGACCAGCATTCAGCTGCACATGTACGACTCAGACACAGACCAAGCATAGACTATTGTGGAGGAATCAATACTTCTAATGTGCCAGAATGTGTCAGAGTGGTAGTTACATAATCATTTGTGTCTTTGTATAGTTTTACAGCTGCTATGTAAAGATGCATGCATCATTCGTATAGGGATGTAATGATTAACCGGTTTTACTATTAACCACGCTTTAATTCATCACGGTTAATTAATCATAAAGGCTTCTCAACACAGTGTTTCTGCATGGAACAAAACTGCAACTAAACACATTTATGCCAACTGTATGCTAGTTTAAAGTTCCGAGCTTATGAACCGAGACTCATAACCACGCACACTGGATTAACTTTGACTGAGGCTATAAATAAGGCAAGTTCGTTATTTCCAATGGAGGGACGCGCACTCGAGGCATCGCGCTCACACTTTCCAGCTGCACCTAGTTGAGATGACAGGGAGCTTCTGTGACAGCGGGAAATGCAAACGGCTGAAGTTTAAGGAAGACGCAATGAAAAGTACACATGTTTGCAAACCCACCTAAAGTTACAAACAATGGCGCGGATGAAAGCGATCATGTGGTGAATGTTGATCCGCCAGCCCAGATCAATCGAGTGTTTTCAGAGCGAGTGCTGAAAGACTCGGTGGATCAGCTGTTTTTAATGGCCCGAATCTCGATACATTGCATTCACTGCGTGTTCAGCGCAAATGGCCGCTAAATGTAAAATCTCTGTTGCTCATTCGCAGGAAGACGATGAAAGCTCCTGTGTTGAGTCCAATAAGTCTTACATCCAAAAATAGAGCAAGGGTGTTTCTTTGGTGACATCGCTTTGACTCACACGCTGAAAATGGCGGACGTGAAACAACAAACTGAGGATGTGGTAATGCATGCGTGTCAATCAATATTGGTGGGCGGGGGGACCGGACTCATACGTCAAGTTGCTGTAGGTCTCAAAAACGCTCCAATTGGTCCACCGTTTTTATGTTTTTAAATCGAAACAAAAAGGACTGGGTGTGTTTATATCACCCCAATATGATGGTCTATATGCTATACCTACACACATGTCTGTCCAAACAGCTTGAAAAGTAGATTTTTCACCATAGGTGCTTTAAAGTACATCTAACTGACTAAAAGTCAGTACACTTTGTATGATGTAAAACCCAAACATCTGAATCCTGATTAAATGATTAAAATAAGTTAAAGTAACTCAAAAAACTTTTTTATATTCATCAATTACTATAAATGGGGCGGCACAGTGACTCAGTGGTTATCAGTGTCGCCTCACAGCAAGAAGGTCACTAATTTGAGTCCCGGCCGGGCCAGTTGGCATTTCTGGGTTTCCTCCGGGTGCTCTGGTTTTCCCCACAGTCCAAAGTATAGATGAATTGGATTAACTAAATAGACTGTAGTGTATGAGTGTGTGCGTGTGTGTGTGCGTGTGTGTGTGCGTGTGTGCGTGCGTGCGTGTGTGTGTGTGTGTGTGAATGAGTGTATATGGGTGTTTATATGTATATGGGGAATAGTTGACTGTTCATTCCACTGTGGTGACCCCTTAAAAATAAGGGACTAAGCTGAAGGAAAATGAATGAATGAATGCATTACTATAAACAATCACAATTTTGATGGTTTAATATAGCCATACTTTCAGCTTTTTCAAATTAATTTCAGCTATATTTGAGTCTGAATGCAAGTATAAAACATAAAAACAAAAGAAAATTGACCAAATCTAGTTCTTCTTAAAGGCACATTACAATTTAATATTAATACACAATCTGATAATAATCTTCTAATGCCAGCATGTACTGTACATATATATTGTTCCTTCATGTCATCTGGCCAGTATAATCCTGACAAATTGGTGGAGAAAAAAAATATTTCTAAATGTAACTGCTTGTCAATGTATAAATAATTGAGCTGGCCAATCAGATTATAGTAGATTGGGTTTACGGTTCACAGAAAGTGCAAGGCATCAGTTTGTTGTTGTTAGGTTATATTGAAATAGCAGAACATAAATATTTGGCGACTTTGGAAAGCTTATGGAATATGGAGACTTTTTTAAAAAACCTTTTTTTTACTTCAGATATTGCCCCTTTGAGTTTAAAATATAGTATAATTTAAGTGATCAATGTCATTCTTACCTGAATGTTGTCAAGTTTTGTGTTTTCAACATGTTAGACATATTAAAAGAGTTATGAGCTTATTCTAAAATATTGTTTACAAATAGTTCATACTTAATCCCAAAAAGAATTTCCTTCAACCATTTTTCTTAAACTTCATGAAACAATTAGCATAATGTTACTAATTAATAACCCCCCCCCCCCCCCCCCCCCAAGAAACAAAATAAATTCCTTTACTCAGAAATAGAAAAAGAGAAAGTTTATCTAAAACCCAAACGTATCAGTTTGCATACATATTTCATCATGGATTGATGTGTCTTTCATTAGATGTAAGGATATATCTTCCATTAGCCCTTATCTGTCTCTCTGAATTGTACATTTGCATCTTCATTTATAATGCCTGATTAATTTCTTATCTGTAGAGTACAGCATGAAAACACACTCCCTTATGTCTTGATAAATCATCATTTAGATTTTTTATTTAATGAAAAAATCTCATTGATCTTTTTAAAATGCTTGTTTTTGTTCATTTGATTTGGATTAACTTGAATACACTACTATAATACTATCTGAAATCTTTATTAGCTTCATGTGTTCCTGAGAAAATCATTCGGAAGTGGGTTTTTAAACCGGTTTCAGTTTGCCATGGCCTGTAATACAAATACAAATAGTAAAACCTGTTCTTATTAGCATATAACATATTATAATAACTAATTTACCCATAAAATGCATTGATGTCCTCTGTCGATAGAAAAACAACCTAAAAAAATATAGTAACCAACAATCCAATGCATTCTACTTGAATAAACATGAAGAATTACAGTATTTTTTGACTCATTTTGACTAATTTATAACATGATATCAAGTTCCAGTAGTTCACTTCAAGGAAGTAAAGATGTATGCGGTGGTAAACAAATGAAACTGCATGGATATATTTGTTCCCATAAAAATGTTGTTTGCTGTATTTTTAATTTGATGATTTGAGGTTGTTAATGGTGTCTAAAACACACTCTTGCTAACACGCACATGCTCATATTTAAATATGCATCAAATGAATGTACAAATACGGACTTAATTTTTGTGGTAATATTTATTTGTTTTTTCCCAAGTAAAATGACACTCAATCCTTAAATCATTTTTAATTATTGGCTCTCAGTAATACTTGATTCTAATTGGCCAATCATGACATTCCAAGCCGTGTTATTTTTATGTAACAATTAATCCAATAACACGGGCTCATTATGTGCTTTCACTATCATCTTGGCAGTTAATGAAAATAAATAAATAAGTAAATAAATTAATCAATATTTTACCCCCTTATTGTAATTTTATTAAATTAACCACTGTGTGCTTAAATAAACAAAACAAAAAAATTGTCAGGGGTCTTAACATGGATCCATAAAAACAATCCATGATTGCACAGATAATGACATGAGGATTAGTGTATAAAAAAAGCATGTTTTATCACTTGTGATAACAATGTAATTAATTTAATAATAGTGTAACAACATGCTACTTACAGTAAACTGCTTTAGAACAACAACAATTATTGTGAAATGCTGTTACAGTCGCCAGCGATCTAGCTACTCTGGATCTACACACACACCACAGTTAAGAACTACAAATCCTGTCAAGCACCACACACACACACCTGTTTTGGTTTTCCCTGATTACACGTGTGTAGACTCACAGCTAAAGCTTCTCATTGTTTCATTTCCTGGACTATAAAGAGAGCACTCACATACACATCTGGAGTCTTGTTATACTGTTTGTGAACATTACGCCTTGTTTCCCTTGTCTAGCCTAGCCGTGTTTTGACCCTTTGCCTTGTTCTCTCGTTTTGATTTCTTTTTGCCTGTACCGACCATTCGCCTGTTTGTGACCACGATTTTGGATTACCTGTATGTACCTGTTTGCTCTTGTGATCGACATTTGCCTGCCTGCCTAATCTTGTAATTAACTGCACGTGGATCCTCATCTCCATTGTCGGCGTCCCTCACATAATGAGATACATGTTATGTACCAGTACACTTTAATTGAAAACCCATTTTCAAAGTTTGCATTTACTTAATATATGTTCATCTGCTTACAATATCTGTTTCATATTTTTTTATTGTAAAAATATTAGTCAGTATTTTGGAGCATATTGTGCGTTGGTTGATCTCTATTGGCTCTCTGGTGAAGCACACAATGGTGTCCTCAAGATCACATTGATGAATGAACGCATAGGCATCTGTCACTGTTACTATGGTTACTACTAATGTTTGGGAGAAGCGCATTTATTTGGAACTGTGATTAAAAGGGACTGAAACTATACAACTTTATTGCACAGCTTCCAACCAATCAGTATCAAACATTTCAACACATTATGAAATATTATTTATCTATGATGACACTAAATATGTTTGACAATTGACTCTTTGTTTAAAGTGACATTTCCCCCCAAATTAAAATGACGTCACCATTTACTCATCAAAACTGTTTGAGATTTTTTTTTATACGTTGAACACAAAAGAAGATATTCTGAAGTAGGTGCCAAACCAGTAATATTCCATGGAATTGTTTGCTTCCTAATATGGAAATCAATGACTAGTTTTAAACATTCTTCGAACATTCTCTTTTGTGTTGAGCAGAAAAAAATTATATAAAATAAACGGGTGTTGGAGGCTGAGTAAATAATGAGTAAATGTTCATTTTTGGGTGTAATGTGCCTTTAAGCAGATCTTGCAACACTGTGCAGTGTGTGTTGTAATAATGTTCATGTGCTGACCTTTGGTGTTGTGAGGTCAGGATTCTGAAGATCCTATCAGAAGTGCTGACAGCACTGAATCCTGGGTAATGTGCGCTGCGCGTGGAGGATGTGACATCATCACCAAGTCAGCTTTATCGCTCAGCGTTAATCACAGGAACATTCCAGGAATAACAGGAGCACCTGTGTGTGTGTTTCTGTGTGTGTAATAGAGACTGTGTCAATGTGGTTGGAAGCAAAAACTGTTTAACTGTCAAGCTAGAGAGTGTTGCACTTATTATGTCACATGTAGATTAAACATAATATTAAAATAACTAGATCTTCAGATTTTTAAAGCCGCAAAGTAAAAATAAATTATTTAACAATTTATTTCCAAACTTTAAGTTTTCTTTTGAGATGGCTAATATGTCAAGTGATTTTAGAACCAATTTAAATAAAAATAAATATATAATAATATAAAAGTATTTTTTCCTCTTCAAGAAAATCTTTGATGGTGATATACGGGTACAAGTCAAAATGATTAGCCCTCCTGTAAATTAAAACTGTTAAAATATATATTTCCTAAGTGCTTTTTTCATGCGTTTCTTTATTTATTAATAAATTACAATTAAAGGGGTGGTCCACAGTGTATTTTTAAGGTTTGGTTGTGTTTATAAGATGCAAAGCATATGTGTGCTCATGCTTCATTTATAGAAAGTCACGTTATTTTTTTATATGTCTTACTTTGATTATATACGGCTACTCAGCTAACATGAAAACAACTGTCATATTTCCAAGTTCTTTCAAAAGGCCTGCCCTCAAGAGGCTCTGATTGGTCAGCTAACATAATGTACTGTGATTTGCGGATCGTCACCACGTCACGGTCCTACAAGCACGCGCTTTTGCGCTGTGTAAACAGTATTTGTTAGCCGTATCAGTTTGTGCCTGAATCAGACAGAAAATGAAGAGCACATAGCTGAACCTCACGCCTGCTCTCTAATGTAAAATCTGACAAGTGTCTTTCAGAGCAGACGCATAGAGAGACACTGCACATGCTGCTGAAGAGTGTGGGTGTTTATAGAGGTTTGACTGATAAATATGAATTTGTAGCTAAATTGTTAGCGGTCCTAAACAGCATTTTCCGTTGTTTACATCCTTGTTTACGTCCTCGTTACAACATACAGTTAATGCTAGAAACTTTTAATGTATTGATCAATTTCAACAAATAAAAATACTTAAAGGTTGTGGCTCATAATCCACAGCTTCGTCGGTTGCAGGCATTTTTAGCCGAATCCAGCATTGAACTGGGAGCGATTCTGGAAGCTGTCCTTTGTCAAATGCTAGCTATATATTTTTTATAATTCTCTGGAAAATAATTAAAATTAAATTGTTAGCACTTCTGTCTTTGTGTCGTGTCCTTTGGAAGCATAAATACAGAAACAGAACAACCTTTGTGGAAAAGCAGCATTTGAATGGCATTTTAACTTTGTTTACATTACAGTACCTCTGGCCATGCCCTGTTTCTGTGCGGAGAGTATGCACGTAACCTGAAGCGCGTGTGATCTCACTAGCCCGGATGTTTTGTTTTTGTAGTCCCCAAAGTTTGTTCACTGTAGGTTTTGCTAAGCTAACTCTCTAAAAGCCAATGTCTCTCTTTGTATTGAACTTTGAGTGTATTAAATTAAGAGATGTTGTTTATGATCACACAGCTACATTACACATCAACTAAAGTTTAAAATATGATATCGTAGTGGAGCTTTAAATGCTTTAAAGCATTAATTTGTTTGTTTTATTGAATACACACATACGGTATGCGTACCATTGATAGTCAGTAATATAATGTTCCTAAAACAAAAAATAAAAAAATTTCCATTATGACTACTTGTGCTACACTCAGTTTAGTCCTTCAGTGCGAGCTGTATAAATGTTTTCTCTGACTATAGATGTGTGTTAGTGTGTGTATAACTCCTGCGGAGCCGTTAGGCTGTAATTTGCCCTCATCTGCCCCTGCTTTGCTGTTCGGCCCCAGCTGTAATTACTCTAATGGAGCAGTGCGGAGCCAGGGGTCAGAGCTCCGGCCCTGGGGCCCCAACAAACACAACGGGCCCTTCAGCCAGTCTGAGACAGCAGTGGACAAACATAATGCTCCTGCTGACAGTTCTGTCTGTCAATGAACTTACCTGAGTGAGTGTGTGTGGTTGTGTGTGTCACTGTGGTTATAGTTAGAAGTTTTTTAGGTGACTTTGTATGTGTGAGTGTGGATAGCAGGTAAAATAATTATTGAACATGTCATGATTTTTCATTTAAATATATTTCTAAAGGCGATGTTGACATGAAATCAACCAAGGGATTGGTAAAAACACAAGAAGTATCTTTTTTGGAGAATGCATTGCTTAAGTGATAGCTTAAAAAATATTTAAAAAAAAAAAAAAAAATTCAAAAGGAGGCTAATAATTCTGACTTCAACTGTGTGTGTGTGTGTATATATATATATATATATATATATATATATATATATATATATATATATATATATATATATATATATATATATATATATATATATATGCTGTTGAAGTCAGAATTATTAGCCCCCTTTTGAATTTGTTTTTCTTTTTTAAATATTTCCCAAATTATGTTTAACAGAACAAGGAAATTTTTTCACAGTATATCTGATAATGTTTTTTCTTCTGAAGAAAGTCTTATTTGTTTTATTTAGGCTAGAATAGAAGCAGTTTAAAATTTTTTAAAAGCCATTTTAAGTCAAAATTATTAGCCCCTTTAAGCTATTTTTTTTTCAGTAGTCTACAGAACAAACCATCATTATACAATAACTTGCCTAATTACCCTAAGCTGCCTAGTTAACCTAATTAACCTAGTTAAGCCTTTAAATGTCACTTTAAGCTGTATAGAAGTATCTTGAAAAATATGTAGTAAAATATTATTTACTGTCTTCATGGCAAAGGTAAAATAAATCAGTTATTAGAGATAAGTTATTAAAACTATTATGATTAGAAATGTGTTGAGAAAATCTTCTCTCTGTTGAACAGAAATTGTGAAAAAAAAAAAAAAAAAAAAAAAAAAAAAAAAAATATATATATATATATATATATATATATATATATATATATATATATATATATATATATATATATATATATATATATATATATATATATATATATATATTAATTTTTTTATATATATACTTTTTTTGTGTTCTTCCCAGAAAAATCTTGACAGTTCTCCAGGTCTCATCTATCAACTCTATCTTTAGTTATTTTCTATTGGATTCATTATAAGTCATTGGCTTAGCATATTTAGCAGCTGATTCTTGGCTGTGTTTGGGATCATTTGCCCAAAATATCCACCCTTTGTCATCTGGTAATGTAGGTGTTAAGACTGAAGCGGATAATATTAATTTACACTGGTTGCTTTTTAACTACTTAGAAATTCCAGCTGCTGTCTGGACTTTCCATACCTCCCTTTCTTCATGTGTTCAATACTTTTTCTCTGTGTCATTTCATTTTATTAACTTCATTTCCAAACTAATTATTTTGTTTTTTTTGTATGCATGATTACTTTGATTTTTATTAACTTCTGATAAAAATTTTAAGTAAACAGCACCTTTAGAAATATGTTTTCATAGAAAAATAGTAACGTTCAATATTTATTCACCCCAATCTCAAGAGGAAATGTAGCTATTTTACTTATTGCCAGAAAAGTGGCTAATTTGTACAAATGAATAGGATTTGATTCATACGAAATGATGGATAGTTATTTGAATGTTGAAATTTGAAATTGAACTGTTTTTTTCTTAATGACATAAATATGGTGTTATTTAAAATGAAATCTCTTTTACATAAAATAACATAAAATGTTTTCAGCCGTTTCTATTCATTTTTTTAGACAGCATAATAACAATGTTTTAATGTCAGAAAAAAAATATCATTTATAATATATACTGCTTCTATTATTCATATCAGATGAAAACTACAAAAAGTTTGTGTGTATAGATACGTTTTAGCAGTTAGATAATAATTTTGAGCCTTGCTTGCAAGGTTTCACAGTTTTGTGGTGAAGTACAGATTGTGTGATATAAACGTAAAAAATACCATGGGAATGTCCAGAAAATGAAAAGAAAAATTCTTCCAGGTAAGACTTTTTCCCTTAATGAGTAATTAATGTGCATTTCACTATTGGGCATCAGGTCCACTGGAATTATTGCATCATTTTGTTAGATATTGTCGATTCACAAATCCCCACAAAATGACGGGGAAATTTGGCACTAGTAGAAATTATTTACTATATCTATTTTGAGCTTTCTGTTTCAAACTCTGTAGGACCACCAAAAGTTTCAAATACAGTAGCGCTTCATTAATTCATTAATAAAAAACATATGTTGTTACTTCTCACTTATTACACTTTTATTTAGATTAAACATACAACAAAAATAGTACATAAATCTGAAACCAAAATAAAAACGTTTCTTTAAGCCAATTTAAAATCTTTTTAAAATGTATTTTTTATCACTTTATTTGAGATAGAAATAGAACTGTTCACACGTTTTGTTTGATTTAAAACAAATTTCTAAATATTTTTTATATCAATAATTATTTGCTATTTTTTATTTGTTAATTTTCTATTCATGTTGTTATTCATGTTGTTATTCATTGATTTGTACACGTTTAGAGTATGTTGTAAACCATATATTTAAAATAAATAATTTATAATCAATAATTATTTCCTGTAAATTTTTTTTTTGTTTGTTTTTGCCGAACACTGCAAAAATATAATAAAAAAAAAAAAAAAATTTGGCACACTAACAGAAAAACAATCCCAAGTTTTACCACTCCAATTTTTAGCGTTCTATCTCAAACTCTCTAGCGCCACCAACAGTTCAAATTTGCACTTACTGTACACCTAATAACTTTTTGCACCAAATGCTTTAGAAACAATCAACCAATTGACTGATGGTAATGAAATATTCTTAGCAATCTCCTTCCGTTGTCATTGGCATTTTCTTTCCTCTCTTTCTGTTCATTGCACTTCATTCTTCCACAAAAAAAAAAAATGGTTGGAATAAAGCAGGAGGAACAAGTGGTTGAGCTTGAAGGAAAGGGAAAGGAAAAAGCAAGGAACAATAAAAGAGCGAGAGAGAAAAGGGGGAGAAGGGCAACAGATTTGGTCGTGTCTGTGTGTGGATTTGCCTTTTGTTTGAAATGAAAATTCAGAGTGTTTGTAGGATTACTCTGGATTGGCAGGCCCTCAGGAGCCAAACACTTATCTGTAAAAGTGTGTGCGCGCAAGTGTGTATGTGTGTGTTTTCCCTGAGGAAGACAGCACTTATCTGTACAGCAGTAATGTAGAGTATGGTAATCATCTGTGAGTGTGTGTCGTACACATGTGTGTGAGACACCATTGACTTTAAGGCATTTTGAAGTTTTTCCAATGAGTAAATTAGACCTCAAGATACACAATGTCCAGGATTTCCTTTTGTGGACCAAAATATTGAGAATCCCCAGGTTCACAAGGCAGCTGAATCTTACATGGTCCCTTTCATTGAGTGAATTGTGTATGTAAACTGGTGTTTATATACTGTATTATGTAGTTATGTTTCGTAAGACAACAGACTTCAGTTATGAAAAATTATTAACCAATCAACGATGGAGGAAATATAATACATACATATTTCACCTCCTTTTTGTAATACCTGTGTTATACCTATGTCATTATACAGATTTGTGTCCTGATATGTCACAAAAACACGTATACACACACACACACGATCACACATGTACTTCAAGAATCTTAACTCCAGCCATCGAAGCCATCAAAGTTTATGTGTGTGTGTGTGTGTGTGTGTGTGTGTGTCTACACATAGTATACATTTAAAACAATAACAACTCCACACGTAAGCCAAACGTATACACTATGTAACAAATATCAGATCAGGTGTCAAAGGCCAAGGAGAAAAGGTTTTGAGATGTGATTTAAATAAAGACAGCAAAGGGTCTGCCTTATGTAAAGAGGTAGAGCATTCCATAACTTGGGGGCAGCCACCACAAATGCACGGTCACCTCTAAGCTTACGTCTGGTTTTTGGGACTCTAACCTGCTCTAACCTCTAACTCCAACCTCTGACCTGCTGGCGTGACTTTTCATCTCCTCTCAGCTGTTACAATGTTACTTCTGGATACAGACTCGAGTGAGTGTCTGCAGTTTCCCCCACCGCGTCTATCATGGATCCAGTGCCATGGATCAGCTGTGATCGCCGCTGCGCTGCCGTGTATCAGTGTTTATCATCGGTGCAGAGCGCCAGCGCGTAAAAGCCAATCGCAGATCTTTATGTTGAGCGCGTGACCAATCAAAGGGGTGTAAGAAAGAAATCGCCAGACAAGGCTCAGAAAGCGAGCAGCATATTTATATTTGTTTATTTGCTATAAATGCTCGGGTTGTTCCGTGCATGTACTTGAGTTTTTAAAGGTAAGTTCATATATCTGACTGTTTGCATTAAAGGACAAAATTGTATTACAAATAGTATATAAATATATTCATACATTTTAATACAAGAATTGCTGTGCTGTGAAGAAAATATAAAATTGGGTTTGGAAAGCATCGTCAATGCACCGAGATATCGAATTGAACCGAATCGATGGCATGATAATCATAACCGAATCGAACCGTGAGACCAGTGTAGGTTCACACTGCTAATATTGATATAGTTATAGATAATATTATATTTGTGTCTGTGTGATTTAGTAATTATTGAAATAATTATGTGTCATTGTTTAGTAATTAAATTATGTAAAACATCTGATTAAAAAAAAAAGTGGTTCTGTTTTACTGTAAAACAATATTTTGAGTTGTGAATTAAGTCTTAGTATAAACAAACTGCTAAATGTTCAAGTTAAGTTAAGGTTTATATAGATCTATACTTTTTTCTCTCTTTCTGCTCATCACACTTCAGTCCTCCAGGGTATAATATATAACAATGGAATAAATAACAAGGTAATGCCATTTAATAATAGTGTAATGACATGTAGCATAAGCTGCATTAGAACAATAACTATTAGTAACCTTAGAATTATAAGGTTCTATCTGACATTTTTTTTTTTTGTCAAAATTGAGTTATTGGCATATTCTTAATAATTGACAACTTATTTACGTTATGGGATGTTTTTTTATAAGTTGTTTACATTTTAAGACTTTTTATTTAAAAAACAAATGTTACACACAGACTGTTTGCTATATGGAGTACAAAAACTTTGAAGCTCAATATCTCAAAATTATTCAGAATGCAGATAGAACCTTATAATTCCAAGGTGATGTATTTTTATTTTCAGGCCCTCAAGATTTTATTTTATTTTTATTTTTATTTTTTTAAATATATATTTTAATAGTTATTTTACTTTTACTTATTTTATTTTATTTTGTGAAGTTTATTTATAAACTCACTTCGAGAGGAGCAGGTGCTTATGATTGTCCATGGCTGGTCTCACATTAGCTAACTCGTGATTCACCAATCAGACGATTCCTAACTCACAATAAATAATTTCTATCTTAGTTTCTTTGTCTTGAAGAATCCCCCCCCCCCCCCCCCCCCCCCCCCCCCCCCCCCCCCCCCCCCCCGGCCTTCTTTGTCAAGATTGGGCCCAGTGATTAGAACTGTTGCCTCACAGCAAGAATGTCACTGGTTAAAAGTCCTTACTGTACCAGTCGACATTTCTGTGTGGAGTTTGCATGTTCTTCACATGCGCGCGTGGGTTTCCCCCGGGTTTCCTCACACAGTCCATAAACACGCGATATAAGTAATTTGACCATACCAAATTGGCACTATAGATGAGTTCTTAGTATGCAGTATAGCTGTCCCTATAATCTGTTATTAGCTATTAACAAGTCGGGGGAGTTTATCGAGATCTACCTAAGCTCAAGCTCCCCTCTCGCCCTGCTAAAGGTAGGGAGCCCAGGGTTTGAGGATCTTACAAGCTCAGGGCTCTCTCTCTCTCGAGTGTGTGTGTGTTGTTTGTGAGATGTTGTCAATAAACATACCTGCTTAAAATGCAAACACATATTTAATGTCTTTTTCTTTTACACACACACACACACACACACACACACACACACACACACACACACACACACACACACACACACACACACACACACACACTCACACACTCACACACAAACTCATACACACACTTGTATTTCAAGAATCTTACCTCCAGCTGTCAAATCGTAAGGGTGTGTGTATGTTTGTAATGAGTAGATACAAGTATCCTGCAATTTTAGGATTACATGCAACAACTTAATATGAGAGATGACACATGTAATTTGTCTATTTGGAAACAATACTAAGCCTGAAGTAACACTTACAACGCTCAAATTGCAAACTGTCACACAAAATAGGCTTGCGTGAATGCAATGTGTTTAATAGACAGCACATTAGACTTAATTCTTGACGAGAAAATGTATGTTTGTCGTCGTCTAATGTTCTTTACTTGCTTTATACATACATTTGACGCAGATATGATATTTGTAATGAACTCAGTTTGTGTATTTTGTTGTTGTTGGAAACATGAGGAGTTCTTTGCTCTTGTGAAAAAAACTCAAAACAATAATGGCTCTTTGAGATTGGTTTCCGGGGGGTTGCTATTGGGTTGCTAATGTGATCTGAGTGGTTTCTAGTTAGTTACTCCTGTCAGAAAAACTCAGATAGGCTTTTATATGATTTTATGTGCCACTCCTTCTATTTTAGGTTTGTTAATTTCATTTAAAATATATGGAATAGATATATTAGAATAATGTTGTAAAAAAGAAATAGTTGTAAAGAAAAAAATGATTTTTTTTTATTATTACTAAACGCATATTTATATTACTAATATTTAAATTAAATGTATACTTTGTCTATACCTTTTTTTATATATAGATAAACAATTATATTTTTATAAAAAAAAAATTCATCTATCGTCTTTTCTGTCTTGCTGTCAGTACGTTTTCATGTACAGATATTATTATTATTATTATTATTATTATTATTGTTATTATTATTATTATTATTATTATTATTATTATTATTATTATTGTTATTATTATTATTATTGCTATTATAATTATTATTATTTTTCCTATACAGTCCCATTGTTAATCTGAAGTCGCCACAGCAGAATGAACTGCCAACTTATCCAGCATATGTTTTACACTGCGGATGCCCTTCCAGCTGCAACCCATCACTGGGAAACACCCATACACTCCCATTCACACATGCACTACGGCCAATTTAGCTCACCCAATTCACGTATATCGCATGTCTTTGGACTGTGGAGGAAACCGGGGCACCTGAAGAAAACCCACGCGAACATGGGGAGAACATGCAAATTCCACACAGAAATGCCAACTTACCCAGCCGAGCCTCGAACCAGAAACCTTCTTGCTGTGATGCAACAGTGCTACCCACTGTGCCACCGCTCTGCCCATTATTATAATTATTATTATTATTAGAGAAACTTCCAAATATCTTTTTGAATAAAAAGGATCCGTCCAGTCCGTCTGTGCATCCGTCCGTACAATTACTTTGAATCAAAATAATATTTTATAATCTTTTATATACATTTTGCCCAAATAATCCGCCCATCAGTGTAGTACTATCCACCAGCAAAGTATCATAATTCAATAATTAAAAATAAAATAACTTGAAAATAAAAGATTAATAAATAACATTATTAAAATAAATCTATCTATCTATCTGTAAACAATAATCATCAAAGTTTCAATGCAACGCTCACATTTCCAAGCGTTTAGTGTGTAAGTGTGAAATGACAAGTTACACGGCAGCTTTAAATGCATACAGTTACAAATATATTCAAACCTTAAGAATGAGCAATAATAATAACAATGCTTGTCTAAGCAAACACGAGTAACCAATTACAGTGGAACTGACACTTTCCTAAACACACACATACACACGGATGTCAGTGTGAATCCCAGTGGACTCGCAGCACATTTTGTTACTCCAATCACAAATTAAATCCCATTAAAATGTACAGGCCTGTTAAAGAGAGAGACAGATAAACCCACAGCTTTGAATCGTTCTGTTTATTAAGATGTGTGCGTGTGTATGTTTGTGTGTGTGTTTATTTCCTTGGGCTAAAGAATCCCCCCTTGTCTAGATTAACCCCCCTACCCAGTGTTAAAGGGGTAGTATGCTAATAGACACCCTCAGAGACTGTGTGTGTGTGTATGTGTGTGAAGGGGCCAGTATGGTAATAGGGGTCCCGGTGTGATTGAAAACTGTGTGTGAGAGATAACGGGTTTATGTTGGGTTACAAAACTGCCATTAGTGAAGATCACTCTTTACCAAGCACACACACATACACACACACACACACACACACACATGCCTATTATTACCATTGTATTTTGTCACCTCAACATCCTGGTCACACTTTCACACCCCTTTTTCCTTTCATTCTGAGAAAGAACGAACTTCCTCTTATGCCACTTTTTTTTTTTTTATATTGTGCCTGGGAAAGTGACTTTGAGAGATGTCAATTTCACATAAAGGTTTTTCATATTTTCATTGCTTTATGTACTGAACGAATATATTTAAAGGTGCTGTATGTAAGTTTTTGATTCTTCTAAAGCATAAAAATACCATAATATGTTTGCAGATATTTAAGAAACATCCCAAGTGAACATACTTGTTTAACTGAAAAACAATGCTGAAGTCAGATATTCTGCTTTGAAAATGGTTTTTCCGTGCCGGAACGCTGTCTTTGTTTAGGTAAAGTTAACCTGCAGAATGCCAGTTTAGCCAATTATAATTCAGCACTCCGGGTTGCCTTGTTGGAAAACAGCGTATTTCATTCATTCATTCAGAAAGGCTCTGAAAGCATGCGCCCGTGACCGAAATGGACAGTATCAGACGTCGAAATGAGACAGATTCAGTTCCACATGAGGTTATTAATTAGCAAATTACATAAATATTACGAGCGTAAACATTAGGTGAGCAGGTTACATTGTAATCTCGTGTCCTAACAACACGCAAACAGCAGTTTGACTCTTTGCACCAGACGAAACACGACAAAAATGTAAATACAGCCTTTCAGAAGCACAGAATAAGCACTCACTCACGAAACGGTAAGGTTTAGAATCCATTCAAACTCACATTGTTAGCATTTAGCACTGAATAAAACACACGAGGCTTACCTGAGGTGCACTGTCATAGGTTTCACATGTTGAGCTGTTAGAAATAGAAACCGTTTCTAATATCTCAATTCGAGGTGTTGGGTTAGAACTAAAACTCCTTTTAATATGGAACATAATTCCTTCTATCGCGTGTCGTTGATTTTATTTAGAACACGGTTAAATCACTCGCTCCTGTACTCAATCTCTGGCATCCCACGCGTGTGTTTATTTTGATCTAGGAGTGCAATACCCAGTTCAACCACTGGGTGTCAAACTTACATACTGCACCTTTAAATAAAAATTGAGGTATATAGTATTTTTACATTTCTATTTGATCAATTATATTTAACCTCTTTTATTCAGAGCAACCTAAAATTCAAGGATAATTCAGATATATAATTCATTTCCTAATTTAATGTTTTATTTGTTGTTGATTGAGTGATTGTTTGGGAATTATCACAAGAAAAGTCATCAAATGTCATCAAAAACATGTTGTCACTTTGCAATTTTACACCTAAAAAGAAATATTTATTATTTGTTTGTTTGTTTGTTTACTTACGTAATGTACATACATACATACTTACAGACTGTACATACATACAGTACCGCCGCTCCCTATACGCAGAGTACGCAGGCTGAGTAGGCCCTCGGCTCCGGAGGGGGGCACCATCAGACGGACGGTTGTTCAAAAAAACAATATTAACATTTATTTAATAATATTAACATAAACTGAGTGTAAATAAAATGTATATTGATAATATGTTGTTAAATACATAAAAAAATCATTAATATGTTGATAATATGTTGATAATATGTTGATAATATGTTGATAATATGTTGTTAAATACTGAAAAATTTCATTTTATGATGAACGCAAAAACAAACATGTGACGTAATTTTTTCCGTGTACGCGCATAGACACGTACGCGCGGCGCGGTCCGGTCCACTTATCTGTGCGGCTGCTAGCAGCAAATATTTATCATTGATGCAAGTTGCAACTGTATCCCCGGGAAGACAACAGCAGTCTGGAGCCGAGAAGAGAATCGCGTGCATCATTTTCAGGTAACTTTCATGAATCTGGAAAACATATTTTTGCTTGTTCACTAGTGAGGCTAACGTTTAAACTTCGCCACAACTGCACCAAATCTGCCTTATTTGTTGTTGTTTACGTTCAGTTTTTTTTGCTTTGCGGCTCTGCATTGTGCTTTAAACTATGACAGGACATGTTTGCCCCTCTTCCCCATGTTGCTGGTAAATACACAAACTCAATTCTTTTAATAACTTGTGCAATACTTTACAATTCTCTTTGCACACCAGCTACATACACACGCACTGCACAATTATTTCACTGTATGTATTATTTATTATTATATAGTTATTATATTATGTTATATAATTATATATTATATAATTCTTTGCAGTTGTTTATTGTTTTGTCTATTTCTATACATTTATTATTGCTGCTGTTGTTATTGCTTGTATCACTGCAATGACAATAAAGTCTCTTTAGTCATTACATCGGTGGATTGGTGTGTTTTAGGCCGGTTTTTCATTTTTGTACATTACTATATGAAATAACAAAACTGACTCATTCTGTAATTTCTGAAAGATCAATAATATAAAATCTAATATTATATAAAAGCATGAATTCATTAATGATTATTTTTTCTGAATGTTAAAGTTTTTGTTTAAAAATACACTCAATTTAATACACTTTTTAAATCTTAAAAACCTCAAATGTCTTTGATTTATACTGACAGTGAGGGTCAGTGTTTGTCACCATAGATTATAGTGCAAGTTAAATCCACATTTTGGTTTTAGTTTAGACACATTATGAAGAGTGCTTGACTAGCTCATTGTTTTAATAGTATGTCATGAGATTTTCTCTAAATGACTAATTTCTTCTGTATTGTATATGGAGTTTCAATGCTGAAAATTTGTCACAAAAGAAGATGAGGTGGCCTGATCCAGCACTGCTTCAGAGGCACCAGCAGCAGCACAGGTACAGACACAGAGACAGGATGCAACCCTGAGGACCGCCCATCTCTACAGTTAGAGAGAGGGTTTTATTCCTTACCTTTTGTAAAGTTTGAAATTGGGAATGCTTCTGCAGAAGACATGTCAGTGTTTACTTTGATGTAAACTATTATTTTGTAATGTAAATATTTGAATGTTTAAGTATAATTTTGAGTGTTTAAATGCACATTTATCCATATAAATAAATAAATACATGTTTAAATATATGTTTGTGTGTTTTTGTTCCTCTGTGGGGGCACCACAGTAAAATTTCGCATAGGGCAACCTTTTGGCCAGCAGCATACATGCATACATACATACATACATACATATACATACTTACATACAGACTGTACATACATACATACATACATACATACATACATACAGACTGTACATACATACATACATACATACATACATACTGTACATACATACATACATACATACATACATACTGTACATACATACATACATACATATATATATACATACATACATGCATACATATTGTACATACATACATACATACATGCATACAAACATACTTACATACACTAAAGAGTCCCAATTATGGGTTTTTAAAAAAGACCTTCCATGCAGTGTGTAACACAGCACTAAGTGAATGAAAACATCCAGCTGAGGTTTAAATCTGAAAGTGCTCAGTGTTCAAAACTGTTGATTCTTTAACAAAATTGTCAGAGTCGAATAAATTAATCAAGTTGGGTTCAGATCTTTTGCTGGAACGCGTCGACTTTGATAAGGTACAGCACCAAATATGTAGTTCCAGATCTGGTAAAATGTGAAAGCGCTTAGCGGAGCGCGGGGGATCACGGGACTGATCATGATGCGAAGATGATGATCACTGACAGATGGAGATTCAGCTGCGGGGAATAAAGGGTTAAAGTTCATTTTCACAACAACACCACAGTATAGCCAACCTAGTGCTGTGTTTGTTCCTGTCATTTTTTTTATTTTTGATACAATAACCTAGGCTGCAGCATGAGATTCGGCCGTTTGCAACAACAGAGACTACTATGTAGGGGACTTTGTCAGACTTTGACAGGGACTTTGTCAGTAACTGTTACAGTTCATATTGACCAGATTCTTCTTCCTCCAGATCATAACATGTAAGTGTTACTAAAATTGTTGCCTTATTTTGTGTAGTTTGCAAAATATGTGTTTGTGTGTTATAAGTTATAATCGACCTGCACAGCTTGTAATCACTTATCTATTACAGATCAGTGCTTGTAATGTATCTCTCAGGTTAAATCCTCATGTGGCTATTCACATATCGCGTCCAAAACCACATTGAAAATGCGCCACATGCTTCTTCCTTTAGCGATTTAATGCATTTCTGAACTCGTGATCCTCTGGTGTTTGTTTTTGCTATGGCCACCATCAGCTGTTCCTCACACGCGGCACGGTCAATTTTCAAAATAATTCAACTATCTAACTAACTAACTAACTAACTATAAAAAAACATGTATACATTAATTATATATATACTTCCAGATGACTGATAAATTTTTACATTACCATCACCATCTTCAAGATCCATACAATATTCTAATGACATTTAAACCTGTAGACCAGGGCTATTCAATTGGTTTGTCATGGGGGCCAGTCCATAAAAAGCATCCCAAACGGGGGGCCAGAGAGATATGACTTGCAAAATAATCGATGACACAACAGTAATATAAGAGCTCATATGCTGTATTTTTGCTCCTTAAGACACCCACATTGACTTTTTCTACATTAAAATGTTACTATGTTGTATTTTGAAACTACATAACATCACTGCATTGTGCAATGTGGCTTTTTTTACAAGCATATCCAAATGTATTTTGAGGCACAAAAGCAGTACATTGCTGAAGTAGGCTTCTTCTACATTCAGACACATTCATATGTTTTGTTTTAAACTGCATAACAATTAGGGATGCAACGATTATAAATTTTGGTTGTAAGATTATAGTCTGAAGAATAATCATGGTTTCACAATTATCACCATTATTATGCATTTATTAAATTTAAAACACTACTAGTTAACAATAAAACTGCTTATATATTAAAGTGTTGTTTATTGCTGCTCAATAACCAAATACAGCACAAAATATTAATAAAAACAAGCAATAGTCCATTTCTCTCTTTGAACTTAATTGAAAATTTTTTGATTTAAACATGAGTGATCATTTTACAATGAAAATAAATGACAGAACAATGAATAAATACATAAAAATAAGAATAAATAAAAATAGTGTGTGTCTACTATTAATTTAAGCTTTATATTAGCTAAGAATTTAAATGAACTGTTGTTATCATCTGCGTTCATACATAATCATTTTAATAATTTTTAATAACTCATAATAATGACATATCTTTTGTTTACATTGCACTGAAAGCCACGCACAACTCTCTCCAGTACAGCCTGAGATCATTTCTACTGTGTGCCACGCCTGCAGGGCGGGAGTGTGTCAGTCCACTTGTGAGCCGGGCTAATCATTGCATCCCTATTAACGAAATCAGTGCATTGTACAAAAGGCCTTTTCTGCAAACATATCCAAATGTTTTCGGCTGCTTGCGCCACTCACTCAATGTCAGGTGACTCGCGCTCTGTGCAGCCTTAACTGCAGCTCGTGCTGTATTGAACAGACACACGCCACTTCATAAGTATAGTGGCCGTTTTTTCGACTGAACTAAATTTATTTTTGATGTCTTGGTCACACTATTTGGGAGGGCCGGAACAAATTGCCTCGGCGGCTGGGTTCGGCCCACGGCCGCCAATTGAATAGCCCTGCTGTAGACCATAGGTCCCAAACTCAATTCCTGGAGGGTGAAGCTCTGCACTGTTTTGCTCCAACCCTAATCAAACACAGCTGATCTAACTAATCAAGGTGTTCAAGACTACTAGACACTACTAGACTAGCTGTGTTTTATTAGGTTTGGAGCAAAACTGTGCAGAGCTGCGACCCTCCAGAAATTGAGTTTGAGACCTCTGCTGTAGACTAATATGTAGGCTACTAAAAAAAAAAAAAAAAAATATCCCTAAACTATGTTTCAGTGTCTTTGTTTGATTGTCCTGCTAGATAATCTAAAGGTCATCAAACTTCTGAATTATATCCGATACTTCAAAGAATCTATAATGTCTTTCATATAGTTAAGATTTGCACTTCCTGTTAACATTTCCACTTCCCTCATAAGAGCCCCCTCCTAAACATTTAACTTTCATAAACCTTTCTATTCCGCCCAAATAGATATACACTGTAAGAAACATCTGTTTTCTTTATTTTGTGATTCGTGTTTTTTTTTTTGTTTTTTTTCACCTGTTTATTTCTGTTTTTGAATTGCATTATGGGACCTTGATTTTTTCCAATAACTTTTAACCTTGAAAAGTTTGAAAAAGTTACTTTTAAAATTATTTTTAATAGTTTCAAGTGATATATTGTCTGGGTTGGTGTTGTATATTACGGGACAAAAACCTTGTAATAAACTGCCAGTACATTTTCTGTTATTTTACAGACCTATTATTTCTATCTTATTTTCCTATCTTATTTCTTACACATTATATTATTTCAAACTACTAAAATGTTAATAAAAGTCATTTTTAAGTCAACTATAGAGTTAAATTTTAAGCATCAAAAGTCAACAGAGCAGAGATCAAAATCCCATATTGCAATTCACAACTGTAAATAAATGAATATCCAAAATACTGTTATTTAACAGATATTTTGTACTGTGTAGATTGCTCATCCATGGGTCCAGCAATTCTTCCAGAACTTCACAGCCCTTTCCAAATCAATGTTAGCATATTCAAGTTGCCCATTTTTGTTCTTCATGGCCAATACTTAAACTAAGTGTCTTCATGTAGCCATAGACATGCTAACTGGTGAGTTTTCTCTGTAGCTTTTTTGACACATACAGTATTTTGATTTGTCCATAACTGCTTAATTACATGAATGGGGTAACGTAATTAATCTGTTTTATTTCTCTTTTTTTCTGTTTTGTACATTTATTATTCTGCTTTTGCTAATCAAGTCAAGATTCAAAAGGCTCAAGCTGATTAACATAATTAAATAAATTAACATATTTTTGTGACTTAAAAACAGCCATTTTTTCTTATATAAAAGTTGAATAACTGCTCACATTTACAAAACGGTTTCATTAGTTAATGTTAGTTAATGTATTCATTGACATGAACTAATAGTGAACAATACTTGTGCAGCATCCATTATTCATATTTATGTTTACTAAAAAATTAAATTTGTGTTTGATAACCTTCAATAAATGCTGTAATGTATTGTTTGTTCATGTTAGTAAATATATTAACTAATGCAACATTGTAAAGTGTACCAAATGATTGAAGTATGACATACTCTACAGATTAACTAGATATTAAAGTTTGAGGACAAACTTTATGGTGGCTTGAGAAAGCCGAGTCTGAAAGTTTGAAGTAGTTTTAAAGTGTAAATAACTGAAGTAGTTTTTATGAAGTTTGAAATAGTCGGCATAGATAAGTACATATATGTTAGCATGTTTCTAGTGGTTGCTTAGCATGATTCTAGCATGAATTAGCATGTTACTAGCATGATTCTAGCATGAATTAGCATGTTACTAGCATGATTCTAGCATGAATTAGCATGTTACTAGCATGAATTAGCATGTTACTAGCATGTTTCTAGCATGAATTAGCATGTTTCTAGCATGAATTAGCATGTTACTAGCATGTTTCTAGCATGAATTAGCATGTTACTAGCATGATTCTAGCATGAATTAGCATGTTACTAGCATGTTTCTAGCATGAATTAGCATGTTACTAGCATGAATTAGCATGTTACTAGCATGTTTCTAGCATGAAGTAGCATGTTACTAGCATGATTCTAGCATGAATTAGCATGTTACTAGCATGTTTCTAGCATGAATTAGCTTGTTACTAGCATGATTCTAGCATGAATTAGCATGTTACTAGCATGTTTCTAGCATGAAGTAGCATGTTACTAGCATGTTTCTAGCACGAATTAGCATGTTTCCAGCATGAATTAGCATGTTACTAGCATGATTCTAGCATGTTTCTAGCATGAATTAGCATGTTACTAGCATGATTCTAGCATGAATTAGCATGTTACTAGCATGTTTCTAGCATAAAGTAGCATGTTACTAGCATGATTCTAGCATGAATTAGCATGTTACTAGCGTGTTTCTAGCATGAATTAGCATGTTACTAGCATGTTTCTAGCATGTTACTAGCATGATTCTAGCATGAATTAGCATGTTACTAGCATGATTCTAGCATGAATTAGCATGTTACTAGCATGTTTCTAGCATGAATTAGCATGTTACTAGCATGATTCTAGCATGAATTAGCATGTTTCTAGCATGAATTAGCATGTTACTAGCATGATTTTAGCATGAATTAGCATGTTACTAGCATGATTCTAGCATGAATTAGCATGTTACTAGCATGTTTCTAGCATGAATTAGCATGTTACTAGCATGATTCTAGCATGATTCTAGCATGTTACTAGCATGTTTCTAACATGAATTAGCATGTTACTAGCATGATTCTAGCATGTTTCTAGCATGAATTAGCATGTTACTAGCATGATTCTAGCATGATTCTAGCATGAATTAGCATGTTACTAGCATGATTCTAGCATGAATTAGCATGTTATTAGCATGTTTCTAGCATGAATTAGCATGTTACTAGCATGATTCTAGCATGTTACTAGCATGTTTCTAGCATGAATTAGCATGTTACTAGCATGATTCTAGCATGAATTTTTTACTAGCATGTTTCTAGCATGAATTAGCATGTTACTAGCATGTTTCTAGCATGAATTAGCATATTACTAGCATGATTCTAGCATGTTACTAGCATGATTCTAGCATGTTACTAGCATGATTTTAGTGTGTTACTAGCATGGTTCTAGCATGAATCAGCTTGTTTCTAGCATGAATTAGCATGTGCTAGCATGACTAGCATGTCACTAGTGTGTTGCTAGCATCTTTCTAGAAAAATTAGCATGTCAGTAGGATGTTAAAACTATTAGCATGTGTTAGAATAGCTAGTCACAGTCTATGGGACAGTTGCTAGGGTGTTGTTAGTGGTTGCTAGGGAGTGGCTATTAAGTTTAAAGGTCATCAGTGATTGGCTGCTGGCTAGACCGAGTTAAATGAGCTCAGCCATTAGTCTGTGGGACAGTCTGATGCAGAGTTATGAGCTCACAAAGGTTCATCCAATGTTAAGTCAATGGCAGTCTTTTACAATGGAAGTCTATGGGACAGTTGCTAGGGTGCTGTAAGTGGTTGCTAGGGAGTGGCTAGTAAGTTAAAAAGTCATCAGTTATTGGCTGCTGGCTAGACTGAGTTAAATGAGCCCAGTTAGAAGTCTGTAGGACAGTCTGATGCAGAGTTATGAGCTCACAAAGTTTGACCCAATGTTAAGTCAATGGGACTTTTGGAAATTTTCTGGGTCGTTTTTCAGAAAACCGATAGTCGGATCAGTTAGAAAAGATATAGCAACCCGAGTCAGACCAGTTTGAAAGTTTGACGAAAGTTTGAAGTTTGTAGCTTGAACAGTTTAGGAGGAGATACCCTTTAAAATTAGTCTCAGAAGACGGAAGAAGAAGAAGAAGAAGACGGAAGAATAATAATAAGTTTATGTAGTATATCAGGATGGTGGCTTTCTCAAGCCACCATAATTACAAAAAGCCTATGGGCCCTATCATACACCCAGCACAATAAGGCGCAAGACGTGTACTGTATGGCGTGATTGGTTGCTATTTTCAGGCCAGTGCAACCCTAATTTTCATGTTTTGTGCCATGTTGTTTAAATAGCAAATCCATTTGTGCCACATTGTGGACTCATGGGTGTTCCGGTCTAAAAAGGAGGTGTGTTAAGGCACATTGTTGGTGCGTTGCTATTTTGAGAAACTGAAATAGACAGCGCCGTTGACCAACTAAAAGCTGTATATTATTTACATAATAGTATACATTAAATAACAGCGGTGTCACTTTAAAAATGCACAGATCTATAATGAAAGCATTTGATTGCTAACTGTTTATGCTCATTTAAGACAAAACTTGATGTGTTAAAAAGAAAACCCACCAAGATTGACATTATTGTAATTATATGTAAATGTGTTTAAACGCACACCCTAAACCCAGACTTTGCTCCACTTCAAATCGCATTTGGGAATCCATTTGGGAAACAGCTTCTCTCTATAACTATGCAGTGCATCTGACAGTCATGCTATTGGTCATGCACCACTATGAACTGACTGTTTTGAGGATGGTATAAGAGGGGCAACGGTGCCTGTAAAGGAAAGGAAGGGAATCCTGCCGTTTTTATATTTATTTCAAAGTGTTTTCATGCCTAAATAAAATGAAAGCACAGAACAGATTTACATTTAGGAGCAAGGGGCATCCCCTGGTGGTGCGGCAGTATGGGTTGCATATAGGGAAGATCAGCGCTTTAATGTTTATAGCCCCCCTTCATTGAAAGATTAAAAAATACAGGAGAAATACGGGAAAATACCTTTACTGGATGATAGCGGGATATAATTGTAAATTATGGGAGAATCCTGAGAAAAACAGAGGAGGGTTGACTCTTAACTGACTCTTAAAGGGAATAGGAGATGAGACTCTAATTGGTTTAATGCATGTTATGCTCAAAACCCACCCAGAACTCATTAAGAGAATAAGCACAACCCTGTTAGACCATGCGCCACGGCTCAAACCGCATTTTTCCGTCCTTTAAAATAGCAAAAGTGGATTCGAACACACCCTTAATGCTTTTAGATCGTTAAAATTGAGCCATATAACTGAAAAATGTATCGTTATTATATAATGATATCATCCCTTTTAATATGCCACTAAATTGTTACAAATGCAATAAAAAAGATCTTCAGAAAAGCTTATATTTTTAGAATGCTGTAGGCTCTAGGGGGTTGAATACTTTTCATTGCAACAGTATATATTGTGTGTGTGTTTGTGTGTGTGTATCTCATTAGATGTGCGTCAGTGACCAAAGCGCAGATGAAAGGGTGGATCTGGTTGGCTGAAAGGCAGGCGGGCAGGAAAAGGGCAGCTCTAATTGGCTAAAGAGGAAACGTGTAATGAAAGGCTATTAGACCTGCCAAAAGCTGCAGTGCAACAGAGCGCAAACAGCCCAAATTACCATTATTATTTCTCTCTCTCTCTCTCTCTCTCTCTCTCTCTCTCTCTCTCTCTCTCTCTCTCTCTCTCTCTCTCGCTCTCTCTCTCTCTCTCTCTCTCTCTCTCGCGCGCTCTCTCTCTCTTGTGGAAAACAGCAGCCATTTACCTTCATATTAGGAAGAAAATATACAAGTCAGTGATCATCAGTTTCCAAAATTCATCAAATTATCGTGTTTTCGGCTCAACAACAAGAAAACACTTTTACATTTTAAAGGGTAAATAAATGATGACAAAGTGTTATTTATCACCTATAAACTATAAACCAAAAGCTATAAGCACTGGCACCACAGTGGTAAAGCTTGTGGTAAACTTGATGTGTGAGTAAAATAAAATTAAAACAATGTATTGCCTGAATTTCGCATATTTATATATATTTTTTGCTTACTATCAATGTGATAGTGTCATGAAGTAAATATAGCATTAAAAATTATAATTAAAATTAAAAAAATACTGATTCAGGGATTTTATATAACATGCTACAGCAGTCTACCACTTTAAAGAACACCAAAAGATTTGTTTGATTTTCATAGAAACTTTGAGACCCAGACTCACTTTTCAATTCAAAAGTAACATTGCACTGTTATCATCTCTGATTTAATGAATAGGCTGCAAATAATATTTCATTAACCTTTGTTCATGCATCATGCAAGAAAACAGCAGATATCTTTAATTCTTGGAATATTGGTTCATTAACTTGAGAATTAATTGACATTTACAGTTGAAGTCAGAATTATTAGCCACCCTTTGAATTTTTTCCCTTTTTTAAATATATCCCAAATGATGTTTAACAGAGCAAAGAAATTTTCACAGTATGTCTGATAATATTTTTTCTTTTTCTTCTGGAGAAAGTCTGTTTTATTTCGACTAGAAAAAAAACAAGTTTTAAATTTTTTAAACACCATTTTAAGCACAATATTATTAGCCCCTTTAAGCAAAATTTTTTTCGATAGTCTACAGAACAAACCATTGTTATACAATAACTTGCCTAATTACCCTAACCTGCCTAGTTAACCTAATTAACCTAGTTAAGCCTTTAAATGTCACTTTAAGCTGTATAGAAGTGTCTTGAAAAATATCTAGACAAATATTATTTACTGTCATCATGGCAAAGATCAAATAAAACAATTATTAGGGATAAGTTATTAAAACTATTATGTTTAGAAATGTGCTGAAAAAATCTTCTCTCTGTTAAACAGAAAATGGGGAAAAAATTAAACAGGGAGGCTAATAATTCTGACTTAAACTGTATGTATTTTTTTAGGCATATCCTTGAGTCTCTCTACATCACAAAAAAATAAGGATCTTTTTCAATTTATTTGATCATTTATGAGACTAAAATTTATGCTTTGCTTTTAAAACCAATGTTTTGTTTTTTCTTTTGAACAGAAATTGTTAATTTGAACAAATTGTTAAGGTTTACAGATTTTTTTTTAGGGGGGTTGTGGCGCGGCTGTTCAGACTGACACCGACACAAGGAGTCATGGTGTTAATTTGTTTCTTTAAATGACAGCAGTAAAAAACACCAATTATTTGTACTGTACAACCGTACAGGCTAAAAATTAACATTTATTTTTATAGCTTTTTTATCCACAAAGTGTGCAGCTTTTGTCACTGCCGTGTATCTTAATGGGCTTAGTTACTTACTAAATAAAGTATACTTTTATACTTGACCTTTACTTAAGTATACTTCTTTTTCCTAAGGGTGCATTTCTTGAACAGCCAGGGAAAGTATTGCTGCTCTGACAACCAAGTTGGGTAAAAGCTAGGGATGCTACGATCAGGATTTTTGCAGCTGATATTGAGTACTGATTTCTTGTCATGGTGATTGGCTGATACTAAGCACCGATTCTAATGCTTCAAGCTTTATAATTGATTAAGCACATTTTCCCTCTAAGTATGAACCTTAAGGAAGATCTTGCCTTACCTAGGAGAATAAATGAAGGAAGCTGCATACCATAAACACGTCTCTTATAACCATTTAGGTGTGAACGTGTCATGGCCAGAAGCAGCTTTACAGAAAATAATTCATCCATTTTCGCAATCTCTTGTCTTGCTCATTCACTCTTGTCGCCATGATTTCTGAGTATTTTAACTCATTTTGGGGGATCACGGGGCTGGTATAAATTTCCGGGAGACTTGCGGAGCTTCCGGAAGAGGTCAGGTTGGATGAGACGCTAGATGGGGAAGAACGCGTCACAGCAGCTCAAAACACTGGAGATACAATGGCTGCACTTGCAACAAAGAATGCATCACTCGCGCATTCTTGTAGCGATATATGAAGCACTTACAAAACGTATGCCTTTTTTTGCTCAGTGTGCCAAAGTAAAATGATACAAAACCAAATTGAAATGATACAAAATCTTTATTTCATTGAACAATAGTAAATGTAACCACACCATAATGCTAAATAACAACCCTCTTAATATTTCTGCATTGTCCTTGAGACAACCTTTTCCCCTCACTTTGACACTACCTATAAGCTGTTCAGTATCATTGTATTCATCGTGCCTGTATTTCTGGGTCAAAGACTACTTTTTTTTTTTTTCAATACTCCATGTTTACTTTGCGTTCAGTGGTTTGAAAAATGTTGCCGTTCTGCCATAAGCAGTTGAAAGAGTGACCTCTAGTTTTATGAACATAAAAGAGAAGGATGAAGGCAATGGTGGTGGAGAAGGAGAGAAGGGGAGAGATTGTATTCTTTCTCTCTGTTTGACCTTCACTGTTGCTTCTCACTGAAGTTATTCATCATTTATGCGATGCGTGAAGTTCACCTTGTCAAAAGTACCCACCCAGGCGCTGGCACAAAGTGTAAGTGTGTGTGTGTGAGAGACGATCTGCAGGTGCTTTGGAATTCATAATACAGCTCATCACAGGCTTGAGGAAATACTGCACACATTAGAACAATTTATATGAATATTCCAACCTGATCTCACAAGGAAACGTAACTATTTTATGTTTTGTCAGTTTAGTGGCTAATTTGTATGAATTCGTACGAGTTCAGATTCATGAAAATGTACGATTTTAAGGAGGCGTGGCACCCAACCCCGCCATTAAACCCAACTGTCATTGTGGGATAAGCAAATTATACTAAATTGTACGAATGAGATCAAACAAATTCGCCACTAAATCAAAGTTACGAATTGCCGTGAGATTGTGTTGGATTATTCTGTCATTATGTTTAAAAGCTGTAACCACCAGCTATGTTTCCATCCATCCAACTATCTTCCGCACATTTTGGAATACTGCATAAAAAAATAGTTAATTAAAATGTTAAGATACAAATAAATGTTGAAAATGCGCTTAAAATTGTATGCGCACAACTGAGTAGGATAAACTTTTTAGGATCGAAAATTTGCATAAAATATAATGGAAACACATTAATAGAATAAATTCCATTATATGCGCATCACAAAACTTAATGTGATAACAAAAAGCAATTCAGTGTGATGACATTAACAGACAAACCAGCGAATTGACCACATATATGATGATTGATTAAACTTTGAAAACTGGACTGACACGGTTTCAGTTCACTGTAATCTTCTATGTTAAGCTGCTTTGACACAATTTACATTGTAAAAGCGCTATACAAATAAAGATGAATTGAATTTAATTGATATACATCTTGTATATATCTCTCGTTTAGCCTCAGAACTGTTTACTCCATCTCACCCTACCCCGTCATCCCCTATTTTGCACTGCTGTTTATAGTCTACAGTTATTCCTACTGTTGTTTAGTGTGATTTGTATTAAAATGATATATTTACATGTTACTTAATGTACATATGATACTGGATGTCATCGCACATGTATATATTGTACATTGTATACGCGTACAGTGACAATAAAAGGCTCTCTATTGTATTCTACATTGTAAAACATCTGAATAATTGTTTAGATCATTCCAAACTCCCTCAGCCAAAGTCTGTGATCAAAATGGACCAGTATTATTATCTCCAGAATGGTCTTGAGCGTTTGCACTCCCAAAGTGCGATCTCAAGCCTCCAAAGCACATGCATTATTTCATTTGGTGCCAGTTTATCGGGAAGTGACTATTTTGTTTTCTTTGACTCATTGAATGCAATTTGGAGTGTGTTATTTGCAAATGTTTATTGCGATTTTTTTTTTTTAGCTTTGCACATACGTAAGTTTAATTAGCATCTTTGGGTGGAAAAATAGCTATTGGCATCCATAGTGGAAAAACATAATACTCTGGAAGCTAATGGTTCAGGGTTTCTGACATTCTGTAAATGATCTTCTTATGTGTTCAACACGTTCTGCATGTAGGATCAGCATCAACCGTCTGTGAAATAGAGCACTCTGATTTGCTGTTCAGCTACAAATCAGAGCACAAGAACAAAACCAACATGGGGTCATTGTGAAGACGTAACACTATATACATTTGTGGAGATCGCAAAATTATGTAGCCAGAAATATGTATTTAAGTACGTCTTTAAAATAAGCACTATGACTATGTTTTTTTCCTTACCTCCATATGGACGGCTTTCCTGGGGTTACCAGTTTGTCTAGTTAGCTTGCCATGTATGTCGGCAGACTTGAGATGCTGAGAGGAGTTGACCACGACGACGGGATTCGAGTCCGGTGAAGAGCGATTCCAGAAAGCGGATAAAACAAAAACAGAAGCCAAAAAATAAAATAAACAAGTAAATAACAGGGTGAGAATGTGGTCAAATTTGAAAACGTGGTAAAATCAGGTGAGGGCTTTTCTTTTTTTTGGATTGTTTTTTAGAACAAGAGGGTTTAGAGAAGTGGGTGGGCGGGTCAATCTGTGCTTTTTAATACACTACTGGGGTTTGGTCGGTTGGTCAGTCATTAAGTCAGTCAGTTGACAGCGGTCTCTGGTGGATTCACGCCAGAACAGCAGGTGCGAATGGCACTCTCGAGAGAAATTTGAGATCTGAAAATGCATACACAGCGCCTTCTGGTGGATTCGTTAAAGCATAATCTGCAAAAAAAAAAAAAGTCCTAGGACGTATTTGGTGCTCTCCACACATGTATATAGCTGTATGTTTTCAGAATGAGCCTGGGTTGAACAAAACTGAAGTGACGAAACTAGCAATCAAAGCAAGTTAAGAGGGAGCACAAAAGAAGTCGGCTGTTATTTTGTCACGGTTTCTTAAATATTTAGAAATAATATGGATTATTAGACATATTTGACAAGCAAATCTCTTTGTGATGAGTGCTGAATGCTGTAAAAATGGTGAAAATGTTGCTTTGTTTATAGTTTGTATGTGTGCAGCAGTAGTTCCTGTTTCCCTTTGTGGAATGAAAATACAGATACTGCATCCTCTCATCCAGGCATAGAACATAGATTCTCATTTCAGTCGTCTGTTTGGTGTGTTCACACAAAGCTTTTTGGTAAAGATGGGATCAGACGCAGTCAATGTGAGCTTTCAACAAAGACCTGCTACTCTGTGGGATTCATCCACGATTTAGTCATCCAAGGAAATTTTGAGAACGTGTATGACGTCAAACTCTGATGAGTTTACTTGTGTTTGGCACATCTTGTTTGTTGTTCAGTCTGACAATGACTATGTTTATATGGACATCAGTAATCGATTTATTTGCCTTAATCTGAATAAGACAATGATATAATTAAGGCATTTACATGAGTTGCTTTTAGAATGTTTCTTTCATGATCATGTTTTACATGTTGTAGCACATAATTTGATTAACGTCATTGTGTTATCCACATTTCCTCCGGAGTTTTATGTAATTTTGGGTGTTTCATTTTTAATTTGTTTTTAACTGCAGTTTTCCACTTTCACTTTTACAACATTTCACGCATGCCGCCCTTGAGGAACGAGATATTAGATGCGAGTATGGACTGCTTGACCGTTGTTTTAATGGAATTTCATACTGCATGCCGAATGGGAGAAAAACACCTCAGCATTTCATGGTGTATGTGTCCGTGGTCCTTTATAATGAATAATGTATAGACTATCCTGTCACAAAATGCGGCGACAAGTCCTAAATGACGGTAAAAGTTTGATTAAGGCTTATACATGTCTTTACTGCACTTCAATAATGCGCAATAATCAGCATACTCCACATGTCTTAATCTGATTTCAGTTTAGTTCGATTATGACCTTAATCAGATTCATTTAATCAAAAATCGCTGTTTACCTGGTAGACTCTATCAGAGTATTGTCTTAATCTTAAATCTGATTATTGGTGTCCATGTAAATATACTCATTTTGTCAACTGAGGTCTTAGGGCCAGCTGACAGTCGACCGTTGGACTTTGTTGGTTCCTTGGTCAGCGACATTCTTTGAAATTAGTTCTGGTTTTCGGAAAGACAGTTCCTTTTGTCCAGGCGCAGAACACTTGCTCTTGAATCAGTTGTTGCTATCCATTTGGTGTGATCACGGGCAGCCTTTTGGTCCAGAAGGAACCAGATGTGAGCTAACGGGAGGCGACAACACAGTTGGGTTTCATTGGTGCCAGTTGTTTGGCATCAGCTTGGTGTGTCCCGGGCCTTACTGTACAACATGGGATTCATGTCTGTGCAGTCTGACAAGCTACAATCATACAGGATTATTAAAAACCACACAGTGTGAGCCAGGATTCATACAACATGAAGATTTTTTTTTTTAATTCTCACAGAAAAAAATACCATTATTCATATCTGGAGCAACACGGTGTATTAATAATGACAGTTCCCATTTTTGTTGTTGTTGTTTTGAGTCAATTATTCATTGCACATTTACACGCATTTTCACGCTTATCGTGAGCCCAGAAAACTTTTCAAAATGTGTCTTTTCAGCTGTTTAGATTTGAACCTCAATGAAATGAGTGAAATGAAAGAGCCTCAATTCGAAAGCGGCCCCAAACTCGAGCTTTTTCTGCTCTCAACACAGCCGAGTTTATCGACGCTTGAATGCCATGGGCCAGATTTGCAAAATCTTAGCATTTAAGTCGGAGTGTGTTTTTTTATTTTTTATTTGAATGAACATGCTTCTGAATCGTAGATATTAACAAATATAAACGCTCACATACAGACACATACACAGCTTTTCGGACTGCAGCTCCAACATTATGACCCTCGATTCAGCCGCAAAATCAGCTTTTAGAAATGCCTTTTCAAATGGAAATATATTTGTCAGTCAAAGGTTTGTGTGTGTGTGTGAAGAGCCGGGTTAGATGTGATGGTAATCGTCTTCTCTCTCCTGTGCTTGACCTGATAAGGGTGTGGAAACCGTTCATTTCTCTCCGTCTCTCGGTGTCTCTTTAACCCAAAGCTCCTGCTTTATTCTGGATCTCATCTGCAGATTATCTTTCTCTCTCAGACTGATATTAAAATCCCTCAGCTCACGAGGGATTGTATTATTATTATTATTATTATTATTATTATCATTATTATTATTGTGGAGGAAGTGGTGTATAAGTGACTCGACATTCATTTGATTTTCATTGAAATTCATTCATTTAATTTTTCTATCATTTTGATTTTATAAAATGACATGGCAATTCTTTAAATTATGATTTTTAAAAGATAGATAGTTTTTATACCAAAAAGTCTTGCATATTTAAGCAAAGATCAATTGTAATAATTATACTTTTAAATCTTTATACTTTTCTTTTCCCATTGAAGATATATTTTACTTTAAAACAATTTAAAATTAAATTCATTTAATATTATCACATTTTTATTCTATATATGTGAATATACACAGGTCATAGTTTGTTGTTCAAAGTTTGTTGTTTATTTTTTTTACATAAATATATTTGTTATGCTGATTAAACACTTAAACTTTATTAAACACTTATTAAACACATATCATATTGACATTTTATTCATTCATTTATTCATTCATTCATTCATTCATTCATTTTCTACTGCTTTTCCGTGGCCGGGTCGCGAGGGCAGCAGTCTTAAGAGAGAACCCCAGACTTCCTTCTTCCCAAAGATTTCCTCCAGGTCCTCCGGGGGGATCCCCGGACATAGTCCCTCCAGCGTGTCCTGGGTCTTCCCCGAGGCCTCCTCCCGGTGGGACATGCCTGGAACACCTCCCTAGGTAGGTGTCCAAGAGGCATCCAAAACAGATGCCCGAGCCACCTCAGCTGACTTTCGATGTGGAGGAGCAGCGGCTCTACTCCGAGCTCCTCCCGGGTGACAGATATCCTCACCCTATCCATAAGGGTGCGCCCTGCCACCCTGCGAAGGAAACTCATTTCGGCCACTTGTATTCGAGATCTTGTCCTTTCGGTCATGACCCAAAGCTCATGACCTTAGGTGAGAGTAGGAACGTAGATTGACCGGTAAATCGAGAGCTTTGCCTTTCAGCTCAGCTCCATCTTTACCCCAATTATTTATGTCTTAATTGACATTTTTATTTTCACAAAAAAATGATCTGAAACATTAAATTGTAAATATATAATTTGTTCATAGAAATGAGAAAATAAAGTGTTTTGTCAATATGAAATAATTGTATTACTACAGCACTTTATTACTTCAGTTTTTAAATTTTTATTTAATTTATAATTTATTTTGTTTTAAATAAAACATGTTAAAACTAAGATTATTATAAAATGCAATTAATCAATACTATTAATACTAAAATTAAATTTAATACATTTAAATTAACATTTTAAATAAAGTAACTAATAAATTATAGTAAACTAAATGCATAAATAATAATATAATAAAATTAACACTAAAATATTAATAAAACAAAAAATCTAATATGTTCTAAATCTACATCATTTAAAATCACTCCCATTCTGAACATTGAAACTACATATTGATCTTCAAATACTGTTAATTGTCTCTGTGTGTGTGATTATGAAGTGCTTTGACTGGCAGAACAGAAAACACAGCAGTGTTTCTCACGTCTTTCGTCCTCAACTTTAACTGTTTTGACAGTCAAACGTAATCTTGTATAACTACCCGCATACATGGAGACAGAAAGATTAATATAGTAAAGATCTGTCAAACTGTGTTTAAGAATGCCACTGAAGTGTGTTACAACAAATCTGGCATTTAATGTTTAACACAATTGAATAGTTTCTTCTGTGTTCTCCCTTGATTCTTTATTAACAGTCTGTTTAAGAAATATTATTGCACAGTTGTTATAATTTCTTGAAGTTATAGATTTCAGATTTTTTTCATGCAAGGCAGTAGAGGTGTAAACCTACACTGGTCTTACGATTCTGTTACGATTATCATGCCATCAATTCGGTTCAATTAGATATCTCGACAATGTTTTTATAATTTATAAGTATATCTATATTGATATATTATTTGTAATACAATTTGTCCTTTAATACAGTCAGATAAATGTACTGTACCTTTAATTTTACCTGTGAAAAGAAAACAGACTTTTTGAACGTATCAAACAAAACTAAATTACATGCACAGAACAACATGAGCATTTATAGCAAGCAAACAAATGTAAATATTATCCCGCTTGCTTTTTGAGCGTTGTTGAGCGAGTTCTTAAATGCTTATGAGCATTGCTCAACAGAAAAGACTGCGATTGGCTCCAACGGTCAGCTCTGGAGCTGTTCAGCAAACAGTGTCATGGGCGATCACAGCTGATCCATTATAAAAGGCGAAGTGGTGGAAAACTTGCTCTGCAGACACGATTATGTTTGGTTCCACAAGTAACGTTATTGTTGTAACAGCTGAGAGAGGATATAAAATATTACCTCACAAACACGCCAGCAGGTCAAAGGAGCCACAGAGAGTGAGAGAGTTTACAGCCTTCATTTTTTCCTGGCTAGGTTCTGATGTACTTATCCGTCAGAGAAAGACTGTCCAGCAAACTCACAAGCAGTGAATTGTGCACAGTTATCTGCTTTTTAAGTGGTTGGAGTGTTTTAATTACTCTCGGTCGCCTCCCTCGCCATAATAAGCTACCACTATATAACGCATGTGATAAATGACGTCAGTACGTAATAACCGGTTATAATTATTATTGAACTGATACCGAAATGTTCACGTCTGCATTGCGGTGCCTCAAAGAAAGAATTAATTTTTACAGCCCTACAATGCAGATAATTTTTTTGTTGTTGTGAATTATTGTCTCCTGGCTAACTTTTTAGCAAATAAATAAATAAATAAATAAAATCCTAACAAATAAAAATAAATAATAAAATACATAAATCTTTTTTTACAGCAATTAAAGATATTTACTTACTAAATGTAATCTAGTGTAACAGCAGTTTAAATACATGTAAAATCTTTACATTATAGATATATTTTTACTTTGCCACTATCCTTTAATCATAAGGTTTTACCCACTAATTTATATCCTACACTTAGAAATAAAGGTACGCGAGCTGTCACTGGGGTGGTACCTTTTCAAAAGGTACAAATTTGTACCTTAATGGTCCATATTAATACCTCAAGGGTACATACAGTATTAGTACTTAAAAAGTACAAGTGTGTTCTTCTTAAAATCTTTAGGTACAAATATATACTTTTAAGGTACCAATATGGACCCTTTAAGTACAAACGTGTACCTTTTGAAAAGGTACCACCCCAGGGCAAGCTCTTGTACCTTTTTTCTGAGAGTGTAATGATCTTTATTATATTTGAATATTATGTTTTTTTTTATTATATAAATACAAAATAAGTTGCTTAAATGTTTCATATAAATAAAATTCTTTCAAATATAATATATTTTAATATTGTTTTATATATGTTAATTTGTACAGATTAACAAGTTTTATAGGTAAATAAGTCAGACTACCTTTTCAGATTAATATATAATAATGAAACAATATTTTATCAATATTTTAACAATAAATTCACACAAAATTTATTTGGAAAATTAAAATGTACTTTTTAAAATATTTAAAAAAGTAATATTTAAAGAGCATTTAATAGCACAAAATCAGTTATTTTGAACTTAAACCTTGCCATATTCAAATAAAATACAGATTTATTTCAAATGATCAGAGCTATATACTCTACAAATTGACACACATTACAGTAAATGGTTTTGTTCACTATAACTTGTTTTCAAGTTTATATGGCTAGTTTAGTGCTATTTGATGACAATAAAATAAAATAAAGGCTTTTATAGATAGCAGAAGCAGCTTTTGTGTTGTTGTTCAGTGCGTGTCTGTGTTATTATCGTCTCTTATGTTTGTGCGTCTCTTTCCATTTACCATTATTAATCAAATTACACCAGCTAAACTTTCTCAGCTCTCCTTTAATTCACATCTTCTCTTTCAATGCGTCGCCTCTGTCCATTTTGTCCCGTCTTTCTTCCTCTGTTCAGGCTCTCACTTGTTAAAACGGAACCGAAAATGAGAAAGTTGAGCTCAAGTATTGAGGCATCAGGTTAATGAATTAATTTTTTCAATTAAGATAAAGCAGCACTTGTTCTGTTGACCCGCGGGCCGTGAAGACACATCAAAGCTGTTTTGTACTTGAGAACATGCATTCATAATGGTCGTGTGTTTGATTCCTCCACTCGTCCTGACATTAGGCGTTCAGATACGCTATTAAAAAGAAGCTCTCCGGGCTCTTCTCGCCTCCTTAAATGAACAATTGCACCATCCCGGTTCAAAGTTTATGCTTAAATGAGGCTGCATTTACACTAGCGCGTTTTCATATGAAAATGTTGTTTCAGTTTGCAATTAACTTCCAGCTGTAAAAGTGCAGTTAAATGTCATCTTTGAATGTGATTAAATGGGATGTACCTTTTTGCATTATTTTCAGCAAAATGTCCTGCCATTGAAATTTGTAGAACATCCCAAAATTAACAAAAAGTATATTAAAAACACTAAACAGTGCTATTATTTATTGCCATTTTGAACACTCAACATTGTTATATTTACATTACACTGGTGTTGATCTTAAAAGTAGAGTGGTGAAAAATAACACTAAGTGAATACTAACACTGCAACAACAATATATAGTGTTGAGTTGGTATAATAATTAACACTTGTGTGAGTGTTAAATGTACACATAATCGGTGTTAATAAAATTAACACTATCAGAAATGTAATTTTTACACTTCGGTGTACACCAATGGCCTCAAACTCAATTCCTGGAGGGTCACAGCTCTGCATTGTTTTGCTCCAAATACGTTCAGCTCTCACCTGCTCAATAGTTAATAGTTAATAGCTTAATAGTTTCTATTTTCAACACCTTGATTAGTTGGATCAGCTATGTTTGATTAGGGTTGGAGCAAAACTATGCAGAACTTTGACCCTCCGGGAATCAAGTTTGAGACCTATTGTGTTAAATTAGACACCATGGTTGTTATTTTTACACTTGCAATTTTGCTGTGTTCAGTTATTGATATGTTAATAAGTCAAAACAAACTTCTGGCTTAAGTGAAAAAAAAAGAAAAAAAAAAACAACAACTAAATGCTGACATATTTAAGTCATTGTAAAAAAAAAATAATTATGACATGCACGCGTTAGTTTTTTATAATAAAATTTTACATGCATTACTCATTACACATATTTCACATGGAATTGAACTTGAAATTTTGACTTTAAACGTGATGATTGTAGCTAAAATTATGACTTCAGTTTAGATAATTCTTTACATCAACTCAAAATTATGAGAAAAGTGTAAATTGACTTCCTTTGAAAAAAATAAAAATAAAATTCAACAGTGATTATAAGATAAAAACATAAACTTGAAATTCAAGTTGAAATGTTTTACTAAAAGTTGATGATTTACTAAATTAAAATATTTTTTTTCTCTTGTCAACTCAATTTACTTGAAAAAAAGTGTCTGAAAAGTAATAATAACTTTAATACTTGTGAAATATGTAATTATGCCATACAAAAGTTGAATTGATGATTTATTCAAAATCATGATTTAAATCAAAATTAAGATTTATTTTAACTCTAAAGTGTCTGAAATAGTCAAACATGTTTACATACTTACAGTAACTTGAAATGATGACGTTGAAAGGGATAATTGTAAGATAAAAGGTTGAAATTATTATATGTAAGTTTAACTGACTTAGCCAAAATTCTAACTTTCAAAATTAAAATGCATTTTCACTTACTAACTCAAATTTATGACTTGGCCTACTTGAAATGATGTGAAAGTCCAATTTTACTGGAAACTTAACTGGAAAATGGAAACTTAACTGGACATTATGGCTTTAAAAGAGATAACTATAGATAAATAGCTGAAATTTTGACTCACAATGATGACTTTGTATTTTATACTTAGTATATTCTACTAAGTAATTTGACTTGAAATTCCGAAAAAGTCAAAAACCTACATAATTTGAAATTACAACTCACTTAAAATTATGCCTGAAAAAGTCTGAATTAAAATAGTTGAAATTATTAGTTGAAATCCAACTTGACATCATTTGAAATTCGTCAAAATTGTCAAACTTTATTAATGCAAAATTGTTAGTTAAAATAATTATTTAACTGACTAATTATTTTTTTACTATATGATGTGCTCTAAATTGACTTATTAAATGAAATTTCAATGACCAAGTCTAAATCATTAGTCAAAATAATTTGAAGTTTTTTTTTTTACTTAAAAAGTCAAGACTATGACTTGCACTCAATTTTTATGTTTCTGATTGTTCTAATGACTAAAATGAGCTGAAACAACACCATTCTTGAGATTCATTTGGGGGGACAACTTAATTGTTTTATGTTAAATCCACTTACACATTAATAGTTAACTTAATCAATGTGTATTGGGACAACGTGATTGAATTGTGTAGAACCCTGCATATTTTACAGTGTACATTAACCTTGATTGCGAAACAGATAAAAAAAATAACATTTTCCAAATTTTGAGATGATCACAATTGAAATCTTAAAATGTTTAAATAATGACTTTACTAACTCAAAATTCATAATAAGTAAAAGATTATGATGTACAATGTCCAAATGATAATTACTAACACAAAATTAAACTTAAAAATGATAATTCACTCATTTTGAAATGCTAAAAAGGACACAACACATAATATAACGAATAGTGAAACAACATAAGAAGTATTTTGAACAGCTTCGTGAATGTATTGACTTCTTAGATTCAAGGAATAATTTGTAGCTAAATCTGCTGCAAAATAAATATAATATACAATATTCACAATGGGCGGCATGGTGCCTCAGTGGTTAGCACTGTCACCTCACAGCAAGGTCACTGGTTCGAATCCAGACTGAGCCAGTTAGCATTTCTGTGTGGAGTTTGTATGTTCTCCCCGTGTTTGCGTGGGTTTCCTCCAGGTGCTTTGGTTTTCCCCATAGTCCAAAGACTTGCGCTATAGGTGAATTGAATAAACTAAATTGTCCGTAGTGTATGAGTTTGAGTGTAAATGAGTGTGTATGGATGTTTTCCAGTGCTGGATTGCAGCTGGAAGGGCATCCGCTGCATAAAACATTTGCTAAATAGTTGTTGGTTCATTCCACTGTGGCGACCTCTGAAACAGAGACTAAGCCAAAGGAAAATGAATGAATGAATGAATGAATGAATGAATGAATATTCACAATCTACACCATGCACTGATTCCATTTACAGGATGTGTTAAACAGCTGTATGAACTGTGTATGTGAATAGATGTACTTTGTGCAAGTTCATTACTTTTCCAAAATGAAGTGTAAATGCCAGCATGGACGGGAAACATTTTCGTTTGCGCATTAAAATGAAAACGCACTGTAAATGTAGCCTGACCCCGTGTAGTCGTTTTACAGAATAATTGTCTCTCCATAAGCATATATGTAGTTCAGAGTTGAGGAATTACCTTGAGCTGAAGGAGAGTCAGGATCATCTGAATATGCAAATTGTATATTAAGATTTCGAAGCTGCTGATGAGCCCCGAACACAAAATGCCAAGTCTGCGCTTTTCCTCCTACTATTGTTCCTCAATCAAACCCGACGCCACTTTTAATCAGGCTGGGGATCTAAATGAAACTTTTAATTAAATCAGCAATAGATTCTACACACAGTTTCCCAAATACAGCAACTTTCTTGAAAAAAGAAATGTGAATGGCAGAATTTGTGTATAGAGTTTTTTTTCTGCATAGACTTTAATCATTCTAATATGTCTTTGTTGTTATTTAAATTTGAATTGTAAATGATTATAGTGAATGTATCCATTTCATTATATGTTGTTTTATTGTTATTTACGGTCAACTTAATAAGTAATGTTTGTTAAAGTAAAAATAATAGATTGTTTTACATTTAATGTCCAAAAATAAAACATGAATGAATATTCATGTGATATTGAAGTGCTTTATTCCATAACTTACAGGTATTTTAATAACTTATTCAATAACTTATATTTTAAAAATGCTATTTTGTGAAAAAGTACGACATAGAATTGAAAACAGCGGATTGAATGATTTTTGTAATGTCAAAAAGACAAATGTTGTGTAATATTGTAAATTAAAAACATTATTTTAATTTTTATGTATTTATTTATTTTTAAATATGTTGAGTTTAACACGAATAACACAATTTTCATAACCTTTAAAATACATAATATGTTAAGAAGTTATGATTTATTATTACCGTAATGAACAAATTAATGAATGAATTCATTGATTAATGAAATATTTCACATTTAACGTGCCACAATAAGAAGTAAAAAAAAGCAATTATTTTATATATATATATATATAAATTATTTCCCTTGAAATGTTAAATTTTGATCATGGAAAAGACAATATTATTCTAGCACAACTGTATGTGGGAAGAATTAGTGATCACACACAAAAAAAAAACTTATTTAAATAAAGTATTCCATAGGCCATTTATTATTAATTTGACATTTTTATATATCAGCATCTGCTACTGTATGTCTAAGTGTTGGGGTTCTGCTCACCGTGTATAGCATTGCATTGCCCCCTACTGAAGACTCATCATCAGAAAAAAAACAGCTCTCTCTCTCTCTCTCTTTATTTCTTTCCATCATTCTCTTTTATATTATTTTAATTTCTCTTGATTTTATTCATTCTCAGATTCCTTTAAAATATCTTGATATAACACATAGACTACAGCATTATTATACAGTTAATATATGTATTTATGTATTATTTGATTATTATTAATGCATTACTTAACTTGACTTTGTTATTGTAGGGCGTTGTGGCTTTTCGTAAAGCGTAATATGCAAATGAGTGCATATTTAATCAAATAATGCATCATTTGCATATTTAAGCAATGTTGAAAAACCTGTCAACAAAACAGGTTTGTAATTCATAATGTAGTCAGTTGAATGTGAAAGTATGGTGATAAGCTATTAGTATTTTTTACACTATTCACCTAAAATGTTTTGTATAGTTTGTCTTAATTTATGTATCTTCATTTACTGTATTTACCATGCGTTGTAGATGAACACACACACACACACACACACACACACACACACACACACACACACACACACACACACACACACACACACACACACGTATGTATGTATGTATGTATGTATGTATGTATATATACATACAAATATACAAACTCAATGTCAGCACTGTTTCAGATTCATCTTGGCTTGACAATATGTAAACAATTCTGAAAATTAATCTAATAACCCACCAGAGTTTCAGTCTTTTCAGCGCTGATTTGACTTTATTCATTCATTCATTTTCTTTTCGGCCTAGTCCCTTTTTTTTATCTGGGGTTGCCACAGTGGAATGAACCGCCAACTTATCCAGCATATGTTTTATCCAGCAGATGCCCTTCCAGCTGCAACCCATCACTGGGAAACATCCATACACACTCATTCACACACATACACTACCAACAAATTTTTTAGCTTACCCAATTCACCTATACCACATGTCTTTGGACTTGTGGGGGAAACCAGAGCACCTGAAGGAAACCCACGTGAACACGGGGAGAATATACAAACTCCACACAGAAATGCCAACTGACCCAGCCGAGGCTCGAACCAGTGACCTTCTTGCTGTGAGGCAACATCACTACCCACTGAGCCACCGCGTCGCCCCATTTGACTTTTTTATATCTAACAAATATTACAGTCCTGAGTGACATAAACTCTTAGATGTGTTGATCTCGCCCTCATGTTCATCTGCAGTCCTCCCCATGATGGCCAACAGGGACAAACAGCAGGAAGTTTTGACATTCCTCTCATAATGACACATGAGGGTCATGTCTTGAACAGCCTCTTAAAAAAAAAAACGATGTTTCACATCATGGCCTTCTGTCACCACCAGACCATAGTATAGCATAGAGGATTGAATACAATCTGTTCATCTGCTAAATTCTATAATGAATATAATAAAAGAAATAAGATAGAAACTAGTTTGTGAGGTGGATACAAGGCCACATTTGATTGCATGATAATTCCAGCTTGCAGTATAGAATCAAATAAATAAAAATAAAAGATAAAAAATAAAATGATACATTTAAACAAATTTAACTGTACCAACGAATTCAAAGAACTGGTAAACCTAATCACCTTCTCGTATTCCTTGCTGTGTAATGTCTTTATTCAGAGCCTCAGTGAGGGGTGTCATTAAAGTCTGTTTCGTTTCCTCAGTCACACTTTGTCACAATTGTGGAGTGCATGCTGGAGAAAAATCCATCTGTCCTGCTGAGGAGGATATCACCAGCCTCACTTCTGAACAGGAGCCCAGTGAGCAGACACCCTGCTGCACAAAGCCCAATCTAGAGCCCACTGCAGATGCAGAGCTTGAGCCTGCCTCCTCTCCAGAGATCAGCCAGTTCTCCAGCTCAGTCACCACTGGACTCCTCTCTGCCTACTTCTCCTGGTGGTAAGCATTATTATTGGGACTTCTAGTCACCATTTCCATGTAGTAAGGACCTCAGCTGTGGACTCCACCTCAAATCTCTGAGTATCGGCTTTACCTTTGGTCCATGCTCCATTGACTCCACTGTGGCTCATCATCCCAGCTGTGCTACTGGTTTCCTCATCTTTCTGGCTCTATCTTGTTCAGTCATTTATCTGCTTCTACGTCTGGACTCAACTACTCCGGCTGTGCCTCCCTGTGCACTTCCATCCCTGTGACTCTATTAAGTTGTTCCTTCTGGCTCCACCTGTGTTCTCAGTTGTTCTGTACCTTGTCTCTTCCGGCAACTACTGTAGCTCTTTGCAACTCTCACATGGTCGCCCACTGGAGCTAAGCAGGGCTGCGCCTGGTCAGTACCTGGATGCGAGACCACATGGGAAAGCTAGTTTGCTGCTGGAAGTGGTGTTAGTGAGGCCAGCAGGGGGCACTCAACCTGTAGTCTGTGTGGGTCCTAATGCCCCAGTACAGTGAAGGGGGCGCTAAACTACTCAGTGAGCAGAACACTACTGCTCTGACTGTGCCTTGTCCCTCTGGCTCTTTGGACTCTTTCTTCCATACAGCTCCACCACTGTCATTGGTCATACCAGCTCCACCTTGGTCAGTCATTTACCTGCCTCAAATTGGGGCACTACTCATCATGCCCCTGGCTCCGTTGGCTTCCTCCCTCCCTCTGTCTCCACCTCAGGACAACACTCTACTGCCTGTGCCCTGTCACCCTGTTTCTGTTGGGATCCCCAATCCTTCAAGCTCCACCTCTGTCCTTGGTCACTCTTGCTTTACCTTGGTAAATAGTTTACCTGCCTGTTCACCTCAGGACTCTACTTCTCTTGCTGTGCCTAGTCCTTCTGGATCTGTTGGGCTCCTGTCTACCTCTGGCTCCACCTCTGTCTTTGGCCACTTTAGCTCCACCTTGGTAAATTGTTTATCTGCCTCCACCTCAGTACTCTGCTTATCTCTTTGTCTATACAACTGTACTAGGTCACTCCAGTTTTGCCTTGGTCAATTTATCTGTGTCCATCTTGGGACTCCACTGGCTGTGCCTCATCTCTTGGGCTCTTTTGGGCTTCTCCTTCCCTCTAGCTCTGTCTCAGTCCTTGTTCTAACCAGCTATTTAACTTCCTCCACCTCAGGACATTGATTGCACCAGCTTTAACTCAGTTATTTACCTGACTCCATTTCAGGACACTACTCCTCATCCTCCTAGCTCTGTTGGGCTCCTCCCTCTTTCTGGCTCCAGCTCTGTCCTTGGATGCACCAGCTCCACCTTGGTGAAACTTTCTTCACTTTGGGACACTACTCTTCGTCCATTAGACTCTGTCGGAACACTACTCTTCGTCCATTAGACTCTGTCAGGACCCTCCATCCTTCTTTGGTCCTCAATTGGTCTGACTCCATTGTGACTTCAAATCCTTGGTCAGTTGAGCCACCAGTTCCACCTTGGCCCTCTGGAGCAGTTGTGTCAACCTGGCTTTGTCGCCACATCTCTGCCCTGGGGTCCACCACTTTCAGCTTCATCTCTGTCATTTGTTAGCCCCCATTGTGGATTTTAACACATCTATTCTGTGGTTCCTCCATTACTTCACTCCTCCTTGGTCTCTGGGTCTTTTCCTGGCTCCTCCCACCATCATCATCATCCACATTTGCCCCATCATCTCCTGCCCTCCTCCCCTATTTTGCTTCTTTTACAGTGGTGGATGTACTGTCACATTTCTGCCTATTTACGTTGTTCCGTTTTTTTCTACCCTTGTGTAGTTCCTCCCATCCCCCTGTTATTTGGCTGGTTCAGTGCTTCTGTGTTAGTATGTGTGCTTGCTGTTCTTCATTTGACTGTTGTTCATAGACTTTAAATTTCAATAACCTTTACCATTGTCTGTTCTAGGACTTTAAAAGTCTCAAATAAAATATAATGAACAGAAGTTTTTTTTATATAGATATTATTTTATACAATGTAATCAATTACTGAACATAATAAATATGGCAGCCATCTCATTACACAAAAGTTGTAGGTTATTTCTTTTAGCCTGCAACAAAACCTGCACAAACAACGCAAACATTGTTGTTCATCAGCGTAGAACATATACAACACCACACAACCTGGTTTCAGAACAGAAGAGCTTATATGGCACAGTAGCGTGGCATATGTGAAGTATTTAGCATGCTGTCTCAACAGAATCTGGACAGCGCCTGTAAGTCATTCCAGCAGCCGCTGGCATTGTGCAGGCACCGGTGCTGCTTTGAGGATGTGAGTGTGCCCGCGAGGTCTTAAACGTGTCTATGAGGCACTGAGCGTGGCCCTTGGCGATCTTCGCCAGTCTGCCGTCTGGGCACTCAGGGCTTTTGGGCAAGCCTGATTGGAAAATCCTGGCGGTGGCATGGTGCCAGAGAGGGTGCCAACATGGTCATCCACGGTCCAGAGGTAAATCCACAGCGAATTCCAGCAGCAGCGAGGATCATGGTGCCAGTTGCCAACATATTCTCTCTCTTTCTCTCAGTCGTTCTCTCATTTCCCTTTCCCAACTTGCTCTTTTTATCTTCCGCTTTCCTCTCCTTTCTCCTGATTTCTGTGTGTCTCTGGATCCAGTCCTGGAAATAGAAGAGCTGCTCCATTCATTTCTCATTCCTTTGCCTTAAAACATTCAGCACTTTAACCGAAGGATTGCAGGGGAAAGGATGAAAGCAGCCGCATGTATCTTCGCTTTTTTTTTGTAATGAATTTTCTTGGAGAGTCCTGAACTGGTACGAAAGACTTCCTTTGGGATGAAATACTTATTATTAGTTCTTTTTTTTCAGTCTTGTGCTTTTATTGTCATTTTAATGTTTAGTTAAATTAATGTTATAATTAATAGTATTATTAAACATTTATATTATTAATATTGCTGTTACGAAACGTATACGGAAGTGTATAGTATACAGCTTTCACAATTTAGATATTAAAATGTTTTTGAAATGGTTTTGTTATGCTCATTAATGAAGGTCATTTGTTTGATTTAAAATACAGTAAAAACAATAATATAGTGGACATTAGTTCATAAAGCATTACTAAAGCATTATTATGGCACATTTTTGCATGTTTCTGGATTGAGTCCCCAGCATTCAGTAATAGTGGAGCTCCATTTATTTCTCATTATTTTGCCTTAAAACATTCAGTACTTTAATTGAAGACATTTAATTAAGACGGGATCAGAGAAATTGCATGTTTCTTAGGTTTATTTAATATTATTTATTATTTATTTATTTATTTATTGATTTATTTATTTTTTGCCACCTTTTTCTGTTTTCCATCCCCCCCTTCATTCACATGAGACACAGTTTGCTTCTTTTTTCATGGCTATTTTAACATTTTTTCGTGGCTGTTTTTCTTCTGTTCAGATGTATTTTTTCTTTTAGGTTAGTCCCAATCTGGTACTGTAGATTTTGTGGACTAAACACTTGCTATTTGTTTGGATACGTTTTAAAAGGATCACTAATTAAAACAGTATGTATATACATATATATATATATATATATATATATATATATATATATATATATATATATATATATATATATATATATATATATATACAAGGTTTCCGCTACATTCATTTTACCATGGCGGGGCGCAATGCCAAAATTCATCCCGCCTCGGCTACATATTACAGCTTCTCATTTAAAACATTGCCAGTTTTTTTTAAATAGCGGGTTATAATCGCACCAAAACGTATTAAAGGGTAAGTGAATTATAACAGCGCAAACTTTTCTGTAACCGTAGTAGTGCTGTGCGTCATTTGTTTAACCCTTTAAGGTGATATGCTGACTGACTGATGCGTGAGACTAGCAAACACGACGTAGCTTTCAGTTAGGATGAACACAGTATCCATAATTATACTTTATTTATAGATAAATGTCTATCGCTCTGCATACAACAAACAAAGACTTTATCTTGCTGGGGTTTATAGCCGTTTCACTTTACCTCAGGACGCATTAATGCCGCTCTGTAGGTCTATTGGAGAAATTCATAAATATTCCTAGCAAATCTAATAAAGGTTGGAGACAAATTCACTACGTAAACGCACTAAATTGCACTTGAGCAGCGTATATTTGAGGACGTGCAAGAAGTTGTGCATGAACAGAGGAAATCCTAGCGCAAGCAAAATGCTCGTATTACACAAATCCGATCTCGACTGCGTCCCATTTGTCATTGAAATAACGGCAAAGGTAGTTGGTTGATCAAAAGGCCTGCTGCCACAGTTGGAAAAAAAAACCTAGAGGAAACACTGATATATACACACAGTATATATATATATATATATATATATTTTTTTTTAGCATCATTAAGCTGCTGTCACACTGGACTTTTCTCCCCATAGACTTCCATTCATTTGCACGCGAATGCATCAGACTGGAAAAAAAAGATTGCGTGGCAAGTTTCGCAGTTCGCTGCTGGGAGTTCAAACTTGGTGAATTCTGACCTGCGAAATCGCATTACATGATTGCGTGAGACCAAACGAGGTTTAATTGATTGTTTATCTTGTCCTTTTTCGAAGTGCCGCACTACAGAATTTTGCACGCACAAACTCTAGTGTGACCGTAGCATTACTCCAGTCTTTAGTGTCACACAATCATTCAGAAATCATTAAAACTCTCTTGCTGCTCAAGAAATGCATTTATTATTACAATTACTGACAATAGAAAACATAACGATAAATGATTTTTTTTTGTGAAGATTAGGGTTTGGCTTTAAAACAAAATAGGTGGCTAAATGTTGTCAGAAATAATACATAAAATGTATTCAAATGTAAAATGCTATTTTACCTTCTTGGCAGGTATAGAGTATACATTAGATTTTTGCAAGCTGTTAACACTAACTTTTTGATTAACTCAGTTACAACACATTAGTTAAGATTATTAACCCTTTACAAATCATTAGTCTAGCTTCTGAATTTAAATGCAACTACATATACAGAGGGTAGGATGTCATGGTCACATATTTGCTCACTGTAAAATTATTCTAAAGTGTAAAGAAAACAGACTACACAAAATTAATATGCCCCAGTAATCATAATTTGTAAGAAAAAGAACAAAAATGGTTTGTGTTTTACTGCCTTGTTTGTGTTGGTGATTTCATTGTACTTAGAAATTGCAGCAACACATAAATACATATTTAAATATTTAACATTTCAAATGAGTCCAGGTTGAATTTAATCGCCTTGCACTTTGATTACTGTAACTTTTGTATATTCACAGTGAATGGAGGATAATATCCAAATATAACACAATAGTGATGTAGACAGATTTGTTCACCAATCGTCAAATGTTCCAAAATTCTGTCATTTTTGTTTTGTTTTTACTAGAGTTTTTGTAGAATTTTCTTCAAAAAACAAGACACATGTTTTTTTATTTCTTAATTGAATGTGCCTTTTTATAGTATTACATTTTTCAACTTGAATAGGTGGAAATTGTTTTCCTTTTTTAAATGATATTTTTAAAATGATCTCAGATTAATATTTAGAACTTTAAACATTTTTCTAGGAATATTTGATGAATATGAAAAAAAGTGTTTATTTTACATACTTGCTTTACAATGTTTAGATCTTTACTATCACTTTTGATCAATTTAATGCATGCTTGCTCAATAAAATATTAATTTATTTAAAAAAATGTAGTATAAAAGTCTTTTACACTTTTTTTTAAAGGTTTGAATTAATGTTTTAGTTGTAAATAGAAATATATTTAAGATTTACTCATACATTTCAGGCCAAATTTACAATGAGGCTCTATTAGTGAATGTATTTACTAACATGAACATGCAACAAACAATACATTTTATTAGAGTATATATTCATCTTTGTTAATCTTAGTTGATGTCATGTCAGAGTGCATTACCCAATGTTACTAATCACAACTTTGAATTTTAACAATGCATTAGAACATAAATCTTAAAAGTATTGTTCATTCTTAGTTCATATAATAAAAAAAAAACATTAATATTATCTAAGTGACCTGAAATGTATAAGTAAATCTTAAGTAACGTAACTATAAAATATGCATAAAAATCTATATTTAATATCCAAAAAAGTGGCAGTTTTTGAATTTAGAGATGGTAAGATGCATGGGCATTATAAAGAGTTTTCCTTCCAGTGTGTTGTCAGTCATCTCATACAGTATAAATGCTGTCGGATTCTTCACAGATTATTGTTGGCAGTTTATAGACAGAAACCTGAGCTTTATTGAGTCTGGATGAGAAACCTTATGATTCACCGTTAGTCTGACTTGATTTGTATATATCTTCATTCGAACGTGCACACAAATGGATTTCATTTAAGATAATTTTTTCATTCAAATGCGCAAGTCATTCTTGATACAAAAACCTGGGCCCACAAAACATTTTAGTTCTTTTAAATTAGGGTAAAATGTTTTTTTTTTAATCTTTAAACCCATTCTCAAAGCTGCTGAGACAAACTTTTACTAAGAATTTTAGAGAAGTTTTAAAGTGCGAAATCAAAATAATCTATTTATGTTTATTCACATTATTTATTCACATTCTTATTCTTTAGGTGAACAATTAATCTGTGCAAGTAAATCTAGTGAAATGTATTTATTAAATTTTTGGAAAACATAAGCTTCCATGTTTAAAGTGGTGGTCCTTTTCTGATGATATCAGTTTGACAGCTTCAGCCACAATATTAGTAACTGCCACTCTTACCATTATATTGCTATGAGTGAATGATATGTTTGCAAAAAGAAAACTCCGGCCCCTATAATCAATATTCTGTTTCAGATGAAAGAATATCATAATACAGGGATTCTCAATTGGTGGGCCGCAACCCACCAGTGGGCCTCAGCGATCCTGCAGGTGGGCCGTGAGATAGCTTAAAATTATTATTAAATATGTCATATACTGTATATAATGATCATATATATAAAATGATCGAAGGAACAGCATTTCCCGTTTTCTGTGATTGAATAGGCTAATTCAGACTCGGTGCAAATACAACCTCACTGTAGACTCACTGGGTGCTCCGGTTTCCCCCATAATCCAGAGACATGTGCTATAGGTTAATGGGATGAACTAAATTGGCCGTAGTGAATGTGAGAGTGTATGGGTGTTTCCCAGTACTGGGTAGCAGCTGGAAGGGCATACGCTGTGTAAAACATATGTCGGAATAGTTGGCGGTTCATTCCGCTGTGACAACCCCTAATAATTAGGGACTAAAGCGAAGAAAAATTTATAAATTAATGAACTTAGTACTGCACAGCAAAATCCTCTGAGTAAAATGTACTCCGTTTAGATAGTATTTGGTCCCTCTTTAAATTGAGTTAAAGTTACTCGAGTTAATGAATCAATGAAATGATTAATTAGGTGATGATTGAGCACTGATGATGAACACCTGCTGTTAATAAGCAGAAACACAAAAGAGAAACACAAAACTACATCTGACTTCAGTCACAGCCTTAGATGAAATCAGCTGAAATATAATACATAGAATATCTCAAAATCTCAGCAGAGGATTATTAAGCAACTCCACAAACAGCAGCTTTACTTATTACCAACCTGTTTGCCCTTATTTAAAGAGGGACCAGATACTGAAAAATTTTTACTCTGAGGATTTTGCTGTGTGAATAATTTGACTTATGAATAGCATTTATGCTAGCTAGCAAGTGGAAATTTTGATTAAAAAGTTTCAAATGGTTGATTCTGTTTTTGTCTAAGGTAACAGAGTTGACGAATGTACTATAATGATTCTTTTTTTATTTCAAAGTAAACAAAAAGGAAGTTTGTTTGTGTTTTTTTAGTCACTAAATTATTAAAATCAAACATTTTTCTAACAATAATTTCTATTAGCGAACAGTTTTTTCCCTTAACTTTTTCAAACACGAAATGTATCTTGAAATATAGGATCACCAACATACACACATATGACAACCCCAAACATGGTGACGTAGCCCAGCTCTTTTTCAGTCATGGGGGGGTTTGTATAAAATGTCCGCTAATGCAGTGTGTGTTGGCGCCAGTGCTGTGTGTGTGAGCTGTGTATGTGTGTGTGTCAATGGGTACGGTCGATAATGTGTTTATATAACATCCTTCACATTCCTACACTAAGAGCCTTTCCATTCTCATACACTCCTTCATCCTAGCGAGACTCCATTCTCAAATGACACACACACACACGCATGCACACAGAATACACACTTCATCATTACATCAAGCAAACACACACCGTCTCATTGCTTAGTTTAAACACAGCGCTGTAATGTCGTATAGCTCAGACTTTCACTGTATATACTTGCGCACTTGTCTGGGTCTTCCAAAATGTGTTGGAATCTGCTTCGGCTCAAGAGGTGAAGACCTTGTTGCTTGTTTTGTTCGTTGTTTCCTCCATTCGTCTTTGTCACATTCTTACTTTCTGCATCCCATCATCGCCACCATTGCAGACAGTTCATAATGGGTTAGTAAATTGTCTGTTTTTTCTTCTTCTCACACTTCATGGAAGGAGATCGCTTTCTTGCAGAGAAATGGAAACATCCGGAGCAAAAAGTTTTCAGTCAATTTTGTCTTTTTAAAGTTTTAGAAGAACCAATTGTGATGTTGTTTTAAGTTTAATTTCACCATTTGTTTTTGGCAGTAATGTGATTTCCAGGAGGATGCTTTGTAGTATAACAACAACAACAGCAGCAGCAATATAATGATATTTATTGTTGTCTTTCGGAAGAGATGTAAATCGAGGTCCTGACTCTCTGTGGTCGTTAAAAATCCCAGGATATCTTTTTAAAAAGAGGAGGGGTTTAACCTCGGCATCCTGGCCAAATTTGCCCACTGGCCTCTGTCCATCATGGCCTCCTAACCATTCCCATATCATAATTGGCCTCATCACTCTGTCTCCTCTCCACCAATCAGCTGTTGTGTGGTGTGAGGTCTGGCGCAATATGGCTGCCGTCGCGTCATTCAGGTGGATGCTGCACACTGGTGGTGGATGAGGAGATTCCCCCCAATGTGTAAAGCGCTTTGAGTGTCCAAAAAAGCAATTTATAAATGTAAGGAATATTTATCAATAATAATAATAATAATAATAATAATAATAATAATAATAATAATAATAATAATAATAATAATAATGATGATGATGATGATGATAATAGTTGTAAACATTATTACACATTTTTTCAGTACCCCCTTATTATTATTAATTATTATTATTATTATTATTATTATTATTATTATTATTATTATTATTATTATTATTAATAATAATTAATTAATTGGTACTAGTAGTAGTAGTAGTAGTGGTTGTAATTAATTATAAAACAAATTGTAACTTAACTTTTATTAAATATTTAGAAATCAAAACCAAATAAATGTTTTTTTCTCTAACAAACCTTTTTTTTTTTTAAACAAAACCAATGTCGCTAGTTAACACACTCAATGCATTTTTTTTTCAACACATCCTAAAATTTCTAAAAATATCAGCTTCTATGCATATTTGATATGTCGGTTGATGGTAAAAGTACTGGACTTAATACAAATAATATTAAAAATCTTAAAATATGAAGTGTAAGACCAATTTATTTTTAAAAATATTAAAAATAAAACATTTTTGAATACTAAATCACCTTTTTTTTTTTTAAAGTATGCCATAAAATATTTCAGATTCTGAATTAACATTTTTTTTTTTAACAATAAAACCAAAATCAAGTGTAGTAGTGCAACAGGATGTTTTTTGTTTTTTGTTTTAGTAAACCTGCGTGTGTAAGCCATTATTTAAAACAGTCATTCCTTAAATTACTTTAACAGTCATTATTTAAAAGAGTAAAAATATGGTCAACGGTTTAGTAGAGGGGCAGTCAAAGAGGGCAAACATCTTGGTAATAAGTAAAGCTGCTGTTTGTGGAGTTGCTTATTGATCGAGCTGATCCTCTGCTGAGATTTTGAGATATTCTATGTATTATATTTCAGCTGATTTCATCCAAGATTGTGAATGAAGTCAGTTGTAGTTTTGTGTTACTCTTCTGTGTTTTTGCTTATTAACAGCAGGTGTTCATCATCAGTTCTCAATCATCACCTAATTAATCATTTCCTTGTCTCATTAACTCGAGCAGCTTTAACTCAATTTAGAGTGGGACCAAATACTATCTAAACTGAGTACATTTTACTTAGAGGATTTTGCTGTGAACTCAAATTGCAACTTAACTTAAACTATTAATTAATGTTTTAACCAGTTTGTTTTTACCAATGTAAATTTTGATTAATTTCTGGCAAACAAGACATATGTTGAAATAATATTATCAAACAAGTAGGCATGAGCCAGTATACGATTCTGACGGTATGATACTCTTGGATAAAAATATCACGGTTTTACAGTATGGTGATACATTTTATGTTAAGAAACATTTAAAGTATTTTGGAACTAAATTATTCAAATTAATCATTGACTTCTTCTGTCCTCATTATTTCAAAAACAGAGATTTCTTTACAATTTGGCATCTTTGGATATTGTTTCTGCTGGAGATACTGTTGTCATTAAAACATATCTTACATATACCATAGGAACAGTATAGCAGAAAATGTTGGCGGTTTTAATACACTGACTTTTCCCAACTGCGGTATACCTTGATGACGTTTATCGTCCCATGTCTACAAACAAATTGAAATAGTTTGATTGATTGAAACTTATTTGATTTAAAACAGCATCTATTCCATCAACAAATTCTGTTTTTAACCATTTACCATAAATATAGCTTGTTAACCCAGTAAAATGCAGATTCATACATGACCAACCCAGGATCCCATACTGTATATTATGGCCTCTTTTTTCGGATCTCTGCCGAAGGTGCAACAGCACTCTCTCTCTGCCAGGTGCATGAAGCTGCGAGTGTCTGCGGCACGTCAGCAGGCGTTTCTCTGTGCTATGGAGAGGGTCCACTCTCTGCTGTGTGCTGGAGAGAAGGAAGAAGCTCTTTGTGGCAATGCCAACATTCGACACCGGCCGATTCCTGCCAACGCTTCTGCGCCATCTTGCCAGGGCTCCGCTTTCCTTTTCCAAAAACGCTGCCCCATCTGTTGCTTTGCAATGGAGGTCTTGCTCTCTTTTATTCACTCCATTTCAATCCCACACTCTCAGTCTCTGGCAAGAGGGACATTTTTTGCTCCATTCTGGTTCTATGGCAGTCAAAACTGACCCCATCTTAGCTCTTCCTGGACTTCAGCCACAGCAGAGCAGGAACCATCTTGGATCCTTGGCAGAGACACAAAAGTGTTGCTTTTTCACCATCTCAGGATAAAAAAATGTTTATTTTATGTGTGAAAATGCAATCTATACTTCTGTAACCGAATCGTTTCTCATTTAGCAGTGATTCGTTTAGTCAGAATTGGTTGTTTTGGTGAACCATTTCAAAACAGTGATTCATCAGTTTCCTCTCTATTTTTTATAATCACTATATTGAGCCATCTTTGGATAGGGCAGCTTTTCTAAGATCATGGAATCTTTGTGTCAGACAAACAAGAAACTGTGGTTCTAACCACTGTGGTTCTTAAACTTTCAACCAACGCTGAATGTTATTTTGCTAAAAACCATTTCAGTAACAATAAAACTTGTGAGAATAATTGGCACTTTCTTTTTTAACAATGTAATTGGCTGTTTAACTAATATATTGTCACATATAATGACATATAAAATAAGAATAGAACAGAACATTTTAAAATGATGCACTCAACATTTGTGTTTTTAAAATTAGAAAACCATGAAATCAGCAAAGATTTTAGCACAAAGAAATTGTGCAACTAAAGTTCCTGAAGGTTACAGCAGTCAAAATTGCTCTTCACTCTGCTGTGACCTTGATCAGTTTTCAGTTCACAGACTGTACTTTTCACCAAAGATTTTTCCAGAGGTTTTCAATCAGGTTTAGATCAGGACTCTGTGCTGCCATTTCATTATTTCCATGTTTTTCAGCTTCACGGAACTGCTTTACTCATTTTGCTTTGTAACAGAGCTTATTGTCTTGCATGACAATTGCTGGCTGATTGAGTTATGAACGCTGTTCTGTGATAGGTCAGCTTGGTAGTGGTGACAAGTGTGGGTGGAGGTGAGAGTCGTGGGAGTGGAGAGAGAAATGTTAATCAAATGTTAAGTTTTGTGGTAGAGCTCCAGGTAGACATGACTAAAGTTGTTGAAAGTTTGCAGTTCTCATCTCTCGCTTCCCTGAATGAATGTGAGTTTGAGCAACGTCTACAGTAGCATCACAGACATTTCTGGCATAAACTCAAATGATGGCAAAGAAATTTGACACAGAAACCCCACTGCCTACTAGCATTTTAAGTATTATGCGCTGTGAGGAACACCCATTGGTTTAACACGGAAATATAAATCAGACTTTATCCTGTTAAAAGCTGAACTCAGGATGTGTTCCAGCTGCAGAGTTGAACTGATTGACATTTGAGAATCTCCACCTTATCCTGTCCACTCATGATTTTTTATTTATTTATTTTTAATGTCAGTACTTTTGGGGACTTTAAAATACATTGTAATGCTGCAGGACTTCAGAAATCACAGATATTGAATTGGCCAACTTATATTGCTGTAGCTGAAAGGGTCATTATTTTGGTGTTCATGATAGGACCAACTTTCCCAGTGATGGGTTGCAGCTAGAAGGGCATCCGCTACGAAAAAAACATTCTGGATAAGTTGGCGGTTCATTTCGCTGTGGCGACCCCAGATTAATAAAGGGACTAAGCCGAAAAGAAAATGAATGAATGAATGAATGATAGGACCAACTTCAAACTAGACTAAACAGAAATCTCTAAATTTAGGTTGTTCACTACATAACTTCGTGTACTACATTGGACTAAATTGAATTTGTTAATACATGTACATATTTTCCTTTATGTGGTTTACACCAATTGTGCTCATTCATAAGTAACTTTGGATAAAAAAGCATCTGCAAATTGATTCTGTTATGATCACCAGCAGTGTTGCCCTTGCAGGCTGCTGGAGAACACTCCCTGTCATTGTACCGAACTACACATCCCATTATGCGTTGCAGTTACACACCTGTTACAGTTCACCTCCTGATTACACACAAACACAGATAAATCTGATCAGGACTGATTACTTGAACTATATACACTACTCATATCACGTCTAAGTCTTGTTTCCCGGTAGTGAGAATTTCAAAGAGTTTTATACCCGTGTTTTTATGCGTGTTTGTTTTATGTGTTTATCTTCGTTTACCACCTACCATTACCTTTCACCAGTTACACCGTCAACACTTTTGGATTACCTGCATGTTATCATCTATCCCAGTTTGAACCTTGCCTGCTTGACCACTCAAAAGTGGCTTTTGGATCAGACCCCTGTTGTTAACCCTGTCATTACAGATTACAAGTAAATGTAATTGCATTGTTTTGCTGCCACATGATTGGTTAATTAGATAACAGGTGAAATGTTGTACATAATGTCAGTTTGCTTATAAGCAAACAACTTTGTGAGGTTGTTTGCATAAGTCTGCTACAAATATCCTTTAAGAAAACCTAAAATTGTTGAATTATATCAGTACAACTGAAATATGTGACCAAAGTTGGCTACACTGTAAAGAGAGATTAGTTGACTTGACTTTAAAAAGTATATAATCAAAATAATTAAGTAAAATAAACTATGCATAATTATACAATTTAAGTTAATTGAATGTAATATTTCCAAGCTACAATGGGTTTACTCACCTTTTATATAAGTCAACTTGTCCGTTTTAAGGTAACATGTTTACTGACTTTTTATGTAAAGAAACTAATCGCTATTGCAGTTTCAATCAAATTAACGATGAATGTCTTTGTAAACAGTTCGTCTGATTCATTAAAAATATCCGCCTCAATAAGTCTACTAACTCCTATTTAGCAAACACACGCTGATGAATTGTTAAAAGCCACCAAAGTCAAAGAGAAGTGTAGAAAGAAAACACAAATTTGTTCACAAATTCCACTGATTCCTCCAGACAGGAAACAGGGTGCCAACGTGCCAAGGAAATCCACCTTTCATCCCCCCCTTTCTGATGTCTCAACAGCACTTCCCCGGATCAGTATTTCACCTGTCACATGCACAAATACACACACACTCGGATCCCTTCACCCCATTGTACCAACGCATTGTACGAACATCTCTCACACACACACTCCTGTCGGCGATGCCTTTTGCCCATAATGAGGTCTTATTAAGCTCCTTCGGTGTTGAGAATGGAAGTTGTCACCGGGACGCAGGTAAGCCAGACGCCACAAAGGCCGATGTCTGATGCTAAACAAACGGCTGACATCGCTTTCGTCTCTGGTGCCAGAATCAACGTCACTTCAAGTATTTCTGACGCGCATTTATCGAACAACACAAAAATGTTTTGAGCCGCAGAAAAAAAGAAAGAATAAAAAATGGAGTGGGACTAAAAAGGAATTTATTGGAAATCTGTTTATTCTATTATTCTGGCTATATCTTATTGTCAGTTTGACACGCTTAAAATTCCTGTCAGCGTTGGAGTCGGTTGACGGCGGATGGATATGTTTACCTTTCTTCGAGCGCGTGGGATGAATAACCTGTGGAGGGAAAAAAGGTGCCTTATTAAATTTGATGAGGAGAAAAGTGTCTTAACGTTTTTATCGGAGACAGAGTGTATTTGTGCTCTGCTATCAGCTTCGTTACAGATGCCTGTGTTTCCCACGACACACTCGTCGCACCGATAACCAGGCTTCTGCGTGTGTACGCATACATATTTATTTTTTTATTCGTATGAAATGATGATTGTGTGGTTATTGAATCCATGTACATGTCACAGTGAGAAAAACGTGTCAGTCAGCATGATGGGATGTTGAGAATGTATTGAGGAATATTCTAATCCTGATTCTGATTCCCGTTTTGCTCAGGCAGGTAATGTATGGCTTTGATTCCAGCATTTGGAGGCATCTTGGGTGATTACAGGCACATGTTCAGGCTTAATGTTGATTTACCTTTTTCAAATTGATTTGCGGTTGATTTGTTTGAGGGAATCAACCTTTATTTGTTCTTCAGACATTATTGTTGAAATACAGTAATTAGCAGTATTTAAAGTGACCTGCATTTGGTTTTGGATTGACCAAATTGTATCAATTGATCAAATCAGCAATTTAGATATAGTTACATTGGGATTGACATATTTGGCAACTAAGTCTTTGAAAACAAAAGAGTTAGTTCATCTAAAAAAATTAAAATTAGTAGTTGGGTGAACTCTAATCTTTTTAGGAATGAAAAAGAAAAGTGTATTGTGGATGAGAATCTAAAAGGATATGCAGATATAAAAAATAAATAAATAAATAACCAAAATCTAAGTTTGAGATATACTGAATATACTGAATACTCTCATTTATGATGTACAGTGCATCCGGAAAGTATTCATAGCGCTTCACTTTTTCCACATTTTTTTTTAATGTTACAGCCTTATTAATTTCTACACACAATACCCCAATAATGACAATGTGAAAAAAGATTTTTTTAAATTGTTGCAAATTTATAAAAAATAAAAAAAACAAAAAATCAAGAACACTGAATACTTTTTCCCTTTTTCCGAATGGTAAACATTGTCAGATAATGAAACAAAGATTGCTAAACTATCATTCATAAAATAATGCTGTCATCCTTTTACTTCCCTGTACTTTTAGTTCCAAAAGAAAAGAAAAGAAAAGAAAAGAAAAGAAAAAAAAGAAAGAAAATTGAGACAGTAACTTCAGGAGATTACACAGAATGACCCGTTTTATTGATTTATAGATTGATTGGTTGTAATTATACATTCATGTTTAAAGCTTAAGTTGTTATTTTTTTAAAGTATCTTACAATAAAATAATTACTAAAAGGGTAGATAATTTTGTGTATATTGTTTGTGTGTGTGTGTGTGTGTGTGTGTGTGTGTGTGTGTGTATATATATATATATATATATATATATATATATATATATATATATATATATATATATACATATATATATATATATATATATATATATATATATATACATATATACATATATATATATATATATATATACATATATATATATGTATATATATATATATATATACATATATATATACATATATATATATATATATATATATATATATATATATATATATATATATATATATATACATATATATATATATATATATATATATATATATATATATATATATATATATATATATATATATACATATATATATATATATATATATATATATATATATATATATATATATATATATATATATATATATATATATATACATATATATATATATATATATATATATATATATATACATATATATATATATATATATATATATATATATATATATATATATATATATATATATACATATATATATATATATATACATATATATATATATATATATATATATATATATATATATATATATATATATATATATATATATATATATATATATATATATATATATATATATATATATATTAGTTGAAGTCAGAATTATTAGCCCCCTTAACTATTAGCCCCCTGCTTATTTTTTTCCCCAATTTGTGTTTAACGGAGGAAAGAGTTTTTTCAGTACATTTCTAAACATAATAGTTTTAATAACTCATTTGTAATAACTGATTTATTTTATCTTGCCATGATGACAGTAAATAATATTTTACTAGATGTTTTTTCAAGACACTTCTATACAGCTTAAAGTGACATTTAAAGGCTTAACTAGGTTAATTAGGTTAACTAGGCAGGTTAGGGTAATTAGGCAAGTTATTGTATAATGATGGTATCGAAAATAATATATAGCTTAAAGGGGCTAATAATATTGACCTTAAAATGGTTAAAAAAAATTTAAACTGCTTTTATTCTAGCTGAAATAAAACAAATAAGACTTTCTCCAGAAGAAAAAATATTATCAAACATACTGTGAAAATGTCCTTGCTCTGTTAAACATCATTTGGGAAATATTTAAAAAAACAAAAAAATTCAAAGGGGGCTAAAAATTTAAGATTTTTATTTGATGCAACAACAACAACAACAACAACATAATTTTACAGTGTGCTTGCAGTAAACAGACTATTCAGAAAATTCAAGGATATTTAAGAAAATAAAAAATGCTGCCAATAGTTAATCTCGAGGACATGTTACTTGTAACATGGTGGAAATAAAGGTCCCACAAATCACAAGGTCCCACAACAACGACAAAAAAAAAAAAAAAACACCCCTGGACAAATGAACTAAACAAATATGGTCGAATGTAAAAACAAATGAAGACTTTTAATTTGTGTCATTATATTTTTAGTTTTTTTCAGGTTTTTTTTCTAGTTCATCAGAGCCAATCACACACACTTTTGTATTTATAGAGGTTATGATTGCAGCAGCCATTAGATCAATCATAAAATGATTTGATAAAATAGAAAATATCACACTAGGAACAGATAATAAAATAAAATAAAAAAGTAACATTGGCTCTGAACTTCATTTTCAAAGTAGTTCTACACCGCCCACATTTAGTTTTTATTTTGCTAAAACTTAGTTTATATGTAGTTAAAGATTAATCACACCAGCCAACACTTTTTTCCTATTGTATAAAAAACATGCATGTTTACCAACACAGACATGTAAAAAAAATAAAAATAAAATGGTCAAGTTTGTGATTATGCAAAACAAAGTATTTACTGCCCACAAACTTCTCTTTATCTCGGCGAAACTTAAACTCTTAAAGATGGAAAATGAGAAATCGCACATACACACTGCTTTGACGTGCACGCTTCTATCTGTGAGATGCAGCGGCCGGGATTGTGTGTATGGTATATAAAAGATTAAAGTGTGTGTATGAGGTGATGCATTGCCATTGTCAAAAAGAAATCCGGCAGGGCGGCCCACCACTATCAGCTCTGAGATGAGAGAAGTCCTTAATCCTGTGCGCACACACACATACTAACACAGCACACACATTTACATCTGCAAACAACAAACAATACGCCCACATAATTCATACAGAGAAGGACAGGAGGAGAGAGGAAGAGGAGGAACCAACTCTATTTTTCCTGCTTCTGTCAGAGATTTACGCGCGGTGACTTTAACTTGTGATGTGCTATCACACACTTTGTTTTTGTGCGTTTGTGTGTGCAAATGGGGAAATCGTTCTCTGTTATCCACAAAAGAACAGAAACAATGGCAAAATGCTAAAAATATACCGTGTAAACAATAAACTTCATAAATCTACTCAGAATATTGTCTTTGTTGGCATCATTTATTTATTTTTTTTGGATGGTTTAAATCAGATTTTTGTCATTTTTTTCCTTTGGGGAGACAAATATATACTCATCGGCCACTTTACTAGATACACCTAACTAGTACCGGGTTGGACCTCCTGTTGCCTTCAGAACTGCCTTAATCCTTTATGACACAGATTCAACAAGGTACTGGAAATATTTGTCTGAGATTTCGGTTCATGTTGACATGATAGCATCATGCAGTTGCTGCAGATTTGTTGGCTGCACATCTATGATGCAAATCTCCTGTTCCACCACATCCCAAAGATGCTCTATTGGATTGAGATGTGGTAACTGTGGAGACCATTTTAGTACAGTGAACTCATTGTCATGTTTAAGAAACCAGTCTGAGATGATTCACGCTTTATGACAAGGTGCATTATCCTGCTGGAGGTAGCCATCATAAGATGGTACACTGTGGCCATAAAGGGATGGACATGGTCAGCAACAATACTCAGGTAGGCTGTGACGTTGATACGATGCACAATTGGTATTAATGGGCCCAAAGTGTCCAAGAAAATATCTCCCCCAAAATTTCACCACCACCACCAGCCTGAACTGTTCATACAAGGCTGGATGGAACCACGCTTTCATGTTGTTGACGCCAAATTCTGACCTTACCATCCGAATGTTGCAGCAGAAATCAAGACTCATCAGACCAACATCAAAGCAACATTTTTTCAATCTTCTATTGTCCAATCACCAATTTTGGTGAGTCTGTGTTAATTGTAGCCTCAGTTTCCTGTTCTTAGCTGACAGGAGTGGCACCTGGTGTGGTCTTCTGCTGCTGTAGCCCATCCGCCTCTTCTGCATACCTCAGTTGTAACGAGTGGTTATTTGAGTTACTGTTGCCTTTCTATCAGCTCGAGCCAGTCTAGTCTTTCTCCTCTGACCTCTGGCATCAACAAGGCATTTGTGCCCACAGAACTGCCGCTCACTGGAAATTTTCTCTTTTTCAGACCATTCTCTTTAAAGCCTAGAGATGAACTTGAAAATCCCAGTAGATCAGCAGTTTGTGAAATACTCAGACCAGCCTGTCTGGCACCAACAATCATGCCACAATCAAAGTCACTTAAATCACCCTTCTTCCCCATTCTGATGCCCGGTTTGAACTGCAGCAGATCGTCTTGACCATGTCTACATGCCTAAATGCATTGAGTTGCTGCCATGTGATTGGCTGATTAGAAATTTGCAGGTGAACCTAATAAAGTGGGAGTGTATTCATCCCATTGCAAGTCTAAGGATCTAGTTACTCATGTGTTGTTTGTTCAATTTTAAAAATTAGAGATTTCTAGCTTTAGATATATTGCTCATGTTTGTGAGGTAAGTATTTGCTGATTGAAGTTGTACCCCAATGTCGTAGGGATGTTGCATTTTGTTTGGAAATGAAAATCGTGTTGACATCAGAAATGTCAGGCCGACGTCAATGTCCAACCTAAAATCAACCAAATTTCAATGTCTAATGATGTTACAGCTTGACGTTGTGTGGACGTTACCACTATGACATCTATTAGACGTTAGATTTTGGTTGCCATACCTGACTAATAAATGTCAGTATTTGACGTCAATAGGACGTTGGTTTAAGATGTTGGCTCAACGTTGGATTTTAGTCACTTTCTAACACAACCTAAAATCAACTAAATTTCCACGTCTAATGATGTTACAACTTGACGTTGTGTGGACGTTACCACTATGACGTCTATCAGACGTTGAATTTTGGTTGCCATACTTGACAAATAAATGTCAGTATTTGACGTCAGTATGATGTTGGTTTAAGATGTTGGCTCGACGTTGGTTTTTGATCACTTTCTAACACAACCTAAAATCAACAAAATATCAACGTCAGTTGGCGTTGTTATTGGACATCAAAAAAACGTTGTCCTTAGACTCTGGCTAGACATTGAATTTTGGTCACCTGACATCACAACCTAAATCTAACCTAATATTAGCATCTTATGACGTTGTGTGCCTGCTGGGCAATAACTAAATGCACTACAGAATGTTACGTTTACACACATCCACAAATTACATGTAAATGCATCAGAATAGTAATACTCACTACTCTTGAGTGCTTTTGAAAGGGCTACTTTTTACTCATACTTTGAGTAATATTTACAACAGATGCTTTTGCTCTACTCACACTACATTTTTAACCAAGTAATGGTACTTTTACCTAAGTATGATTTTTCAGTACTCTTTTCTTTACTGGTAATGATAGAATAACAACCTCAGACAAATGCAGAGCACTTAAACACTGCAGTGCTTTTTAAATGTCTTCATAAATAAAAGTTGACTCAGAGCTGTATCAAGGGTTTGTCAGTTTGTCATCCTCAGAGAGAATAGTTGATGATTGCCTAGCAATGACAGACGCCACATAACTGTGAGCATATAAGCATGTTGAAAATAGTCACTTTCCACACATTTTTAGCTGCAATATGTGATATGTATCTAACATAACTCCGTCTTTGTTAAAGTATGTGTGTATCATAAGTTGCTGAGACTTTTATTTCAGCATATTGAAGTACTTTCAACTAAAATGGAGTATTGAGTAGGGGACGGGGCTTTTTTTTGTGCATCATTTCCTCATAGCAATCTAAGAGTAAGTGTGGCGTGATTAACAATATTGTATAGCCGTCAAAATGACATCAAGAGAAAAAGACCACTACTCCAAATGCGTTGCCAAACTGAATTGTGGGTCCATCGAGTCAAGTTGCTTGTGGCAGAAGTTGAAAAGCGTTTAACGTTAAGCTCCAATGCAGGCACCAGCCAATCAGATTGCTTAATGCTAATATACTCCAGTTCGGATATTAGCAATTCACATCCATGCCCATCTGCTATGCCACTGCCCCAGAGGGTTCATACCAATAAAGCTGCAGAAACTCTTAGGACATGCATCTTGGCAGAGAATCCTTAGGTTATAGAGAACAATGATTGGCTCCTTTATTAGAAGGCAGGGTTTCATTCGCTAGAGCACCCCATATTTTTCCCTATTTAAAACTGTATGCGTGACATGCCTTATGTATTCTATAGTTTTTGACTGAGGCAAGATGAGTGAGCTTTATGCCTAGTTCACACTACAGGATTTTAAGCCTGATTTGAGCCCGATTTGGAAGTTAACGAGCTCGCCGACAGATCGGGCTGTGATCGGGGAAAAATCTGCGGGTGCACGGCGCTCGGCAGTCTTTATGTGTGAACTACTGAACAACGCGTCAAAGAGGCTCGCTGAAGCGTCGCCGACACCTCACAGATGAAAATCCAATATTTAGCATGCTGAATATACCAGAGCAGTCGGCCGACTTGACCCCACGTGTGGTTAGATGTAGTGACGAGCTGCAGCCAATAAGAGAGCATATCAGCATGAGCTGAATGGCTATGTGCTCAGGAGCTGAACAGAAACGTCTGTGATTGGCCAGAATGGGCATCGATGCACTCGCTTCATTCTGTTAACACGGACACGAGAGTAGGCTATATTAATAGTGGAACTAGAATTCTGTAACTATTAGAATTACCATAATGGTCATTCTGACCTTTCTCTCATCGTATTTACATTCAAAACTTCTATTGCGATATTAAAATTAAGCTTTGAATGTCTGTCATTATATTTTATGACAGCATTACCCTAAAAATATTATCTTTTTTGGTAATACAGCCTATACATATGTTGTTAAGATACTAGAACATGCAAAGGTCTGAGCCTCGCTTTCATTTTCACTTTCAAACAGGAGCTATTTCGCGGCACAGAATATGCTGTTTTGAAATGTATATCTGAAGAAAATTTATGTTTTTGCTATCAGAAAGTTTAGTTTATTTTAGCAGGAAGTTGCGAGGTAAAGAAATACATGCATATATAAAGTCACAGCGAAAAGAAGCAGATATGCTTGCAGTCGTTTTGACCAATATGTTAATTAAAGGTAGAAATGCTCAGTTCTTTACTGTTTTGTAATTTAAAAAAATAACAATGTTAGAAAGACATACACAGATATTTAGAAAACGTCAGGGTGTTATATATATGTTAGTTTTATTTCAAAGAGTTATAAAATTACAAAAATTAAAAACACTCTGTGTATCTTTCCACTTGAACTTTGCAGATGAGCGATTGATCTGCTGATGCATCAGCTGACTAATGATGTTTTTAAATGCTCCCTTGAAAGCTTGAGTGATGTAATCAGCACACAAGCAGCCAATAGTGTTCAGCTTTTTCTGATGACTCCTCCCTCAAAATTTCATTGGCTGTGGTTTGGTAGCTTGACTGAACTGTTGGCGAACAAGTTGTTGTCAGATCATGTAGTGTGTGACCCCCCTCTTGTGGATCATTTACGTAGTGTCGCGTAGTGTGAACACCACAGAGATTAAAAGACACAAAATCAAGTCATGTAGTGTGAACTGCACAGCGATCTGCCGATGCTTAAAATCCTGTAGTGTGAACTAGGCATTACACACACATCCTCTATTAGCTGGCCTCCATGCACTACAAACCAGAAAACAATCAATCAGAATTTCTGATCAATTAACTTGCTATATGATACAAGCAATAATCCACTGGAAACAAAATACCATGCACAGATACATCTAAAATATACATACAAAGCACTTACACTAAGATAGGAATGAGAAACATGAGTGCATCACAAACGCACACACCGCAATGCCCAGAAACGATAAACCTTTCTTTTAAATACATCTCAAAGATAAACGTAAATACACAGTTATATGGATGTACCATCAGAGTGCATTAATGGTTTTCCCATTCAGTGAGTGTATGTGTGTGTGTTTTAATTCGGTTCAGACTGCAAGCTCGACACTTCTCTAATTAAAATGTCACTAGGCAGATGATTAGAACCGGCGTCTGAAGTATGAGCCGGCGTTACTGTGTGTGATTATCTGTGTGTTAGTTAGCTTGATCAATGTGAAATGTATTTAGATGGAGTTGAATTGAACGCTAATGTCTTTTCAGGGCCACACGTCGTTTGTTAAAAGAATGAACATGGCATTTGTGCATCTACATTTTTATGGAAATGACTTTAAAATTATTTTTCCAAGAGTAGTAAGAGTGATGCTTTCCCACGTGTATCGTTTACAAACCAGTTCCTTGTTCCTCTGAATGCCGAGCACAGATAGTTGGAATCTGTCAGTCAGAAGATGTTAGAAGAGTTTTCATTGGTTGACTGGTCGTGGTTTTCGCCTTCATACCATCACAGTGATAAAACTGAACTCCCGGTCGAGCGTATCGTGAAATGACAGATGGGAATTACTAACTGTCATAGTTAGGGGTGATAGTGTTACCATTAAACACAGCTCTATTATTGAAGCTGTTTTATGTGTATGGCTTTAAAATAGTTAGATAGTGATTATACTGTTATATAAATAGTACTTAATAGTACATTTGTACATAATAGAGTGTACATTAGAATTTCACAGTTTATCTGGTTTTACTGGATTTATAAGGTACTGTATGGAGTTTTATGGCGTATGGAGTTTTTATGCAGCATTCAACAAAAAAACTAAGAAATGCATACATGTGTGTGTGTGTGTTTGTATATATATATATATATATATATATATATATATATATATATATATATATATGTATATATATATACTACTTGGAGGTCGGTAAATAGTGAGTAATAATTGGTTAAAACATTGGTCTTGTGTAAAAAACAAAAATGAATATAAATGTGTGAAAATATGGCATTAATTTATTTATATTTTAAGCAAATAAATAATATAAACATCTGAAAATATTATGTTTTAGTTTTTTTAAGAAAATAAACAAATAAATCATTAAATAAATAAGTGTATACATATTATTTAATTTCTTTAATACACAGAGAAATTCAAAGAAATACAAACAAACAAATACATTCATTCATTCATTTTCTTTTCGGCTTAGCCCCTTTATTAATCTGGGGTCGCCACAGCGGAATGAACCACCAACTTATTCAGCATATGTTTTTTTTACACAGCGAATGCCCTTCCAGCTGCAACCCATCACTGGGAAACATCCATACACACTCATTCACACTCATACACTACGGACAATTTAGCCTACCCAATTCACCTGTACTGCATGTTTTTGTTGGGGAAACTGGAGCACCCGGAGGAAACCCACGCGAACACGGGGAGAACATGCAAACTCCACAAACAAAAATGCATTTAAAATAAATTAATAATGCGTACAGTTGCAAGAAAAAGTACTTTGGGATTACTTGGATTTCTGCATTAATCGGACAGAAAATGTGTCACAACAAAAGAAAAACACAGTCTGCTTAATTATTTTTTATTAATATCACACAAATATTATGTTTTTTATGTTTTTATTGAACACAACATGTAAACATTTACAGTGGCAGGTGAAAAAAAAGTATGTGAACCTTTAGGTTTAATAACTGGTTGACCCTCCTTTGGCAGCAATAACCTCAACCAAGCTGCACAGAGCGGTCAGGGTATGAAAACATATCATATTTTTGTTGTGGCTTATTTTGCATTGTCTGTTAAATATTGTATGTTTTTTGTAAAGTTAAAACAGTAGGCTGTGCATACTCAACCATAAATAGATTATAAAGTTATATAAGTTATAATCTATCTAATCTATTATAGTTATAATCTATCTATCTATCTATCTATCTATCTATCTATCTATCTATCTATCTATCTATCTGTCTGTCTGTCTGTCTGTCTGTCTGTCTGTCTGTCTGTCTGTCTGTCTGTCTGTCTGTCTGTCTGTCTGTCTGTCTGTCTGTCTGTCTGTCTGTCTGTCTGTCTGTCTGTCTATCTATCTCCTAATCTATTTAATCAATCTATTTTTCATTTTTTTTTTATTTCTTAATAAATTTTAATGATTTTTATTTATTTTTTTTCCCAATTTAATACGAGAAATCCTCTAATAAAGCTGAAAATCCAATCTCCCTCTTGTTTGCCATTCTCCCCCTACTTAGCCTACTGCAGATGGAGATATACTATTTAACCCAGCTTAAAACAGCAATTTATGCACACAATTCAGCGTAGATTGCATTTGCAACATGAAGAGATTACCATTATCATTATTATTTTTTTACGGCTCAGTTAAAAAAAAAGGATTATTCCGAGTGATCAGTGGATGAACGCAGAGATAATTGAATATTAAGTGACTGATAAAGACACCGATTAACTGCCTTTGAGATTATACAGTACATCCCGAACTGTGGCATTCTTGGTATGCTTTAACTGAATAACTAGTAAACTGTCACTGAATGCTTGCAGTGTCGTGACACTTGTGGAATGATAGTAATGTGAGCTCCTACATGACTGACATGAGGTGCATGCGGGTGTATGTGTGACAATACTTGTGACGTGTGTTTAGTAAGAAAGGCTTTCACGGTTTTCGGACATGTTTGGCAGTCTGACATGAAACACGTGTTTGAACTTTCACTGCCACCTGTTTTCACAACTTTACCTAAATATCTGTCATTCCTGGTGCGCATGGGGTCACGATGCGGTGATCTGGGCACTTTTGCATACAGTGCATGTATTTGTGACCGGTGTTGTTTAATGTGTGTGTTTTCCAGTGTATGAAAAGTTACAGCTCCCTCCTGTAATGCCAACACAATCTCACGGCAATTCGTAATTTTTTGATTTAGTGGCTAATTTGTATGAATTTGTACGATCTCATTCATACAATTTAGTATGATTTGCTTATCCCCCAATGACGGTTGGGTTTAGGGGCGGGGTTGGGTACCACGCCTCCTTTTTAAAATTGTACATTTTCATATGACTGAACTCGTACGAATTTATACAATTAGCTACTAAACTGACAAAATGTAAAATAGTTACGTTTACTCATGAGATCAGGCTGCTAATACTGGTAAATAAGAGCAAATAAGTCAATACAATTTTTAATTTATTTTTATTTTGCTTAAAATGTTAACATAAGCTAGGTTTCCATTACCCAATGTTCATGCGCATTTTTAACTATTGCGTGAGAAATTTAGCAAAATCCCTTAATTTGCAAAAAAACTTGATTAAATAAATTGTGTTCACTTGAGGTAGCATTCGATTTTAAAGCGAATGATGGGAGATGGAAACACATTTCCCAAATAAGCACATTTACTGTGTCCAAAATCCTATACTTTTCTAATACAGTATATAGTTTACAAAAACAGCATGTGAGCTGAGTAGTATGTCCAAATTTATAGTATGTAAAAAACAGTAGGAAACAGTAGGCAAGGTGAAGTCTAGAAGGGATACAGCTGAAAGCGGCAGTTACCTATCATTATTTACATTTAAACAACAATAAAATATTGTACAACAATAATTATGGTTTTTACATTACTGTGAGGGGTAATTTTAGGTTTGAGGTAGGGGTAGGCCTTAATAAATATACATTTTAATGTTAATTTTATAAATAATATAAATAGATCTCATTATAATTACTGTGAGAAGTATAATTACTGTATAATTATATTAAAGTGAGAAGAAAGCAACTCATAAATGTTTGTATAAACCACTTGGGGTCCAGTAAATAGTGTGTAAAAATTGGTTAAAACATTGGTGTTATGTTAAAAAAACGAATATGAATGTCTGAAAATAAGGCATGTTTTTATTAATGTTTTTAGGAAAAAATATAAATGTCTGAAAAGATTATATGTATTTATTTATTTTTTAAACAAACAAACAAGCAAATCACTAAATAAGTACAAAACAGATCCAATAATAGAAGGTTTATATATACATGTACCTATTAATATTATTATTATTATTATTATTATTATTATTATTAATACATTTCTTTATTGCACAAAAATACAAACAAATATGGATTACGGATTGAGGTGAGGTTAGATATAAATAAAATATAATTAATGGGTAATTTAATAAATAATATAAATAATTCTTGTTAATTTCTGGCTGCAGCTGTATCTCCTCTAGCAATATTTGTGATGCAACTGATGGTCATGTGATAATGACTAATAGCAGATGTAGTACATCCGAATTCCATTTATGCTATTCATATTCATACTATATAGAATGTACTTTTCTAATGGTTGTTTAGTAAAGTATACACTTTCTGATGCAGCTATTGTCTCCATTATGCTTGCCATATTTTCTTTTGGTTAACATCTTGATGGAAGTGCATTTTGGAAATTTGGTAGGTTGGACTCCTGGTTTATGACAACAAAGAATTTCAAACACAACATGGTTTTATCTAAAGCCTAAAATCAAATGTTACTTTTGTGCTTAATTATTGTCCCCTTATGAATTCATCTAAGGGAAAATTATTTTGCAGATATCTTCCATTGATATTTTGCATTTTTAGTACACCTGGGTGATGAGGAAGAGGACATTGTTCAACCGTGATCTTTTGTGTTTTTCCCCAAAGTTCTTTAAATATGCGGAAACGCAAAGGCCAAACTCAGTCATTCATCACAATGGGTAAAACCAAAGTACGATGATTTAAGGCAAAGAAAAAATCAACAATAGCTTCACAAAATGCAAAGTGGCAAGAAAATAGCACAAATGCAGACCATGGCCATTTCCAAAAAGTCAGAAGGTTTTCAAATCTAAAATGTTACATCAATGGAAATAGCTTGAAAGGGTTTCAAGAAAATTAATCAATAAATAAAGGCTTTACTGTCATCCAAAAACAAACTCAAGCTTCCAATTTACCAACTCAATTTACGAAGGGTGCCAATTTCAGTAAAGGACATTGCATTTAGCTTTAGAATGATTGAATTCATTGATATGAGAAATATTTCGCTTTTATTGTTTGGCCTAGTTGCTATTTTTAACAGACAGAAGGACTGTCCATTATAGGTTCAGAAATCAGGGAATTTGATGCTTGGTTTAGAGTGGGAACCCATATATGCATAACTCAAAAAAGCACAATTTCTCTATATGAATTGTATTTTAATCTTTTTTTGTTGTTGTTGTTGAATCTTTAATTTGCCACCTTTTAATCTTTGTATTACTTTGACCCATGCAGCATAACTTATTTAACATTATATGATATACCTTGCAAACATAAAACAATACTAAAAAAAATATCAACATGTGGGGCTCTATTTTAACAATACAGGTGCAGTCTCCAGGGAGTTTTAACAATCCAGAGAGTCTCATCTCCCATTCCCTTTAAGAGTCAGTTGGCGCATTTGCTATTTACTTGGCGTACTTCGTAAGTGGAAAAGCTGAATGGAAAAACTGAATGTTTCACTAGCGAGAAAACAGTTAAACAGACCATCTGCAGTGTGAGGATAAAGAATGACCCTCATCCATTCGGCCTCTTTACTTTCTCGTTACTTTACTTTTACTCTTTACTTTACTTCTTTACTTTTGTGGATAATGAAACGGTGTTGTACACACTCCACTGAAGGCATCCATTAGCCTACATGTTTAATTTCGTTTGGTAAGCGCAAAGATTTGTTTCAAAACTATTTCTAAATTCAGTTCTAGTTTCCTGAAAACAAATACATGAATAATAATAACGAAGTGTGCTCAAAAAACTGAGTTATATTCAAACACATGTCCTATTCTTATGCCCCATATCGTGATCCATACGTCTCCAAAACCCGACAGGTGGACAAATCTAAACTTGTTTTTATCAAAACAAATATAAATATGCATATAATAAACAATACTGCTAATAATAATAACATTATACAAAAGCAAACTGTCATGAATAAACTGAAAATAGCCCCCCCCCCCCCTCAAATAATTTTTGTAACATTTTAATCCTTTATTTTTTTTCCTATGTAAAGATATTTGTGTATTGCTGTACATCCTGTGTATATTACAGTTTTTCTCAGTCACCTTGGTACATTTCTCAGATCAGAATTGAAATTCCCAAAACTACCTGTTCAATCTTTAGATGATTGTGTCACTTGTGCACATCAAAAAAGCAGTTTCTCATTCCTTGAAACAAGCTGCAAATACTTTTGTACATCCATGCAAATGGATTACGTGCAATTATCTGATGTTTCCTGCATTATCAATAGCTTATGTCATGTTGATCAAAATGTTGAGAAAAACTGCAAGCATTTGAACCTGCATAGGCACGTAATGTGCTCTATTTCAGTTTATCAAAATAGCAACACGCCAACAATGCACCTTAACACACCTCCTTTATAGATAGGCTCACCCGTGAGTCCACAACGTAGTGCAAATGGATTTGCTATTTAAACAACATGGCGCAAAATGTGAAAATTAGGGTTGCACTCATCTGAAAATGGCAACAAATCGCATCAAACATGTCTTGCATCTTATTGCGCAGAGTGTATGATAGGGCATGTGGTCTTTTGACTTCTATATGGCTTCCCATCATCTGTTAAACACACAAGGAGTAATAGGCAAGGCAAGGCAAGTTTATTTATATAGCACATTTCATACACAGTGGCAATTCAAAGTGCTTTTCATAAACAGGAATAAAAAAGACAAGTGTAAGAAAAAATAAAAACAGATAATAAAAACAGATAAAAATATGTTAAAACGGGTTGTAAAAGAATGAAAAAGAAGAGAAAAACATAATAGTGCGATTTGTCGGACGTAGCGCAGTGCTCATTCAGTAAAGGCACAGCTAAACAGATGTGTTTTCAGTCTGGATTTGAATGTGCCTAATGTTGGAGCACATCTGATCATTTCTCTAATGAGTAATTCAAATCAGTATCTCCAATCTGGTTTTTCCTATTTAATGAAAGGTGCCTGTGGACACTGTTAACCTATGGTGTTCTTTAAAAAAAAAAATCACATTGTTTTGCAGCATCATGGTAATGTGGAAATTATGACTAATTTACCAACCCTATTTCCTAAGAATACCTCAGGGTTGTGTACAAGTCCCAGCTTGAATTTGTATTGTTAATTTTTAAAATAAGCATTAGTTGTTTAAACCACAGCTGTTTTGGCACCAAGTAAACTCTAAATCAGACACGTAAAATAAATTAATGCCGCTGAGCATAAAAATAAATGGTGTGTTTGTCCAACTCTGCCAGCTGTTTCCTTTTCTTCCCATCTATATATTGCATTATTTGACCTTTCCATGTGAGAGAGATAAAGAAGAAGGGTGTAAGGGGGATACAGAGAATAAAGAAGTGTCAGAGCCGAGCAGAATAGCACACAAAAAAATAAACAGTTTTAGCTCAAAGGATAAAATATCTGCAGCTTAGAAGAACTAAGTCGATAGAGGAGGGGGGATAAGCCATGTAAATATTCTTCTGTTTACCTGTCTGCATGTCGCAAATTAATCACTCGCACACACACAGGCACTCACGCACACACATACGCACACACACACAGTTTGTTTACCTGTCTGCGCAGCCGACATTAATCATGGTGGTGTATGGAAAGGCTTCACTGTAAACAGTTTAAAGCGCTACCAGTTGGCACCGTTTTGTTTTGGTTAGGATACAGAATGAATGATGGGCCCTTAACAGTGCACTGAGAGGTTGCCAGCCATGATGGAGGGTTGCAGGACACTAGTGTGTGTGTGTGTGTGTGTGTGTGTGTGTGTGTGTGTGTGTGTGTGTGTGTTGTGTCTGTCTTCAGATATCAGTCATTGACTCTCTACTACCCTTGAGTTCAAAAGTAATGGGTGCAGAGTGTGTTTATACCACATGAAACTTTCCAGAAAAAATTATATCGTTCTTTCTTTTAGTCAATCCTGGGTCTTGTTTACCAGTCATGTAAGTGTCAACTTAAGTTTTTGTTGTAAACATAAATTCTTCAGTTATATAAAATCAAGATGATGTGATTATTGATGATTGCAACTAATCTATTTATCTGCTAATCTGCAGCTAAATATTGTGAATATTTAATATGCAGTATATAATTATAATATAATAAATAATTATTATTATAATAAAATTATGGGGCGACATGGTGGTGCAGTGGGTAGCTATGTCGCCTCGCAGCATGAAGATCGCTGGTTCAAGCCCCGGCTGGGTCAGTTGCCATTTCAGTGTGGAGTTTGCATGTTCTCCCTGCGTTCGCGTGGGTTTCCTCTGGGTTCTCCGGTTTCCCCCACAGTCCAAAGACATGCGGTACAGGTGAATTGGGTAGGCTAAATTGTCCGTAGTGTATGAGTGTGAATGAGTGTGTATGGAGGTTTCCCAGAGATGGGTTGCAGCTGGAAGGGCATCCGCTGCATAAAACAAATGTTGGATAAGTTGGCAGTTCATTCCACTGTGGCAACCCCAGATTAGTTATATATATATATATATATATATATATATATATATATATATATATATATATATATATATATATATATATATATATATATATACATACATACATACATACATACATGCATACAATTGAAGTCAGAATTATTAGCCCCCCTTTGATTTTTTTTTTTTTTCATATTTCCCAAATTATGTTTAACAGAGCAAGTAAATTTTCACAGTATGTTTGGTAATATTTTCTCTTCTAGAGAAAGTCTTTTTGTTTATTTGTTTTATTTCGGCTAGAATAAAAGCAGTTTTTAATTTTTTAAACACCATTTTAAGGACAAAATTATTAGCCCCTTTAAGCTATATATTTTTTCGATAGTCTACAGAACAAACCATCATTATACAATAACTTGCCTAATTACCCTAACCTGCCTAGTTAACCTAATTAACCTACTTAAGCCTTTAAATGTCACTTTAAGCTGTATAGAAGTGTCTTGAAAAATATCTAGTCAAATATTATTTACTGTCATCATGGCAAGATAAAATAAATCAGTTATTAGAAATGAATATTAAAACTATTATGTTTAGAAATGTGGGGAAAAAATAAGCAGGGGGTCTAATAATTGTGACTTCAACTATATATATATATATATGTATGTATGTATGTATGTATGTATGTATGTATGTATGTATGTATGTATGTATGTATGTATGTATGTATGTATGTATGTATGTATGTATGTATGTATGTATGTATGTATGTATGTATGTATGTATGTATGTATGTATGTATGTATGTATGTATGTATGTATGTATGTATGTATGTATGTATGTATGTGTATATATGTATATATATATATATATATATGTATATATATGTATGAATATGTATGAATGTATATGGGACTTTTTATTAAAGTGTGTGTGTGTGTTTAAGAGCAAAGTTAACTGAAATAAAATGAAAGCTGAAAAATGAAAGTAAGTCACAGAAGGCCAAGGTAGTTAGTTCTGCTGCTTTGCTTTATAAGATTCTTACCTGCTGATTATTTTACATTTAAATCATTTGAATTTGCTTCGGCTTAAATACGCTTTCATATGTAGGGGTCTGGATTAGCGCTCAACGTATCTTTTGCAGGGCGAGCATCTTAACTTGGCTCATTATCATAGCATTTCTCCTACCTGCCTCATTAATTTCTCCTTTTTTGGGGGGGCAGAATGGTTTAATTTAATATATTCTGCGTTTTTAATCATAAGTCGCATGTACTCGCGGCTATGGAAGAGCCGGACGGATCACAGGCCTTTTGATTTCCACAAAATCCAACATCCCTCCGCGGCTTCAGTGGGGCTCATGAAAGAAAGATGCTGCAGAATCACAGAAAGACAGATAGTGAGAGAGTGTTGAATAAGACATGTAAGTGAAAGAACGTACATGATCACTCTTTCATAGCCTTTTTAAACCACGAGATGTGCATAATCGCCAATTTGTTGAGCATTTTGAGAGAATATGTACTTTGTGTTTATTTTTCCTCATGTAAAATTGTAAGCTAATGTTAAATTGTGCTCTACTGCATTACAGTTCAGGCATTCTCACATTTTTAGTTATATAATAAAGACTAAATTGGTTTCAGTGAACATATTTTTGTAAAGCTTGATCAATAACATGTCCCGTAGGAAAATTAACCATAATTTTATTATAGCAAAACTGTAATAGCCATATTTAAGTCATGTGTTTAGTGTAACAAAGCTATGTTGAATCTGTGTTTAGGTTAACGACAATAACCAACATTTTTTTTTTTTTAGAATATAGGTAGAACTTTTTATAAGGATGCCTTATACTTCTTACTACGTTTTGTTTGTTTCTTTTTTGTTTGTTTCTTTCCTTCTAGCTTGCTTTCTCTTTTTCTTTCTTTCTTTCTTTTTTGCAAAAGAGAAGTGCATACACTTAATTCGTCAAGGCTATACACAAAACATTTAAAAACAAAACAAAAAACAAAAGTTCTCTTCATTGTGGTCCTTGGTGTAACGTACAAATTAATCTACTTCTGGTAGCAGGTGCACTGCATTATAAATATAACATAAACACGAATACAATCACACATAACCTGTAAAACATACTGCAAAATCCATCAACACAACACATTTATTCTGTTTGAAAGCCAGCTTTTAGATTAGAAACTAAAACTAACCACATTTGCCATACTTTCAACCTCCACAGGCAGAGAGAGACTTTATTTCATGCATTTACTGTATGCAGTGTTTCAGACTTGAGCCTTTGTTTACTGTTTTGCAGATTTTTTTGGTGTGTTTTGGCGAAACCTTTTCCACTAAAATTTTTATTTGGTTAGGGTTTTATTTGTAGGCTTAAATATGTCCAGAGAAATGTTTTAAATGTCAACTGCTTAATTGTTTATTAGGACAAGCTAAGATGGTGGTGTAACGTGATGGGAACGCTGATAAGGGAGTGCGGATCCAAACGCAGGTTTATTGAGAATGGTCAGGCAAGCAGCGGTCACAGTCAGGAGCAAACAGATATATGCAGGCAAATCCAGAGCAGGATTAAACAAGCTGATTAGACATTAAAAAAAAAGCAAGCGATTGGTCCATATTTTAAATTTCTGTCCAGAGAGGTCATGTTTTGATCCTCGACTGGTCTCACGCAGTCAAGTGAAGCGATTTCATATGTCAGAGTTCACCAAGCTTTAACTATGCAACACAGCGATATGCGAAACTTGATGCACGACCTTGCGCTTCCGGTCTGACGCATTCGCGTGCGTATGAATGGAAGTCTATGGGGAGAAAAGTCCAGTGTGACCGCAGCTTTACTAGTCATACTACAAGCTTTCAGGTAGGTGTATTTAGGCAAATTCAAGCAAATCTCTGCAGGACACCGGCCCTCCAGGACCGAGTTTAGGCACCCCTGATCATTGTCAAGGACACATTCAAGATAGTTAACAGTGAGTACGTATACATGGACACCAGTAATCCGATTTTAATATAATTAAGACAATATTCTGATTAAGAGTCTACCATGTAAACAATGATTTTAAATTAGTTTAATCCAATTAAAGTCATAATCAAGCTAAACAGAAAGCGAATTAAGATGTGAAGTATGCCGATTTTAGTCGCATTATTGAAGTGCAGTACAGACAAATAACCACCTTAATCAAACTATTACCATCATGTAGGATTTTTGCCGCATTCTGCGATAGTCTGTACACACATGGCTGTTTGACACTATTCTCTGCACCTACTGAGTCAGTCAAGGACCACAGACACCTGCAATCCGAAATGGGGATTTTTTTTTTCCCCATACAGCGTGAGGTATCAAATTCCATTATAACTACACTCTTCCAGTAGTTTTTTCCTTGCCGCTGTTGCCACTGGCTTGCATGGTTTGGGATCTGTAGAGCTGCACATCGATGGATTTGCTCTTCAGTGTTTGGACTCTCAGTAGTGAATAAACCAAACTGAACTGAGCTAAACTGAACTGAACTTAAACACTGAAAACTGGACTGACACTGTTTCAATTTACTATAATCTTCTATGTGAAGCTGCTTTGACACAATCTACATTGTAAAAGCGCTATAAAAATAAAGGTGAATTTAATTGAATTCCTCACATCCAATATCTTGTTTGTCATGAGGGGCATGCATGAAACGTTCTTAAAATGAAAGTAAAAGTGCCAAACTGCAGTTAAAGTCGACAAATTAAAAATGAAACTCCATAGGAAACATGGATATCGCGGTGAAGCAATGATGTTAATATAATTATGTGCTATAACATGTAAAACTGGATCATGAAAGGAACATTCCAAAAAGCAACTCATAAACACCTCAATCATATTATTGTCTTAATCATTCATTCATTCATTTTCTTTTCAACTTAGTTCCTTTATTAATCCAGGGTCGCCACAGCGGAATGAACTGCCAACTTATCCAGCACGTTTTTACGCAGCGGATGCCCTTCCAGCTGCAACCCATCTCTGGGAAACATCCACACACACTCATTCACACCCATACACTACGGACAATTTAGCCTACCCAATTCACCTGTACCACATGTCTTTGGACTGTGGGAGAAACCGGAGCACCCGGAGGAAACCCACGTGAACGCAGGGAGAACATGCAAACTCCACAGAAACGCCAACTGACCCAACTGAGGCTCGAACCAGCGACCTTCTTGCTGTGACGCGACAGCACTACCTACTGCGCCACTGCGTCGCCTGTCTTAATCAGATTAAGGCAAATAATTTGATTACTGATGTCCATGTAAACGTAGTCATTGTTTCGAATTGAGATTAGACAGTCCCCTACCTGAACAGACATCTTAGACACCTTACTCAAATTCGTTTTATACCTAAATAATAAGGATTTCCTTTTACCTAAATGCAAGATCAGTTGATTTTCAGAAAGCCAGCCTTCTTCCTTATCCCAGCCTTCCTTATCTGAAATTAATTAAGCAGAATCATCAGCATAAAAAAAACAACTCAAATACTGCTTGCTTATCATTATAAAAGAAATAAGAGAGGACCTAGAGCACTTCCCTGAGGGACTCCATGTGTAACAAAAGATTCCTTAAACAGAACCCTGTAATTTTTTGAAGGTCTAGAAGTCTTTTCAATGAAAAATGTTTACAAATAAAATGAAAATCACATTTTACTCAAACACATAACTATGAATCGTAAATCTAGAGAAAGCCCCTTAGCTTTACATGCCTTATATTCATAAAAAAATACCATAATTTCTTGTCAAGTCTTTAAAAAAGCACAATTTAACAGTATTAAAGTCAGATTCTGTTTTAATTTTTCTCTAATTTCAAGATTTCAAAGGGTGACACTTGTTTGAAAATCCCCTTCTCAGATGATCTTTTCACTGAAAACTCAAGTTTCCTTCACACTTACTGAAAATATTATGTTCCTCTACACTTCATCCTCACAACCTCATTGTCACGAGCGGTGGCATTTAATTCCAGTAATAACATCTTCACGCAGGTTCATTATTAGCTAGCGCGCCTGACAAAAGTTTCTCGGGTGAAGTTTGTGAATTCCCAGGTCAGCACTTACATTAATGAGAGCGTCGTCGAGGCTGTGTTTTTTAGCTAATTCCTCTCCAGTTGTGACCTGTAACATGTCTTCAACCCTCCTGTTTGAAATAGAGGCTTTTAACGCTTAGCGCGTGTGATCGACGGAGCTTAGAAGAGGAAGAAGAAAAAAAGACACTTCCAAAGAATGCAGATGATTAGTTTGACTAGCTGAAGTGTGCGGAAAAAAAGCTTCCATTGTGTTTCAATGAGTTTAAAAAGAAACTAATCCAGTGTACTCTAATTGCATGCCACCTCCCGGATGGGGACCTTTCCTTTCCAGATGCATTGTGGAGCACAAAATACTGCTGCAACCTCTGAGGATCCCGCTCGCAGTAGTCCTGTAGATCCCATAATGAGTTTTTAAAAGATATAATAGTGCTCTATTAGAGATTCGAAAGGCCTAAAAAAAGAGGTTTGTCTTTTCAGGCATCAGATATTAACAGTGGTGCTGGATTAAGGTTTCATTTCTTCGTCTTCGTGGTCCATTATTCGGCCCAATCTGGCAGATTGACTGGAACTTTTAATTAAACCGCAGTAATTATGGTCGGAAATCTCTCACGGAAAAGAAAGACTCCAAATTCATTTCATCTTGACTAATTATCGGCCACATCCGAAGTTCGGAAACGGCCATCTGAGACGCCCACGGCCAAGAAAGGTCAGACAATAAGAAGCCCAAAGTTCTTTGTGCGGCATAAACTCGTCTTCATTAGATCTTTGGGTTCTGGCGAACACAATGAACGCAATCATCTCTTCCTGCGGCGTGGAAATGAATATCGCAAGATGCTTTGAATTTGGCTGCGGAGCAATCATTTGGAGGAGATAGCGCTGTTGATTTTGTGAGTGTTTGCTGCTATTGCTATAAATGTACATAATTTCCAGAGCTGGATTCAGTCCATCGTCTTCATCATTTTCTTATTATTTCTTCCACTTTTTTTTGTCCTTATAAATAAAAGAGACCAAAATGTAACAATTTCTACGCAATCTCAAAGCAATTCATAACTTTTTGATTTAGTGGCTAATTCGTATGAGTTCGTATGATCTAATTCGTACAATTTAGTACAATTTTGATAATCAACCAATGACGGTTGGGTTTAGGGGCGGGGTTGGGTGCCATGCCTCCTTTTTAAAATTGTACATTTTTATATGACTGAACTCGTACGAATTCATATGAATTAGCTACTAAACTGACAAAACGTAAAATACATACATTTTCTTGTGAGATCAGGCTGAACAATTTACGTCTTCTGATGTGCAAAATAGTCCCAGAAAGTGAGCCATACCATAACAAACTCCACCATACCATGCAATGGAAAGACTTTATGCAAGTTCCATCATTAACAAGATAGTTTAATGATTCATTAATCTGATAATTGAGCATTCATAATGCAAATTTAAGATTAATATTAATTATTTTTGTTATATTGTTCTGAAAGTTGTGGTGCTGTTTTCTACTGTATATATCTGTTCACTAACAACAATATTTTGAGTTGTTGCTTTTTTTCATATCACACCTTCCAAAATTAGTCAATTATGACTAAGTGTTCTATCCTTACCAACATTCATTGGTCAGACAATAAGTTCTGACAAAAACTCTTCATTATATCGTCCACTTCTTGCGAACACAATAAACCCAATTATCTCTTCCTGCGGGGTGGAAATGAATATCACAAGTTGCTTTGAATTGGGCTGTGGAACAATCACTCGGAGAAGATAGCGCTGTTGATTTTGCAACCGTGGATGAGCGAGTCAGTGAATCAGAATGTTTGCTGACTCCGCCGAGGAAAAGGACGCATGGGACGCTCGCTTTTTTCCATCTCTCTCTAACTCCCTTCCTGGGTTTTAGGGCGAAAAGTAATATAGGAATCGCTTTAGGCGGAAAAGAGCATTGCTATTTAGGCTTAGAGGCTCAATCAGTCTGGCTGGAATGATGGCGATGGCGAGTTACCATTAGGCTGACCTGATTAGGGCCGACTTAGGCACCGCAGTCATATGTGCCATTTCCCTGATAGTGCTGGAATCTGGATTTCCCGCTTGGCTGCATCCGTACGGCTAAACTCAGCCAAGCGCGGTGTCTGCGAGCATGCGGAGCGCAAAGGTAATTCTCATTTCAGCCCACTGCTCCGCACACTCAACAGAATCTCAGACTGCGGAAATCCAGCGTGGAGGGGAATGTGACGTTTTGCCGATTTCACACAACTTTGGTGTAACGTTCAGGCCGGCATCAGTAATATTGGGATGGGTGTGGAGGGGAAGGTGTATGGTAGAACGTTAAGAACGTTTGACTGTTAATAAGCTTTAAAAGCATCTACTTTATGACTGTAAACTGATGTTCGTTCTGTGAGGCTGAATGAAGTTAGATAAATGTGTGCTTTTGCATGGCCTTAAAGGGATAGTTCACCCAAAGATGAAAATTATGTCATCATTAACTTACTCTTCACTTTTTATGTGAGATTTTTTTCTTCTGTTGAAGACAAAGGACGATATTTTGAAAAATGCTGGTAACTGGGACCCATTGACTTCCATAGTATTTTTTTTCCTGCTATTTAATTTGATGGGTACCAGCAACCCACTTTCTTTAAAATATATTCTATAAAAAAGAACTCAAACATCTAAAACCACATTAGTGAAAGTAAATAATGCAATTTTCAATTCTGTGTGAACGATTACTCCAATTTAAATGGTCTTTTTTTGCCACAACAACATTATAAAAATTAAGAAAGTGGTCACACTTTACAATAAGTTTTCATTAGTTATTATCAGTTAATGTATTTAGTAACATGAACTAATTATGAGCAATACATGTACAGAATTTATAAATCGTAATTCAACATTTACTAATGCATTATTAACATTCAAATTCATGCTTGTTATTATTAATGCACTGTGAGTTAATATGAACTAGCAAACAACAGTTTCTTCAATAACTAACATGAACAAATACTGTAATAAATATATGGTTCTTTGTTCATGTTAGCAAATGCATTATGTAGATTTTGTTGTTTTACTAATAGGTTATATGCACGGAAGTGTTGTTCAGCCACTGAAATCATTAGTCGAGTGTAACTATTTCATAAGGTACCATTTACAGCATCAATAATGTAGATTTTTATTTAGTTTAATAACAAAACAAAAGTATATCGCTATTCCGCCTGAGCCTGCTTTACTGAGGTGAAGTTGTTTTTATATTCACATTGGTTCATTTTTAACATTATTAATGCACCATGAGTTAACATGAACTAACAAACAACTGTAGTTTCAATAACTAACATTAACTAAGATAAACAAATACTGTAATAAATATACCGTTCTTGTTAGCAAATGCATTAACTAACATGAACTAATACAACTTTATTGTAAAGTGTTACCAAGAAAGTAAAGCATTTACCTTGTTTTTCATTTTTCAACACATGCATGGAAACACAGTTGCACTGAATAACAAAAGGTAAAAGGTATTGGCTTTAATCTCACAATTTTGATGCAGTTCTGCCAACTGTTCATTTATATTTGATTTGCATGTGAATTCCAGTAAATTCAGTAGGAATCTATACAGCTTGTGAAGGTGAAATATTGTATATTTCACATCATTTTCAATCTGGCAATGAATATTCATAAAGATGCAGGTTTTTTTTTGTGCTGGTTGAAAGTCTCTTCACAGTCCTATAGTAATGATTAAAGTAAATTATCTAAATGCATTTATATGTATTTTTATATTCTGGATAAGGCATAGGAATAAAAAATGTTCATCCAGTCAAATATTGTTGGCCCAACAATTCCCATAATTCTGATAAGTAGTGCAAGCTGTTTGTCAACAAATGTAGATTTGTATTTCTGCGTACCCGTTCATGCAGATCTGCCGGTTTCACCTGCAAAAAAGAAAGAAAGAGCGGTAAAAACAAATGCTGAATCAAAATGTTTTAAATTCCTGAATCAATACTGGAGTTACTTTTGCACGCTGGAGGAATGATGACACCATGGCTGAAGTATTTCTTCAGCCAAAATGACGCTATTCCACCTAGCTTGGTCTTATATTCACACTGGTTCCTTTTTGAACAATGACAACCTGTGACGGTCCCTGTTTACCATGCTACTTTAAATATTCGGTCTGAAATAGCATGTAAGTATGGCTTAGTAATAAGTGTAATTCCTGCACCCTGCCGGCCAGGGCTTAATTTGTGCCGGAACAACCTCTGAAATCTGATCCGGCACCTTATTTTACCAATCCCCCTCATCACACGCACCACCCCTTCACTTTCTTCCGCGACTGCCCAACCCTTTTCGCCTTCATCTCTGATACCTATCCCCCCGCCCCCCACACCCTGCTCTTTACTTTCGTTAGTCCTCAATTATCCTACCATCATCCCCACCCCGCGGTCTGCACTTTCATTCCTCCACGCCCTCCTCCGATAACATTCCGCATCAGTTATCCCGATCTATTCCGAGACCAAGCATTTTACAAATTAAGCACTGCTGCTGGCCAAGCACTAAGCATACAGTTGTTGCTTTATGACAAAGTGCGTAAGAGAGTGAGACCAGCGATCCTTGCATGCATGAAATATTGCACATTATGACAAGTTTTACTTGCTACACAACTGAAAACAAGCTAGATATAAAACAGTTTTTTTAGTATTATGAAGTACTGTAAAGTTTTCTAACTGGCGAATGACATGATCTAGTGCAGGGGTGTCCAAACTCGGTCCTGGAGGGCCGGTGTCCTGGCGAGTTTAGTTCCAACTTGCTTCAACACACCTGCCAGGAAGTTTCTAGTATCTAGTAAGAGCTTGATTAGCTGGTTCAGGTGTGTTTGATTAGGGTTGGAGCTAAACTCTCCAGGACACCGGCCCTCCAGGACCGAGTTTGGACACCCCTGATCTAGTGGGTCTTTGTCATCTTTAATGTGTGCATTCGTGATTTCAGGAGGCGTGGCTTTGGACTGCAGGGGAGGGACTGTGTTTTATGCTAACAAATAGCATTTAGGCAGATCGCCTACTGCACCTTTAATGTTGACCAACATAAGGCTGTTCTGTTTGAGTTACTTTATGAACATTTTATAGATTGTTACACGAACTTAGCACACGTGACTACACCATTAATTTTTTCAACATTAGCTGAAGTTTAGGCATGTTTTTTTTTCTTTTTTTTTTGATATACAATTGCACAACGTGTGTTTGTGAAAATTCCAGTGGTTTCATTACATACAGTGTGTCATTTCCAGACCTGCTTCAGCATGATGGACGCAGGCATTTCTCTCTCTCCTTTGTTTCTCTCTCTCTCTCTTTCTCTCGCGCAGTAGATGGTGTAATGTCAGGTTGGGCACGGAGCCCGGTTCTGCAGCAGCGATGCGTCCCATACTGACACACAGTTACAGTTCCTCATTCAGCGAGTCCTATCCTCATTTCAGCATTATTTCATCACCTGCGTTTGTGTGTGTGTGTGAGCGTTTAACAGCGGATGGTGACTACAGGTTTCTACCGATGAATCAGCACCAACACAATTGCTCTCTCTCTCTATTCTCCCGTTCTGTTCGTCTGTCATCAGGCTTCACCCACCCTCCAAACTGTCACTCCAGAACAGGATGCCCATTTAGCTTGGACACAATTATACATTTATGTGTGTGTGTAGCCCTATGCATGCCGTAAGACATGGAGCAGGGACCCGGGCCAATGGGAAATGTGATCCGCCCCATCGTCCGCCCCCTCCCGCTCGGGGTCTGCCCGTCTGGGACAGGGGAACAGTGGGAATTCTGTGTGGCTCTGGGCAGCCGAAGCCTCTTCCCAACAATTACCTTCAATTAGGGGAGCACAGCGGCGCGCAGGCAGAGAAAGGGAGCCCATTAGGGGCCAGGGCTGGGCGACTGGAGCCGGGCCAGCCCTACTGTCCCCCCTGTGCTCTCTTACACTGCCCTTGAGCTAGGGTTACACCACACACACACACCCCTACCTGTCCATATTACTGACTCTGTCTTCATCGTCATCTGTTTGCTTCTGAGGTGGGTCTCTAGGGGGAGAGATGAGGCAGGGGGAGATATAAAGACAAAGTTTTGGGAGGACAACTAAACGTTTGGTATCACTGTTATTTTGATGGTCCATATTACCCATTTTGTTGACTCTCTTGATGATCATTTGTCTAGGAATTTTAAAGAAGTAACATTGAGTTGACCTTTCAATCAATCAACAGTTTCAATCGATATTAACGGAACCATAGGCAGGCAGGTAATAAGCCACTAGTTTATAGTGAGACTTTAACTAATGTGTTACTCAAATTGTAATTTGGATGTCCTCTTCTTTCATAATGACAATCTCTGCTGAAATCTTGTCTTTGCTTGTGCATAAATGAATACTTTTCTTCTGTCTCAGATGGTTGGGACAGAGACTCCTTTTAGAATGGAAAGTGTGTGTTGTTAGGATATGATGTAAAACACCAGACTCTCAGGTAATATTTTTGTTTAGCCTCTACAACTTTTTTGACTCTCAAATTGCCACGGTTTCAGCTAAATATGTTCTTTAAAGGGCCATGAAACCCCCCTGTCTCAGCAGGGTGTTTTCACACCTCTAGTTTGAAAAAAGTCTGGAAAGTGGGTTAGTGCAGCTTTATTTAGGTGTCGAGTGGCAAAAGAGGGAAGGGTTTGCATGAAAAGTGGAGTTTCAGTATGTGCACATGCTGATTTTCACAAAGGCAACACAGATGCAGATGAGCTAAACAGTAACTACGTATACATCAACATCATTAATCGATTTATTTGCCTTAATCTGAATAAGACAACACTATGATTAAGATGTTTATAGAAGTTGTTTTTTGAATGATTCTTTCATGATCCCGTTTTACAAGTTAGCCTATAGCGCATAATTCAATAAACGTCATCGCGTCACCATGCTATTCACATTTCCTCTGGACTTTCATGTAATTTCAGGTGTTTCATTCTTAATTTGTCAACTTTAACTGCAGTTTGGCACTTTCATGCATGCCCACCCCAAAATTACATTCGGAGAGCAGCATTTACAGCGGATTTTTTATCATAATATTGTAGTGATCTTACTATAAACTTAGTAACAATCATTTTGACTAAGGTATGTCTTTAAAAACTGAAAGAGTACTGCTGACGATACTAACTAACTTTGCCATCTGAATAAACATAAACAACAAACATTGATCGCACACTTACCAAATTCGTAAAAACAGGACATCAACATCAACTGGAACCGTGTCTTTTTTTAAAAGAAGACAAGTGGCAAATCCGGATTTCACCATTCCCATATGCGAAAAGCTCTCGGGTATAAAATGTTCCGTACAAACATATTTTTGTTGCATGTTAGCAGACCACTGTAATCCACACGTGGATTCACACACCAGCTGCGCTCTCATCTCGAGAAAATGGAAACAAAACCTTTGTTGCAGCACAGAGACGCCTGCAGGAATTTACTCCAAGGTACGCACAAATCCAGCACCGCCCGCCTCCTTCCCCAATCATGTCAAGAAACACTGATGCTTACTGTCAAATGCTACATTATTTAAGGGCATTCCTTATGACATAATTCATTCTTTTTTAATTTTAATATTTCGTTGAAATCTAAATGTAATAAAAGCACATCAGCACCAAGAACAAATCAGACGCAAGACGTCATCTTTAAAATTATGACGTATTAAAAAATGTGCAAATATATGACAGAAGATTGTGATACAATAGTGATGCATTAATTAAATCTTTTCCACTGACCGAAAATCATCCACAGTTGGGCTCACAGTTGGGCTCAAACTAAAATATAATTCGTATATTTTTCTTGAACAAAATATCTTTTTAAAACGAATTTCGTATATAGTTTGTCTCTTTAAAGTAATTTATACTGTTTAATAATCATTTTAAATTGTCATAAATAAATAAATAAATAAAAAAGCGGCATTAATTCCCGCCCTCGCATGGTAGGTATACGCACAGTGTGTACAGCCGTAAAGCTGCAGGCGCCACTGTTGCAGCACATTTATAAATGACGACCCATGCCTCAGAACAATTCTTCTTTCACTCGTTTGAATTACGGTTGGCAACACAACTTGGCGTCTCTCTGCCATCTGAACACTGTAACAGGTCAAAACAGTCTTCGAAGCTATATCACGCATAATAATGAAGTTGCATCTCATTCACAATAGAGCGCGCTGATTGGTTCGAGCCAAGTCTTTCTCATGAATTAATGATGAAAACTTAAAGATGTCATGTTGTACCGGCCGGTAGAGACATCCGGTATTCTCGCTGGAATGTACACATTCATCTCAAGGCTGTGATGCAGCTTTAAAATTTATTTTCAAACCGGAAGAACGAATTTGCTCAAAATAATGCAAAAACAACCAATTTTCACTTTTAGTGAAATATTTGTGTCCTAATAGTGTTTTTAGCAACGTAGAACATGTATATGATCAACATCTCAAAAATGTGTTTTGGTGCTTCGTGACTTTTTAATGTGCTATATGTACATAAAACAAACCAAAACATTTTGGATTCCCTGAGTGGGTTGCAATTTATCCTCAAATTTGTATTTTTGTGTCAACTATCAATATAAATACCACATTTTCTACAGAAGTGTTTCAGGATTGACACTACAGCAAAGAATAACTTGAGATTTGGCTACTTTTACTCACATCTAACATTAATGGCTATTAATATCATTACTTTCTGTTGTAATGTTTTGTCATTTAAAGAGTAGTGTTTTTATATTTCCTCATTAAATTATCATGACTAAGTGGGACATATGTTGAGTAAATATGGCAATTGTGTGATCTTGTGTCACAACCATTAAGCGAGTCAGTTTTAGATATGCTAGAAACTATACTCTCATTTTGGCATAATAATCAAGGACGTTTTATGCTGTACCATGGCTACAGCTGCAGCAATAATATTACGCAGTGCTTGAAAATATTCCCCAGCTAGGGAACTAGATGAAAGTGGTGTAAATTATAATTGAGCCATGGTGTGGGAGCAATTTTTCTTAATTATTATGCCAAATGAGAGTATAGTTCCTAGCCATCGACCTAGAAAATAGCCACTTTTGGTTTTCTGTCAGTCTTAGTACACAATGTTACTACAGAAGTCAAAGTTTACAAAAAGGAAAATTATCAAAAAAATGTTTTGAGTGAGATGCTAATGGTCTAATCCGATTCAATGATTTATGCTAAGCTAAGCTAAGTGTTCCCACAAGACCCAGAAATCAGCTGAATGGATTCAAAATTCATAAAACTCAACAGTTTAAGGACTTGTAACAAGAGTCTGTTTAAAAAAATGGAGTGTTCCTTTAAGCAATAATAAACTACCAGCTTTTTTTAGTTGCCAACCCACCCACCTCGCAAACGTGTACTTTACCAGGAAAGAGAATCGATCAAGACTGTCAAGAACTTGTTTTATTCTTCATTTATAAGCGCATGAGTAATTCAGGTGGCTCTCACCTGTGCATTTATTCAAGGAAGATTTATGAAAGATCGCATTGTGTAACACCAGCACACTCAATAAATTATGAGGTCAGCGAATATGACGGCCAATAAATCAGAATGACATCTCACTCTATTCGCTTTTAAATCTCATATTTATGGTCTGAAAACAAAGACTTTAACCTATCCTGACTTACACAAATGGACATCTCTGCACACTTTGTTCAGGAAGCCATTCTGCAGTGTTTTCCAAATACACTTGTCTTTAGGAGAAGAAGAAAAAAGCCCTGAGGTTTTCTTTGCTGGTGTGTGTGGACACTTTTCTAAGACAATGTACTGTTGTAAAAGGATGAGAACATTCCTGAGTTTTCCTGATTTAGCACAGGCATGTGCAATACAGGATGTTTCAATGCAATCTCACAGCAATTCGTAACTTTTTGATTTAGTGGGTAAATCATAATTATTTGTATGATTTCATTCATACATTGTAGTATTTTTAGCTCATAGCCACGTTTCCATCCACCTATTTTATGCGCATTTTGGATATGTGCATAAAAAAGTGGTTGATGGAAACGCCAAGATACACATAAATCTTGAAAATGTGCATAAAAAACATGCGCTTAACTGAGTAGGATAAACTTTTTTTCGATAAGAAAAGATGCGCATAAACTGGGATGAAAACACTTTTACCGAACAAAGTATGCGCATTAAAAAAGGTCATGGGATTTTGTTATAAGAGATCATGTGATGATAAAAATGCGTGTAAAGGGATAAACCAGCAGGCTGAGCACATTGTTAAGCATCTGAAATGTTGTTTTGCTCATTCTAAAATGCTTTAACTATGTCAGTATTAGTGTTATCATATTATTAATGACCTCCAGAACGGTCAAGAGCGTCTGTGCTCTGCGTCTCACACCTTCAAACGCGCGTTCACTGCGTGTCAGGATTAGCTTCTGAGGTGCAAGTCATTTATTAAATAAAGAAAAGATTCATGCAGCTTCTCTTACCGCAGCAAATTCTGTTTTTACTGTTGATATTTTGCACCAGTTAATAAGGAAGTGACGATTTAGTTTGATTTGACTCGTTTGATGGAAACGCTACTTTACTCGCACATCTTTTATGCGATAATCCAGTTTTGCACAAAGTTAATTTGCATTTTCGATCAAAACATAGCTATGAGAGATTGTGTTAAGGGTGGGGTTTTTGGGCATGCCTACTTTTAAAAATTGCATGTTTTCATATGGATGAAATTGTCTAAATTTGTGCGAATAAGCCACATTCGGGCTGAATGTTTTTATAAATTTTGAAATGTCGGTGAATAAAGGTTTGCTGTAAAATAATGACATGATCATTATATGTGTTTTTGTTATTTTAACTCACTTAGCATGTTTTCAGTTTAATGTAAGTTTAAAGTACATAAGCTCTTAAGGCCCAAGGTGTTTTTTTACATGTATTTTTTATTTCTCTTTGCTATTTGGGCTTGTTGGAACCTAATTAGAATAAAAATCTAAGTATCATCTTTTGTTATGATGTACTTTTAGAGAAAAATGATGTCCATATATGTGGACTCGTGGTCCCAATTTACATAAAACATGTTTTCCAGAATTTTCTTTTATGCATATTTAACATAGAATTTTTTTTTGAACTTGCTTTGACTATCAGAGAGTAAAAACAATTTTTTTTCCATTTTGAACAGTTAAAAATAGGGTTTGGGATATTTCATATGCTGCAAAACAGTTGCAGGATGACACTGTATGTCTGTAACAAAATATAGAACGTTCAAAGTATTTTAAATAGCCACTTAAGAGCTAAAAATGTGCTGTCCACGTATGTGGACACTCGAGCCCTAGGAGGTTAAAGACAATTTGATTTAACTTGGGGGTGGCACGGTGGCTCAGTGGTTAGCACTGTTGCCTCACAGCAAAAAGTTTACTGGTTCTGTTTACTTGTAGTTGGTGTTTCTGTGTGGAGTTTGTATGTTCTCCCTGTGTTAGCGTGGGTTTCCTCCGGGTACTTCGATTTCCCCCTAGTTTATGAAGCTTTACATGGGAAAGGCTGACTACGCAGATGAGACAGAGGGAGTCTGCGAATTTGACTGATGCTGCCTTGTTTACACAGTAATAGGACACATTTTGCTTCATCAGATTATAGGTACACAAGAGATACACGTTCAGTTCAAAAATATGCCATTTATATGCTTAAGAGTCTTTTGTCCACTTCTGATCACACTGCACAGGATTTCCCTGGTCTTTCAATCTAATACATTTTACTAAAACAATGAAATACTTTATTAAACCTTTATGTATTGAGATTTATTTTCTTTATTTTCCATGATTTCATATTTCCTAATACAGAATTTTTATTGATTTAAATTTTTTTATTGACTATAGGATTTTACATATAGACCTATAGTGTTGTTTTTAATTGATTTTAGCAATTTACAACAACAAAAATTACTATATGCAACAGTTTCTGAATAAAATTATAATGCAAAAGATCCTGAATTCATGCACATGTTTTGTAGGTTGTAGTTTTGTAGGTTGCAGTTGCTTTTAGAGCAACACATTAAATGTATTAGCAGAATTAATGTTTATCCATTAAATAAAATATCCTCGTTGAAAAGAACAAGAAGCTTTAGCCTAATGCAGAAAAAATTGTTTAAGTAAACTGTAAGACATTATTTATAAAGAAATACAGGCCTACATATTTATTTAGAGAATTTATGAACATGAATGGCAACTTTTGTTTTTGATCTAACAGCCACAAAACTACATCTTGATCGCTGTGAGTTTGTGTCTGGATGATAATATACTGTATGGGCCGACCTTTTGAGCAGTGTTGTTGGGCAATATTATAGGGTGTGATTCTGTTCTACTTTTATAAAATTGGCAACAAACGTTTTAGGTAAAACTTTGAAGTGTAACATTTTATATATACAGTATGTATCCATAGGATGTGAGGTCTAGTTACCTACCTATCCTCACTCACTATCCTTGAGCTTAGTTCCTGATTTATTAGGGGTCGCCACAGTGGAATGAATCGCCAATTATTTCAGCAATTGTTTTGCACAGCAGATGTCCTTTCAGCCCCAACCCAGTTCTGGGAAACACCCATAAGCTCTCACATTCACACATGCACTTATACACTACAGCCAATTTAGTTAATCTATTCACCCATACAGCATGTCTTTGGACTGTGGGGGAAACCGGATATTTACCTACCTAGTGAATTGAAAACGTAGTAGTAATGAGTACTTTTTACTTAAGTACATTTTTGAGGCCTTCTTTACTTTTACTCAAGTACAAAAGTGTAATCAGTTCTTCAACTTTTACCAAAGTCGTTTTAAGCATGAGTATCTGTACTTTTACTTGAGTAAAGGATTTGTGTACTTTTGCCATCTTTGCATTGTACTAACAAATGGTTAAACTATTCCAGCATATGTTTTACTCAGCGGATGCCCTTCCAGCCACAACCCAGTACTGGGTAAAACCCATACGTGCTCTCATTCACACACACACTCATACACTACCGCCAATTTTGTTTACCCAATTCACCTCTAGCGCACTTCACACAGAAATGCCTACTGGCCCAGCCGGGACTTGAACCAGAGACCTTATTGCTGTGAGGCGACAGTGCTAACTAATGAGTCACCCTGCTTCCCTAGTGGTGGATCTAAAGAGTTTAATAAAAAATAATTAGTGATTTTGTGACTCGAATTTTCCTTAAATATTCTCTTTTAATGTGTCATTGCATTTTTTTGTTAGTAACATTTACTAGGAATTTCCGTGTGCATATACTGTAGCATCTGTTTGGGTTTTTTCCAAACATTAATGAGACAATCCTAAACGGATGAGTTTGGCCGCTGTGAAAACAAACAGCTGTCTAGACCCTTTTAACGAATGAATATAGTCAATGACAGTAAAGTAGCCGGCAAAAATATTTATCTGTTTTACAACGTACTACAATGCGATCTGTTTGGTTTCCATAGTTATCATCAATATCATTTATTAAAGCTGACAGTTTGTTGTTGTAGCTCTATATTTATGATTTAATTCTGCTGTTATTGCTTCACGGCAGGGCTCACCTCTCACTTTAATACAGATCACACACATCGGGACAGAAAATGCCGAAATACACAAACACACACACACACACATATTTCTGCCTTGGGAAAGCATGGGGAGTGTCTAGACAAACCCTATAAATCATGCGCATTGTCATCAATAAAGGCTCTGAGAAAAAAAAAAGAATGCATTGCGAGTCTTATATGTAAGCTGAACGAGAAGAGGAAAAAAACAAACTCTGTGCCCTTATATATATCTTCCAATTCAAATACATTAATTCAAATAACCCAAACTATAAATCTGAGTTATTGCCTGCTAAAAGACACATCTTTAATTGAAAATGTTGGCCGCCTTTCTAGTCTTGAATGCCAAATGGCTTGCAGCGATACGTTTTGAGCGTCTGCGAAGGGGATGCCTGTGTTGACTTGAACTTGTTTGGTTGTTTTCATCTATATGTCTATATAGTCATGTTACTGGTTACGCGTTTTCTTGATAACGATGTAAAAAGCGAACACTCCCACATGGAAATTCATTGGTTAATGGTTTATGTAAGTTGGTCCAGATATGTTTAATACTGTGTTATGCTGTATAAAAACAGGTACAGCATGTTGAAATATGTAAAACATTTAAGGGTCGGGGGTTCAAACAAACAAACAAACAAACAAACAATAAATAAATATTAAGACAAAAGTCTGGTTTGGCAGTGAAACCCCAAATTTTCTTTTCTTTTTTTCTTTTTTTGATTTACTAAATAAAAAAACCAAACAAATAAATAAATAATTGGCTTCACATAAAACGGTTTGCCGCACACAATACTGGTCCACTTTAAAATAATTTATTGACAAACATAAAAAGACCCCACACAATTGAGAAAAAGCCGAATACAGTTAAATGAACAGTACATGATAAGATATTAAATAAAAGCTTCAAACTAGTTTTTGTTGTTACTACAGCAACGAAAGTTTTGTTGCTCCAAAATGCTATAAATGCATTGTGTTCCATTGAATTTCATTCTACTTTTTGCTGTTTTCTCTACTGTTTATTTTTGGCCGTGTAATTGTTTGTCACAATGGTTATCATTATGTTTATCACCTGTGTCTTGTTTCATCTTTAAAAAAAAAAAAAAGAGATTAGAATATTGACTGAATTTGGGTCCACTAGTCCATTAGCAATTTGACATGATGACTGGATTTGACAACAACTCTTCATTTATTTAACAAGTTTACACTCACTGGCCACTTTATTAGGTACACCTTACTAGTACCGGGCTGGACCTCCTTTGCCTTCAGAACTGCCTTAATCCTTCATGGAAAATTCCTCTGAGATTGTGCTCCATATTGACATGATAGCATTACACAGTTGCTGCAGATTTGTTGGCTGCACATCCATGATGTGAATCTCCCGTTCCACCACATCCCAAAGCTGCTCTGTTGGATTGAGCTCTGGTGACTGTGGAGGCCATTTGAGTACAGTGAACTCATTGTCATGTTCAAGAAACCAGTCTGAGATGATTCATGCTCTATGACATGGCGCATTATCCTGCTGGAAGTAGCCATCAAAAGATGGGTACACTGTGATCATAAAGGGAAGGACACAGTCAGCAACAATACTCTGGTAGGCTGTGACGTTGACACGATGCTCAATTGGTACTAATGGGCCCAAAGTGTGCCAAGAAAAATATCCCCCACACCATTTAACCACCACCACCAGCCTGAATCATTGATACAAGGAAGGATGGATCCATGCTTTCATGTTGTTGATGCCAAATTCTGACCCTACCATGCGAATGTTGCAGCAGAAATCAAGACTCATCAGGCCAGGCAAAGTTTTTCCAATCTTCTATTGTCTAATTTTAGTGAGCCTGTGCAAATTGTAGCCTCAGTTTCCAGGAGTGGCACCCAATGTGGCCTTTTGCTGCTGTAGCCCCTCTGCCTCAAGGTTGGATGTGCTGTGCGTTCAGAGATGCTCTTCTGCATATCTTGATTGTAACGAGTGGTTATTTGAGTTCCTGTTGCCTTTCTGTCCATTGAAACCTGTCTGGCCATTCTCCTCTGACCTCTGGCATAAACAAGGCATTCGCGTCCACAGAACTGCTGCTCACTGGATATTTTCACTTTTCCAGACCAATCTCTGTAAACTCTAGAGATGGTTGTGCATGAAAATCCCAGTAGATCAGCAGTTTCTGAAATGCTCAGACCAATCCGTCTGGCACCAACAAACATGCCACGTTCAAAGTCACTTAAATCACCTTTCTTCCCCATTCTGATGCTTGGTTTGAACAGCAGATCATCTTGACCAAGTCTCCATGCCTAAATGCATTGAGTTGCTGCCATGTGATTAGCTGATTAGAAATTTGCGTGAACGAGCAGTTGGACAGGTGTACCTAATGTACCTAAAGTGGCCGGTGAGTGTATTATAGCAGGTTTAATATAATTATGCATTCCTAAGCCCTAGCTATAAAATAGATTCAACTCATTAACAGATAGTTATGTTATTAATTTGCTTCACATTAAAGTATACAATATGATGAAGATAATATAAAGTGATATAAACTTGGCAATAACCATATTTTCAAGTCAATACAAGTAATTATGAAATATATTTTAAGCCCATTACAAGTGGGTTAAAACAAGCATTGTACATTAGATTAAACTGTATTTTATATCATTTAATATCTAGAGCGTTTTGTCTTCATACTATAGCTTCAATGTGGCAGTCTTATGCTAATGACCTCAGGTATAACTAAATTAGAACTAAAACATTACAATCAGCTTGCACTTTAGTTAAGTCTTTATATATAATATTTCTAGGAATGAGAAAATGAAGCTAGTGTACTTCACAATGTTACCAATATTCTAAATAGTTTATTTATTTTGAATGTTTCATCACACTATAAAAGCCTCTTCTCTCAGCGCAATTGAGTGTGTGTTGAGGGAATAAAATCTCACGTTGTTCTGATTGTGTAAACATGGAGACTGTGTATGGAGATATGAAGGTATTATCAGATTTCTTATTGTGCGCCGCTGTGTTTGACTCTATCAGTGAAGACATGCCACTGATACCCAGAAAATATCCACACGTTTTCACCACACGCAACCTGTGCGTGTGTGTGTGTGTGCGTGTGTGAGTGTGGCCTTTGTGCGTGTTTGCATGCATCAGTGAGAAAATGATAACATTTGTGCTGTTTCTAATTAGAAGTTAGCGAAATTAGGATCATTAGTTTTTCAATTAAATGATACAGCATTTCACAAAGCCACTGCTAAACAGTTTGTAATGAATACAGACAGAGTTGCTCTTTTTCGTGCAGGTTTACTTACTGCTCATTTAACGCTTTGAACATTAAAAAGCTGCTTCAGATGATGCCTGGTGATTTAACTGTGATTTAAAGCCAGGCCAATGGAGGTCCAAGGTTATTTGCAAGGAGTTACATGGTTATTGTTTGATTTTAAATTAATTTGTTAATAAAATTGTTTTCTATTGTTTAGAAAATTTCTATTGTTTTTTTCTATATAAAAAACTAATTTTTAAGTCTTTTTCATCTTTAGCTAAATAATAAATACATGAAAATAAATTACATTTAAATGCTACTATACGTTATATATTATAGCTATTTCTTCTAAATTACTATTAGTACAAAATATGCATATGAGTTCTTTATTAGATAATGGTTATTTAGATAAAATAAACATCCCTGAAAATGCTTAATTACAACTAAATATATCAAGTTAACCTTAATAAAGTTAAACCTAATAAATAAACAAACAAACAAACAAACAAACAAATTAATAAATAATGCATTACAGTGGTCCTTTGTTATTCGCGGGAGTTACGTTCTAAAAATAACTTGCAATAGGCGAAATCCGCGAGGTAGTCAGCTTTATTTTTACAATTATTATAGATGTTTTAAGGCTGTAAAACTCCTCATTTTATACACTTTTCAGACAGGCATTAACATTTTCACACTTTCTCTCTTGTTTCTCTCTTAAAGTTCAACCCTTCATAGAAAAATAAGTCCAGTATTATAGAATGAAACCAAAGATCAAAACCACGTAAAATCAGCAAAACAGCGAGGCCGCGAAAAGTGAACCGTGTTATAGCAAGGGACTACTGTACTTCTATAATTAAAATACGATTATATTATATTATATTATATTATATTATATTATATTATATTATATTATATTATATTATATTATATTATATTATAATTAATAATTATATAATAATAATAATTATAATATTAATAATAATAATAATAATAATAATAATAATAATAATATGTTATTACTTTTTCATCTAAATTACTACCACAAGAAAATTAAACCCGATTAACAAGTAACCGACTCTGATATTAACATAATAATTTGCTAACAAACTCTCAAAAAATGTATTTTTTTTCTTATTTAATACAAATACATGGTATTAAATTAATTAATATTAAAATGTAACTATTCATTTATATTACACTATGTCCTATCTCCTACATTTACATGCATTTAAAATCTAGTGATCAAGTAACCCCATTACCCAACTAGACCATGCCCCTTTTTGAATTATCTGTTATTATTACTAGATATGCCCCTCACTGCTGATTGGCTGCAAGTGTGTTGTGGTACTCAAGCATAATAATAGTTAAAGGGGCGGGGCATGTTATATACTAGATAGCATTTGATTGGTCGGACAATTTGATGAGAAAACGAAGTTGATGTAAAAAACAAAAGTTCATCCATTTAGGCGGATGTGACTAAAATAATGTTTATATCCTAATAATGCACATTTTGTCACTGTTTTGTAGTACACTAGTGCAGGGTTTCTCAACCATGTTCCTGGAGGACCACCAACACTGCATGTTTTGGACGTCTCCATTGTCTTTCACACCGATTACAGGTCTTTCAGTCTCTGCTAATGAGCTGATGATCTGAATCAGGTGTGTTTGGTTAAGGAGACATGGACAAAGTGGAGAGCTGGTGGTTCTCCAGGAACGTGGTTGAGAAACACTGCACTACCTTATGAATATCCTTAAGACTAACATACAGATACTAGCCTCTTAAAAACATTACTATGATTTCACGGGGGCTTTAACATATTAGCATATTATTGTAACACACATGTTTTTGTCAGTCTGATGAAATAATGCATATAAGATGATGTAATACTTGTCTTAACTCAAGATAACTAAAACAGAGTGTAAAAGTAGGGAATCATATTCGGTAGGGTATTTTTATACTTCTATTAAACAGTTTACACATAGTAACGTATTTAAAATGTGTGTTGCCATGACTAATTCTAGCCCTCTTTCTCCAGTGATTACCCTTTAAAACAAACGTTTACAATGAGAGCAACTTTTAAATCTGTTGTGACTGACAGGGATTGAACACAAACACACACGCATACACACGCACAGTAGTTGAGCAGTGTGTATGTGTGTGAGACGCTCGAGTGTGTTTGTCTGATAAGATCTCGACGATGTCAGGAGATTATGCTCTTAAAACCAGGACTAATTATAAGCTCCCTGCACTAAGCACTGCAAAGGTATTAATTAAACCATCTCATTTATCAAAACCTTTTGGCACGAAGAGCGCAAAGAGGAAAAGTGCAGACAGCTCACTTCTTCAGGCTAATTTAGCTTGCTAATGTTGCTAGCTGACAAAAGCAGGTCTTTTCCCATATAGATTATCAGCATTTATGCAAGTAGGGGAATGGTTTTCACGGGTTTCTGAATATCTGTTAGCATTAGCGTACTTCTTTATAGCTCAGCTAGGATGTAAACAAATGTATGTTTGCTTGCCTGCTCTGTGAAATGTATTACAATACCCACATAAAAAATCTATAGCAATTAGTAAATACTGTAGTGTTTATGAACCATATACTACGTATAGTAATATGTATTATTTCTATATATATGATAGTATTTACAATACTTTAATAATGAATGCAACAGCATACTGTATTATTAATTGAACTGCTAAACTAAAAACAATACTGTAGTATACGCTATGCTTATAGAATTGGGTTTATACTGTATTACTATAGTTGTTGGCTGCATCCGAAATCACCTACTACTCAGTAGGTACTGCATTGGGATTTAAATGTACTACTCGGGCGTTAGAAAAGTATGTTCTATACAGTATGAATGTGAGCAGTATGAATGGAACTCGGACGTACTATTTTGTCATGATCACGTGATCTACCTGCGTGAGTTGCATCGATTCACTCCCCTTCATGAATTCTCTACTAATGAATTCTCGCAAATTACATAATGCTAACAAATAAACTAAAATGTAAAATTTAAACTTAAATGTTGACACTATTAAAAAAAAAAAAAAAAAAAAAAAAAAAAAAATATATATATATATATATATATATATATATATATATATATATATATATATATATATATATATATATACACGTTTGACTCACTATGAGTATTATGTTAATCAATTCACTACACAAAGTAGACAAATATATAATTTAAAGTCTGCAAGAAATCAAAACTAACCATATGTTTTTGTTAGCTGTCATTGCTAGTTTTGTGGTAAAAAGTTAATCTGTGCATGTCATTAAGAAAAAAAATGTTTGTCCTTCTAATCTTTAATTGAAGTCTGAAAATGCACTTCCTGTTTTTTTTTTTTTCAGTTAAATTGTCAAATTACGAATATTTTAACAAATGGGCATGGCTAAGATATTTAATCGCACTGCTCCAACTGTCAGTTTTCGCAACAAACAGAAATGATGATTAGGAGGAGTCTGTTAGGTTGTAATAACTTACCCCAAACACTTTTCCCGATCTTTCTGAATGAAATGCCTACTTTACTACATCCATTCAGATCGCAGTAGAAAAAATATGCCACGCCCACTCATTTGTCATTTAATATTTTGTTTCTCTAGGAACTGCGTCCCAATATGAAAATAAAAAACATTTGCAGTTTCCAGTCAATGGGGACTTTAAAGTACTTTACTATATAGTTCCAAAGCACCATAGTATTCGCCATGAATTACTATAGTATTTTTATGTGGGTAGATAGATGAAACATACGTTTTTATGTTTTAAAAGATCTTTAACAAAAATTGCAAACTGGTAAAATGAGTCCATACACAATTAATGACAACAAAATACAAACACAAAAAGTAGCAAATTACATATAATGATAACAAATAAAATAAAATAATCCTAAATAACTTAAATTTAAACTTAAAATAAAAATCAACCTAATGTACATTTGTTTGACTATGTTAATTGATTCACTACACAAAGTAGGCAAATATAAATTTAAGTCATCAATTGCATAATAAAAAACTATAAGCTGGCTAAAACTAAGCTAAAACTAAAATAATTTTTTTTATATTGTAATGTATTATAATCTATTATATTATACGTAAAGTTGAATTCAGATTTTTTTCTTGACATTCTGGTTGATGCATCATTTGTCAAGTTAACAACTTCTTGAAACGTTTATAGCGTTATCAATCTTATGTGCTGAGATCATTATAGTTTTGTTGTGAATTTATACTCTGAAAACATTATAGCTTATCATCACAGTTATCATTCCTCTGAATAAAGTACTCCTAAAATTGCCAATCATGCTACAAACAGTTAGCTAACTGCTAACGCAATGTTAACCATCTACACCATGCCATTATCCCCCCCCCCCCCCCCCACCACCACCTCTCTCTTTTCTCTTTTCTGAAGGTTTTGAAACTTTGACTTCACTTACACTTCCCAGACTTTACAATAATTACATCCACACACCTTTAATCTACCACTCGCGCTTTTCTTTCTAAGCCAACACACTGTTTGCTCTCATGTTTTAAGCTAATTCTGCACATGAATCATGAACGGCACATCAGAGCTCCACATCACACATCCCGTACACAGCCGGCCCCATTAATGAGCCACTCCACTTCATTTAAAACTGCATATATTCATGCTTTTCATACCCCGCGCTGGAATCCCATTACACTGTGACTGTAATATTTGTGGGGTATTAAGCTCAGTGACTCTAATGGCGTCACCGGACGATATTAATCAGCCAAAGAAAAAGACGAGCCGAGAAGAGAGAGAAGCAAGAAAGAGAAACATCTGAAAACCAATTCAGCGAACAAAGGCCCATGTGTTCCCTGGTGGCCCGAGATCGAAAGAGGGGAACGAGAGACAGAAAAAAAAAAAAAACAGACGAAGAATAGGGGTTTTATCAAGGTGTTGGGTGGAAAGGCTTGAAGGGTGAGGTGGAGCCATTGTGGCGCTTTGACTGAATGAGGAAACCCCGTCAGTCGGGTCGATTCATTTTCAATCTCTTCTTCTTCTTCCCTCGTCTCTTTATCAGGTGGTTTTGTGAATAATTGAGATGGTGGGTTGAGGGCATTGTGTCGAGGGGTGTTCCTGCTCACTTGACGCCGCCGCGCAGGTCATTTGTCTAGTGTGCACTGAAGCAGGACTGAGAAATAGGGCATAAATAAGGCCGATGCTAAAGATTTTATTGAGTCTTCATTGCTTGTGTGGAGCAGTTTCAGAGTCTGCTTGGTTCACTGTGCACTCCTAATGGCACCGATGAGGAACTTGCATCATTTGGGACCTTTTTATTGTACAAAATGTTTTAGTTACACTTTAGGTAACAAATAAAACAATGAACTTATGACATATTAGCTGGTTATTAGCACTTATAAATAATGGTCCTATTTTACATCCCTACCCAGTGGTGGAAAGAGTACTGAAAAATCTAACTCAAGTACCATTACTTGCCCAAAAATGTAGTGCGAGTAAAAGTATCTGTTGTAAATATTAGTCAAAGTATGAGTAAAAAGTAGCCCTTTTAAAAGTACTCAAGAGTAGTGAGTATTACACTGAAAAGTTGATGTGTTTACATGCAGTTTGTGCAGAGAAGTGTAAACGTAACATTCTGTAGTGCATTTAGTGATTTTACTATATTCGTTCGTTTCTTCCAACCTTCCTTCCATTGTTTGTTTTGTTGCTCTGTCCTTTGTTTATTTATATATTTATTTGTTCCTTCCTTCATTCTTTCGTTCATATTTTGTTCCTTCCTTCATTAGGTCCTTTGTTCATTCATTTGTTCAGTTCTTTCTTGAATCCTTTCTTCATTCATTTGGTCCTTCCTTCGTTCCTCCCTTCATTCGTTCGCTCATTCATTCGTTCGTTCGCTCGTTCGTTCATATTTTGTTCCTTTCTTCATTAGGTCCTTTGTTCATTCATTCAATTATTCGTTCCTTCCTTAAAACTGCATATATTCCTTCCTTCTCTGAATCTTTCCTTTATTCATTTGGTCCTTCCTACCTTCATTACTTCGCTCCTTCCTTCATTCGGCCCTTCCTTCCATTCTTCATTCGTTCCATTTAGTGATTGTTTAAGGCTGTTTGGTGATTTCAGTCAGTCGACATCCTTAATTTTTTCATCAGTGACATGCAGTCTAAAAAATCTCTGGGTCATTGCTTGTAAAGACTTCTTAGACATTTTTAATGTTTGCTGCATTTAAGCGCTCAAATCTTGAGGTTGTTCAGTATGATGCAATATACTTTCTATGTGCAGTTTGATTGGGCAGGAATCACAGGACTGATTTTTTCTACTTTAACCTATCCCCATAGACAAGAAAAAATAAAGTAGTGGCTGCAGGTTGAAGGAAAATAGTGGAGTAAAACTACTGATATTGCATTAAAAATGTACTCAAGGGAAAATAAAGTACACATTTTTAAAACTACTTAGTAAATTACAATTTCTGAGAAAAACTACACAATTACGGTAATTGGAGTATTTATAATGTGTTACTTTACACCACTAGTCCTACCCAATACCTAAACCCAACTACTCTCTTAAAGACTAATATTAAGCAGCTAATCAGTAGTTTATTGAGCTAAACATTTTAGTTGATGGTTTGTTAATAGCGTGAATTGTATATTAAGTGACTTTATAGTTGAAAAAGATTCTATAGTCTTTTCAAAAATGTTCCATACCCAGAAGACGTTGTTCTGTGATAGGTTATTTGGGGAACCAACAGTTGCTGATACCTCAAAATGTGCTTGAAGGTCAGTTGTGCCTCAAATTTGAACAGTAGACATTAGGTGTGTGTATTTGTGTGTTTCAGCATACTAAAACTAAATACATATTTATTGCGTTTGAGAAATAAGATGCTTGACAAAATCTGCATGTAACGTTTCTCTGGATGATTTATAGTTATTTGTTTGAGTAAAACACACTTTTTTTGTTTTATTCTGTAAAATATTGATGGCATTCCTTCCAAATTTGTTTAAAATGACAATTGGTTTGTTTAATGGTTTAAAATACCATTAATTTAACTTGGAGAAAAAAAATCACCAATCAATATAACTAATTCTTAATCAAAACAAACTTTGTAACACATTTCAAACAAGTCCAACTAATTATTAATACATTAGTAATGCTTTAATAAATCATTAAATTATTAATAACAGATGTTTTATTTATTATTTTGGGGCAATTTTGTTTATTGTAAACAAGAATTTGAGTACACTTACTGTATATAGTACTGTATCTTTCAAGATATATTTAGTCCTCAGTATGTAACCTGCATGCATGTACAATTGCAAAAGGTTTAACTTCTTTTTACTAGTTCATTCATTCAGTAATTGCTTTTTAAAAGGGACAACTCTATACATCCAGGGTGAGCATATGTTATATACAATATACAGTTAAAGTCAGAATTATTAGCCCCCTTTTGAATTTTTTTCTTTTTTAAATATTTTCCAAATTATGTTTAACAGAGCGAGGGAAATTTTCACAGTATGTCTGATAATGTTTTGTTTTTCTGAAGAAAGTCTTATTTGTTTTATTTCAGCTAGCATAGAAGCAGTTTTTAATTTTTTAAAGTCCATTTTAAGGTCAAAATTATTAGCCCCTTTAAGCAATTTTTTTGCAATAGTCTACAGAACAAACCATCATTATACAATAACTTGCCTAATTACCCTATCCTGCCTAGTTAACCTAATTAACCTAGTTAAACCTTTAAATGTCACTTTAGGCTGTATAGAAGTGTCTTGAAAAATATCTAGTAAAATAACATTTACTGTCATCATGGCAAACATAAAAGAAATCAGTTATTAGAAATGAGTTGTTAAAACTATTATGATTAGAAATGTGTTGAGAAAATCTTCTCTCTGTTAAGCAGAAATTGGGGAAAAAATTAACAGGGGAGCTAATAATTCTGACTTCAACTGTACTCTTTTTAAATGTTCATTTAATCACTCTTTTCCCAATTTTACATATAATTTATTTATTTATGGTTGACTCAAACTTGACCCCAACTTAAATAATAATAATAAAAAATTATAATAAAAAAATGATTTGAGTGTTTGTGCGTGACTGGATTTGAAAATGAAACAATGCATACTGTAAAGATGTTTCATTGTTTGTATGTTTGTTTTTTGTTATTGCTTCTTGTTTTCTAATAGTGTTTAGTTTGCTTCAAGTGTTTAGTTTGCTTTTTTTTGTGTTGTGTTCACATTCCAGTAAAAACTGCACACAAACTAAACCCTTTCTTTTCAGTGTTCTCAATTCACTTATTTTTTGTGCATCAAATCAGTTTATAAGACAGCGTTTACACTTATTTAGATAAGTTTAGCTTGATAATTGATCAATTTAAATGTACATTTAAAGATTTCTGAATGTATACTTGTAGAAATAATATTTTTTTTCATATATATAAATAAAAGATAGAGCAAGAAGGTCGCTGGTTCGAGCCTCGGCTGGGCCAGTTGGCGTTTCTGTGTGGAGTTTGCATGTTCTCCCTGCATTCGCGTGGGTTTCCTCTGGGTGCTCTGGTTTCCCCCACAGTCCAAAGACATGCGGTACAGGTGAATTGGGTAGGCTAAATTGTCCGTAGTGGATGGGTGTGAATAAGTGTGTGTGGATGTTTCCTCGAGATGGGTTGCGGCTGGAAGGGCATCAGCTGCTTAAAAACGTGCTGGATAAGTTGGCGGTTCATTTTGCTATGGCGACCCCAGAATAATAAAGGGACCAAGCCGAAAAGAAAATGAATAAATATAAAAATAAATAATATATAATAATATAAATAATATATAATGTATAGAAAATTAAAGGACTTTTATTTCAAAATATACTATAAAATACAGCTTAAAAAGACTCTAACCATTCCCACAAAGTGAACTGGAGAAGCAGAGTGTGCTGGGATAGGCGGGGATGATAAAGAAAGCAGATGAAGTCTTATAAAACTCTGAAATATGAAAGAAAAAAACCCAGAAGAGTTGATTTTGCTATTTGTGTTTCATATATTGAACATTTTTATCATTGCGCTCAGATACTCATCTGATGTTGCGTAAATGTTGCGATCATGGGAGATTGAACATGGATTAGGTTTTAAAAAAAGCTCAAAAAATTATCAACATCCTAAAAAACACAGATTAATGCTAATCTGATGGAATGAGGCTGATTAACGTGTTTAAAACTTAACTCAATCTGCCTGCCAAATTTCTGTCTCAACACTTAACTGGAAAACAAGCAATTTTGAGACTAATAATTTTCATACCTCATAGGCCCAACAACTGTTCGTCTAAAAACACACACTGGTTTAATTACAATTATGTGTGCGTGTGTTAGAAGTTATATTTATTTTTCAGTTTCTCAAATTCCCTGTAAATTACAATGAAATATACACCACCTCCAGCAATCCCGCCGCTTCATTTTCAAATGCTTTCTCTTTTCCAAATTAATAAAAAAAAATAAAAAATACTATCCACACCTCATATGTTTTAAAAAGGCTCCAATTCATGCCGTCGATAATGCAGAAAGATTCAGCTTAATTAAACTTGTATAGGCAGAGCAAAGTTTAAAGAGAGAGGCGAAATTCACTCATGTCATGCTACGAAAATGTGCAAATTATCAAATACAAATTAATTAATGTTTCGAGCCCGTGTTCGGTGCAATGAATTGCGTTTAGGAAATTAAAAAGATAGGAGCTGCTCAGTCTCGCCACGCTGCTGTGTAATTTATTACTGCTAAGTTCAAAAAGCAAAATAAAACCATGTCACAAACACAGCCTGGCTAATGTCGGAATGATTTTTAAAAAAATATAATAGCTCTACCCTAAAACACTCGTCTCCGCTGAGTTTTTAATTAAAGAAAGATGGAAATATGCCCGCGTGAGATGATATGCATCGCTCTTTGACATCTGAGGGTGAATGACCCTACAGGAGACTCTCTTTCTCTGTCCTTCCTATAATTTCAGCAGTTTTACAATTATCCAAAGCTCCTTTCTCATTTTTGAAACGTGGATTGAAGCATTTTAAAATGTTACATCATTATTCTTCATTTTGAACTCCGTTTTAGCACTCATTACCCCCTAAAATGTATATGTAATGTATAATATATAAACACATTAAACTTTAAAATACACAAAAAACACAACACTCATTTACATCAGACAAATGAGATATTTATAAATAAATCAGATATTAATTATTATTTTTTGAATAATACATCAGTGATGTAAAACAAGCTTTGTTTAATGTGATTTATTTAAATGTATATCACTAGTAAATTTACAATTGTATTGTATTTTTATTATTATTTTGCATTTATTTTTTGTTATTTGTGTTATGTTCAGTCACAACTCCCAAATTTTAAAGAACAATATTATATGATACAAATTATATAGATATATCTATCTTTCTTTCTTTTTTTCACATCTAGATATTTTGTAATTGTAATAAACCTTTAATTTCGCTGCCCCTGACAATTGTGTAGTAAAAATCATGACACACTGAGACACATACACAAATCCTATGAGTATGTAGAGAATTACATTTACACACACATTAACATTATATGTCTATGCATAGTTATTATTCAATTTTCATGCTAATAATAAAACACTACTAATAAATCTTGGCCTAATCAATGTTTCAGATTGTTTCACCTTTACGACAACCTAGTTTTTTTTGTTTTTTTTTCTGCAATGGAAGGGCACTTTCAAAAACACTGAATGCTTTAATGAAAGAGGACAAAGGCAGCCAAAGGGTCGTCCCGTCTTGACCCTTGACCTGACGGAGAACCTGCTTCTTGTTTGGTCCCTCAAGGGTCAGTTTGTCTTGAACAAAGCCTATATAAACAGCATGCTGTCTGTCACTTAGCATACTAATGCATCTCAGGGGTCTGGATGGAGACAATTTTGACTACGGCCAACATCATAGTCAGCCATACCATCCCTACAGGTCAACTTGGTTTTAAAACCAACTAATATATATGAGTATATTCTCCTCTTGACTGATTGCGATTAAGAATTGTACGCATTTTGTTTTGTATTACGAGCTATCTATATAATAATTGTGAGCCATTATTTCATTAAATATCCACTAATTTGCATACGTTTCTAGTAGGGCTGCACAATATATCGTGTGTATCCACATAATAGTTCACATCACAATAGTCACGTTGCAGAATTAGATTATTTATTAAAGATTAAACATAAATATGTTATTATTTAATCATTTATACAATGATGACTATGTTATTTTATGTTTGATTGTTCAATTTCTGTATCTGAATACGGTTAGACTCTCTAGAAAAGCTCTGTTTATTTCACTTTTATCTTTGCTCTGTCGTATTTATATATGGTTGTAGTTTATTGTGATTTATGCAAACGCACGGCATAGAAAAAGACTTGATCCTAATCAATCTAAATGAATAAAATTTCCAAATAGAGCTACTCAATTCATCTGGTGAAATTATATATATCACAATATATATCACTGAAAAACAAAACATCGCAATGTCAGATCTTTCCAATATCATGCATCAGGCAGCTCTAATTTCTAGCACATAAATGTAACTTATGTTTTATGTTGCTCTGGTATATTTTGGTAATTACCAAAAAAACATTATATGATGATCAAAATGGTTTAATTTCATTCTGGCAAAAAAAAATAAATAAAAATTGAATGCTCCAGTCCAAACACATGCGGTACAGGTGAATTGAATAAGCTAAATTGGCTGTTGTGTATGTGAATGTGTGCAAGAGTGTGTGGGTGTTCCAGTACTGGGTTGCAGCTGTAAGGGCATTCGCTGTGAAAAACATGTGCTGGATAAGTTGGCTGTTCATTCCGCTGTGGCGATGCGTGATTAATAAAGGACTAAGCTGAAAAGAAAATTAATAAATGAATGAAAAAAAATTGAGATAGAATATTAAGTAAAGCTCATGGTCCACAAAGATATTTTAGATATTATGTCCTACTGTAAATATATCAAAAGTCAAGTGCTAATTGGTAATATTCACTTATAAAAACTTAAGTTGGACCGCTTTAATTGTGATTCTCTCACTATTTTGATTTTCCTGAACCCTTAGATTTTCAATTCGTTGTTGAAAATGTTGTTCTTTCCTAACAAACTATCAATGAGAATGATGTTTATGAAAAAAAAAAACACACTTATGACTGTTTTTTGTGGCTCAGGCTCTGTTCGGAATGTTCGATTATGAATATCAAGTTTAAAATGTTTCATGTTTTAATTTTTCAAAATGTTTCTGATTTCATTTTTTAGACACCATTAGTGTCAAACAATTTTACAGAGATTCATTTAGCAATCTCCGTTTAGCACTCCATAATTCAGAAAAAAAAAGAAAACAATCCACACTTTATTTATAATAAAATGTAATTATATATGGACATTACATTCTGTAAAAACATTCAGAATACAAATATGATTAAAAGTGTGTAGTTTGGTGTTTGCTAAAATGAAAATTCATGGCTCAGTTTAGAAGAAAAAAAGACAGAGAACAGAGAAAACAGCCTTCAAAATATGTATTATAATTGAAATATATAAACAAAACTGATGAAGGATGACAAAAGATACACTTAAATCTGTTATTTGGAAGTTTGCTCTAGACTTGAGTAAATAAATGCGCAAAAAAAAAAAAAAAAAAGTCCAAAATCTGACAGGTGCATGAAAAACAGTGTTTTTGCCTATGGTGTCTCGCTGTCATTAGATCAGCATTGTCCCATATCAGAATGGCCATGGGGAAACCTGATCCGGGATCAGCTTTCATACTGTTGTGCTGGCAGTGAATGCAGGCCCACAGTCAGAGAAGCACCTGGACGGGTCAGCGTGAGGTAAAATGAGGCATCTATGTGTTAGTGATGGGGGCTCGTGCCCTTTGCCAATGACCTGAGACTACATTTGCATTTCCTCTTACAATGGGGAAGGTCTCGATATATGGAGAAAAGGCAGGAGTCGGATATCATGCAGAAAACACATATGCATGATCTCTGAAAGCACTGGGTCTGATGAGACTAGAAAATGTTAGAAAGTCTAAAATATTCACATTCCCTTTTTTTCAAGGTAGATTATTTAAAATTTTCAAGTAAACTCAATTGTTGAAAAAAGTTAAATAAAATTATAGTAAAGTAAAGTAAATTAAAGTAAATAACCACGGGGCCACCAAATAAAATGTGTTTGGTTTAATTTAATTAATTTACATGTTCTTCTGAGTAAAAGCATTGACTATAAAATAAAATAAAATAAAATAAAATAAAATAAAATAAAATAAAATAAAATAAAATAAAATAAAATAAAATAAAATTAAATTAAATTAAATTAAATTAAATTAAATAAAATAAAATAAAATAAAATAAAATTAAATAAAATTAAATTAAATTAACACTTGACCACCATAAATTAAAGTATATTGGCCAAAGACTAAAAAGCATAGAATGCGTTTTGTTTAATTTTTTGGTACATTTTTTTCCCATGATTTGCAAAATATAATTTAGTTTATCAATAATTTAAATAGCAAATTTCCTATCATATTTAAAATCAACTATAATTATTTGATACCATATATTCCATTTCAGGACATGGTGTAATCACAACTTATTGAATAACATTTGAAATCTATTAAAAATTACTTTAATGATTTGTTCTTTTAAACATTTTAGAAGTCAGAATTATATGCAATTATGATAATTATATGAACAGTAAATGTTTTCTTTTTTTTATTATTTTACATATAAAGCATGCAAAATATCTAGCTATATAGTGTTAGTAAGCTGAATGATAAACACATATACAAAAATAGAAAAGGTTACACTCAAAATATAAGTTAAAATGTGGTGGAAATTATTAATTTTTAATTATTAAAATGCAATATTAAAATAAAAAATTTAATTAAAATAAATTTAAAAAATATATAATAATATAATATAAAACAATAAAATAGGACATCCAAGTCCTATACTTGGCATGCAGTATTTAATTTCATATCCTTTGCACAGCAAAGCAATTTTTCTTTTCTTGCCTCTTGTCCCAACATCCTCTCTGTCCTTTATAAACTCTGACATCATCAGCGCTAAACTCTTTAACATTTATCTCCGCGTTTTCATCATTTCTCCTTTACTCTCATTCACTTTTCTGTTCACCCGCACTTGACAACTTCAACGAAACGGTACAAGCGTGACTCGCGGCGACTCCACATCCGCCATTGTTCACACTGAATGAACGTCCGTCAGAGGAGAATAAAAAAAACTATGTGTGTGTGCTGAGGTTTGGACGAAGGGGAGCGCGAGTTAATTAAGAGTGTGAGCCGTACACCTCCGTTAAACAGACGACACACTGAGATGAGAGGATAACGCATTAATTACTTCTCTCATTGCTACAATGGAGTCTGAGAGTTGAGAGAAGGTCATGGAGTCTTTGGCATGGAGCACAGCTTTATTACAAGACGGAGAGAGAGCATATAAATGAATGGAAAACTGGGAGACAGGGAACCATAAAGTTAAACCTGGGAGCACAACATCAGAGCAGGAATGAGTGTGTGTGTGCTTTCAGAAACGTATATTTGGGGCCAAAATCGTTAAAGTATTAACTTACAAATAAAGTTTGTGAGCTAAAGAAGATGCTAAACTGTTGAGTTTTACCATTTTTGAGTCCATTCAGTCGATCTCTGGTTGCGATGGGAGCACTTTTAGCTTAGCTTAGCATAGTTCATTGAATCGCATGAGACCATTAGCATCTCACTCAATTTCGAAAAAGTTTCGATAATATTCTTATTTAGCGGTTAACTCTTCTGTAGTTACATAATGTACTAAGACCAGTGGTTTAAAGTAACAAAGTACAAATGAAGAGTTTCGTTGCAAAACGAGTTATATCCATTTTGAGAAATTTTGGTTATTTGACATTATTATGTAAGACATCAACAGTCAAGTTCATTCACAATTTTTGTACATTAAACTATCACTTGAGCTCAGTGAAGGCCAGAAACACAATATTCTTCAAATCCAGGATATTTTTTATTCAATTTTATGTCCATAAATAGTTCATAAATAAGTCAAAAACCATGCCGAAATGCAACATATTTATCTTAACATTATCAAACATCTTAAATTGGTTAAAAAAAACAATATATCATAAATATATGGAATAATATATACAAAGATTGATTAATAATAATAAGATTCTGAATTAGTTTTGGCCAGAATGTACACAACACAACATAACATAACTTTTTTTTTTTTTTGCAAAACGCTATATATCCACCTTAGGCTGTAATCTACTACTGTAATACCATTAAGAAAAGCTAGTGAATCAATGTTTTGTTTGATAAGTAAGATTAACCGATCACATCAGTTGCGTTTCCAGGCACAGTTTCATGCAAGGAAACGGGAGCGCGCACGCGTTTTAAACAGTCGCGCACATCACATCAGCTTTTGGCGTGAGTGATCATCCGATCATTCGGTATTAACCTTCTCGCGTGAACACCGTTATCTTTGTCAATAGTGCTGCTTCTCGATCCTAAGATCGCATTTGTCATCTTTATTGTCGAACCCTGCTTTTAAGAAAACTACATCGAAATCCATGACATTATAGCTTGACTCTGAAGCTTTGATTCGCTGACTGACAGACAGCAGCTGATCAGAGATGTAGCCTACGTGACTGACAGCTCGCCTACAGTATAAACAATTAAATAATACTTCACCGGCGGTGACTCTCTTCCCAGGGGATGCTTAGCTCGCGCAGCATCCTGAACGTTCTATGACCAGGGCCGGCACTTTTATAGAGGCGACCCAGGCGGCCGCTTAGGGCGGCAGAATAGGCGACGTCTGTGACAATCTCCCCATCGCCCCGGTCCTTGCTGTGGTACGCACAATCACACCTGTCTCTCGTTTTCGCTTTCAGTTTGAGGGCGGCATGATCATCTTTTGCCTAGAGCTCCAGTTCAGTTTGCTCCGGCCCTGTCTATAACCGTTATATCGCATTTTGTAAAGAAACTGGTCTGACAGATATCGCATTTTGTGAAAAAATACATTTTAAAGTAGGCCTAAAATGTACATTCTTCAATGTTATTAATGGCAGCAATTCACACATAGATTAAGGTACATCTGAACAGTGATTTCCAATAATAAAATCCAAATGTCAAAAAATGACGTTTATCACGTTTTGCAACCAAACTCTTCAAATACTCACAGGAATTATACTTTACTAAGTCGTTTTAAAAATGTGTACTTTTAATTTCACTTGAGGATATTTTTAGTTCTGTATTGGTACTTCACTCAGTACTCCACTATTTTCTTTCAACCCAGACGCACTACTTTATTTTTCACTATATACATTTATTTTATATTTGATTGGCTGACTAGAATAATCAGTTTTGTTATTTCCATCCAATCAAATCACATCATACAAAACAACTTCATGATTTATAAATAAAGCAAACATATGTAGTTGTCCAAGAAGACCCAACATGCAGTGACCAAGAGACTGTTTAGATGAAGATGTTGACTGTATGAGGACTTAAATCACCAAATATCCCTGATTAATCACTAAATGCACTACAGAATGTTACGTTTTCAAAGACAGGCACACATTCGGTTCATTATACTTATAGACTGATGATGAAGATATCAACTGTATGAGGTCTGAAATCACCAAATATCCCTGATTAATCACTAAATGCACTACAGAATGTTACGTTTTCAAAGACAGGCACACATTCGGTTCATTATACTTATAGACTGATGATGAAGATATCAACTGTATGAGGTCTGAAATCACCAAATATTCCTGAATAATCACTAAATGCAATACAGAATGTTACGTTTTTAAAGACAGGCACACATTCGGTTCATTATACTTATAGACTGATGATGAAGATATCAACTGTATGAGGTCTGAAATCACCAAATATCCCTGATTAATCACTAAATGCACTACAGAATGTTACGTTTTCAAAGACAGGCACACATTCGGTTCATTATACTTATAGACTGATGATGAAGATATCAACTGTATGAGGTCTGAAATCACCAAATATTCCTGAATAATCACTAAATGCAATACAGAATGTTACGTTTTTAAAGACAGGCACACATTCGGTTCATTATACTTATAGACTGATGATGAAGATATCAACTGTATGAGGTCTGAAATCACCAAATATTCCTGAATAATCACTAAATGCAATACAGAATGTTACGTTTTCAAATACAGGCACACATTTGGTTCATTACTGTATACTGTTTAGACTGATAATGAAGATGAAGATGTCGACTGTATGAGGACTGAAATCACCAATATCCCTGAATAATCACTAAATGCACTACAGAATGTTATGTTTTCAAACACAGGCACACATTCGGTTCAATATACTAATAGACTGATGATGAAGATGTTGACTGTATGAGGACCCAAATCACCACATTTCCCTGAATAATCACTAAATGCACTATAGAATGTTACGTTTTCAAACACAGGCACACATTTGGTTCATTATACTGTACTCTTTAGGCTGAAGATTACGATGCACTACAGAAATTTATGTTATCACACAAAAATAGCATACAAATTTTTTAACCTTTTAATAATATTTCTTTTGGTAATACTCACTACTCTTGAGTAGTTTTTAAAAGGGCTACCTTTTACTAATACTTGAAGTAATATTTACAACACTTTTACTCCAGTTGCACTACATTTTTGAGCAAGTAATGGTACTTTTTCTTGAGTATGATTTTGCAGCACTCTCTTCAACGCTGACTAAGACTAACCAGAAATGAATAGTTGCTATTTTCTAGTCTGATATGGCTAGGAATTACACTCTTATTCTGGCGTTATAATCCAGGGACTTTGCTGTACCATGGCTGCGATGATATTACGCTGTGCTGTTACCTAGTTACATAGCTTGGGACTAGTTTCAGGTGCTGTGCAATATCCTAGTTTGCTTAAACACAGCATCCTGTCATGTGGTTACAATGAGGTCACTAAGTGGAGAGTAGCGGTTTCTTTTTTGGCTGTTTGAATGCACAAGTGTCTACATAATATGTAAGCAACCTGGTCCAATATGTGTCAGATATTGTTCATTATTTGTTCTTGGTTACTAATGCTAATTAACTACACTGTAAAATATCTCATTTGCTCTACTTTGTGATTTTTTCACATTTATTTATGATGTTGAATTGCGTTATACTGTAGAACCTTGATCTTTTCAGTTAGGAAAAAAGTGTCCTTTATTGACATTTTTATAAGTTTGAAGTGATATGTTTCTGGGTTGGTGCTGTAAATTACAGTACACAAACCTGGTAATAAACCAGGTACTTGTTTTGTAATTTTAAGAACCTGATAATAATAAAATGTGAAAAAAAGTCACTTTGTTGAACTGGAGAGTTGCATTTTCAACATTAAATTCAACAGACCAAAGATTAAGGTGCCATAATCCAATTAATATCTTACGGTGTAGACTGAAAACACATGTGAATCAAAAAAATATGGAAACATTAATTAATGGATTTTTTTTATAAAGTAATTATATTTGTATGTTTAATATAATTATATAAATTAAAATACATTTTATATATTTGTTATTTTACAATAACAAACACTTGGTATTGATAAATAAATGTTCATTGTTAGGTCATGTTGTCTAATCCCTTAACAAACACAGAGTAAGTAACCCAAACAATTAAGCTGCTAATGTAACAAGATACAGTGAAATATGTGCAAGTTAACATTATCAAAGTTTGTTCAGCACTACATAATATCTTTATTCATCATTGGTTAATGTTAACTAATGCGTTAACATTAACAGATATGAGTAAAATATGTACTTTATTGTCAACACTAAACTAAACTACACAACTAAACAACCCTACACTAAAAGACAAAACTGAATCAAATAATTTCAATTCGTTACACCTAAAAATAGTTTTAAGTCATAAATTATGTTAAAAATGTTTTTTCATTTTTATTTTTAGGTGTATCAAGTTGAAGTAATTTGATGTTTTATTTCAATGGGTATTTTATTCATTTATTTATTTATTTTTGCATTGATAGTACAGGCATCAACATGAAAGACAGTAATACACCACTCTGTTAACTACACTGAAAATGTAAGAAAATTACTTTAATTTGTTATACCTAAAAAAAAATACAGTTTTCAGTTATAAATTAAGTTAAAAAAAGTTTAAGTAATACTTTAAGTTAATTCTTTTTTCCAGTATAGGTAATGCTTAAGGCCGATTTAACTTGTAGCATCATATAGATAAAATAGATAAAATGTTATAGATAAAATGTAATGGTTTTAGGGTCACAAGGAAATATTATTTAAATATATAGTAAATATTGCATCTTTTTTCACATCCATGATACAGGCAACAGCCATGAAAGAATACATAAACAATTAATATGCACAACATTGGCAATTAATTACACTGAAAATATAAAAAACTTGTTTTTATGAATATTTTATGAATACTTGTTTTTATGAACTTGTTACACATGCACACACAGTTCAAGTTGTTAAACAATTATTTTAGGTCTGACAAGTTTATGTTTGTTTATTTAAGTTGATTCATTTTTTTTAGTAGGCAATATTCAGTGGCTGTAGAACTTGTAGCGCTAACACTGGAGTCATGATGGAAATAGTTTCTAAATAGATAATAGCAAATAGGATTTCATATTGCTCATGTCAAGAGGAAGTATTGGAAAATAGACTTTAACATTTTGAGTTTGACCAAGTATGACTTCATGTAGCATATTTTTACTATATTGTTTGGGTGGACTTTTTTTTTTGCTTGCAATTATTCAGTAAATATATACAGTATACAGTAGAAGTAAGAATTATTAGTCGTCCTGAATTATTAGCCCCCCTGTATATTTTTCAGAGATGTATAGTAACGAAGTAGAACTGCTTCACTACTGTACTTAAGTACTAAAAGGTTGTATCTGTACTCTACTGGAGTATTGTTTTTTTCTCCTACTTCTACTTTTACTTCAGTACATATTTTCGACGAGCTTAATACTTTTACTCCAGTAGATTTTTTTATGTGTTGCATAGTTACTCGTTACAATTATAAAAATGTTACGAATCAATCATTTATTGATCAGACGATCAAAGAAGACAGTGTTGCCTGCCTGCATTGAGAGCACTTTAGTTTGTTTTAGACATGGAAAACCCAGAAATTCCACCTTCAACTCCTTCACTTTCAACTGTTTGTGGCGATGAGGAAAAAGACCACCCGTGACCCTATTTAGAGCCAATGTTTGCATTTGTCGGAGTAAAAGACAGTTCATATAGATTGAAGTGCATACTCTACCGTCGGATTTGAAGAAACATGTCAAGTTAAAGATAATATAATACACAAAACAGCAGTGTGAGCTATCCATAAGAGCTAGATAAGTTAACTACCGTTAGCTACCCGCGGTTCATATTATGCTGCAAGTTCACATAATGTTAACTGTCTATCATAAAGGCTGTCACGCTGAATGGTGTTTTTGACCCACCATATATATATATATATATATATATATATATATATATATATATATATATATATATATATATATATATATATATATATATATATATATATATATATATTATAAATCGTAAACCATGGTTCTTTTTGTTCTGCTTAATCCTGTGCCCCAAAAAAGATATTTAAAATAAACAAAACAATATGTCTTTTGACTGCTTTTTTTAAAATAACTACATAACGCAATACTTTTACTTTTACTTTCAGTACTTGAGTAGTAAATTTTTAAATAAACTACTTGCAATACTTCAGTACAAAAAATGTTGAATACTTTAGTACTTCCACTTAAGTATTGTACTTAAAGAGCACTTCAACTTCTACTCAAGTCACTTTTTTGATAGAGCACTTGTACTTTTACTTAAGTCTGGGTCTCTAGTACTTTATAAATCTCTGATATTTTTTCCCCAATTTCTGTATAAAGGAAAGATCTTTTCAACACATTTCTAAGCATAGTAGTTTTAATTACTCATTTCTAAAAACTGATTTCTTCTATCTTTGCCATGATTATAGTACATAATATTTTGCTAGATATTTTTAAAGACACTAGTATTCAGATTGAAGTGCAATTTAAAGGCTTGTTAAAAAATATATTGCTTTAGGGGGCTATTAATACTTACCCTAAACTGCTATTATTCTAGCTGAAACAAAACAAATAAGACTTTCTCCAAGAAAAATATTATCAGTATTACTGTGAAAAATTCCTTGATCTGTTAAACATCTTTTGGCAAATATACAAAAAAAAATCACAGGAGGTCTAATATTTTTGTGTTATGTACATTTATATATATATATATATATATATATATATATATATATATATATATATATATATATATATATATATATATATATATATATCTATATATATATATATATATACATACATATATATAATGAAGCAATGTGGCATTTTATTACCACTTTTTAGTGCCTAGTATTGCGGTTCACACATAAACCAGTGAACAGTAGCCAAATGCATATTCTTTTTCCTACAACACATTGTATTTTTCTTCAATTTGTAGTGCTCCTGTCCAAAAAAAAAAAAAAAAAATCAAGACAATCTGCACACCATAAGATGGAGCCTCTTCTGTTTTCCCTCCACAGGTCCCGGGAGAGAGGGGCGGGCGGCGTATAATTACGTAGTGGCGATGAGGCCATCCGATAGGCGGGACAGAGGGAATACGGAGAGATAATTAACACCGATACCCAACGCAAGACCAACGCAGGCGAAAGGTGGGCTCAGAGATAAAGCGCTCATCAGAGCGAGAAACCGCCCCGCGCGCAGATAGTTCCTGGGTAAATAAAGCAGACGGAGCGAAAGGGAAGGAGCAGGAGCCAAGGTTAACACAGTTTGAAATAAGGTTACGCCTCCATCAAAGAGCATTCAGATGACATTAAGAACGGGGCGAGCTATTTTCCAGAGCATGTTAACTTAATGGCCTCGCAGTCGCCTCAGTGATTTGAACAGCGCAGCGTTGAATGGCCCGCATTTGCCAACAATCTCTGTCATTCTTTCTGCTGCAATCAGCCGATGGTTTTATGAAAAGATCCCTTCATGGTTTGAACTCATTGCTCAGACAATTGACTTTCTTAATAGACGTTTGTGGTTTTATTTTGTATTCTCTGCACACTTCTGAAGGCAAATGCAAAATGAGGAGTTCTAATGCGAAAGGCTCTAAATGCCGTCTTAAATTTTTTTTCAGAAATTTGCATTTTTCTACAGCTTCTTTATGTTCATTTTTTTTTTTTACTTTTGTGGGAATGAATGAATTCTTTTCATTGCCTTTAATGTGAAATAACTGAACGTGAATGTAGAAAATTCCTATTTTAGAAGAAAATTTCAGATTGTATTTAAAGGTTATTGCATCGGACCTCTTGAAATATTTGTATGTATAATTATAATTAATTTTAAATTTTTATTTTTATTTTTTATTTGTTGTAGTATTTCATGTAATTTGGTCTTATTTATTCATATTAGTAATGCCAAACCTCCTACAAATCCTAAAAATAACACATTTGTATACAAATAAAGTTCATCAAATAAAAAAGTTTGGCTGCAAAAATATTTAGTTTTATATAATATTTTTAAGTTTTGCATGTTATTTGGTGTACTTTAGTTGAAGACAAATAGATATATACAAAAATATTTATTGGCTACAAGAATATTTAATGTTATTTGTTCTACTTGTAGCAGTTTATTTATTTTAGTTTTGTCAAAGTTTGATACTACTACAATAGATAAAAACACTACAAATAATACATTTGTATACAAAGAAAGTAGGTCAAATATGATCGTTTGGCTACCAAAATATTTATTGGCTTCCAGAGATTGTACTTACTAAGATTTGCATGTTATTTTGTCTATTTTATTTATAGACAAATTCTTTATTTGTGGCACTGTTTGATGCTACTAAAATAAATAAAATACTACAATAACACGTGTATACAAAAAAAGTAGATCAAATCAAAAGTTTGTCAAAAAGCAGCATTACTATTATTTATTAGTAAAATTCTTTTTAGTATTTCAACATAACTACCAAGCAGACTAAATAAAATGCTGCTAATAGATGTTTAATATATGTTTTTATATAATATATAAACATTAATATATGTTTATTATTAATGTTTTATTTAATATTTTAACAAAATGACCAAATACTACTAATAAAGGCATTTGAATACCTAAGTATTTCCTGGCTACCAAAAAATAACTCAACAACTATACTGTGTGCAATTTGATCCACTTTAATTCGTAGATAAATTTGTTTTATTTGAGGCAATTTATTTGTTTTAGTTGCGTCAAAACTGTTTGATACTACTAAAATTAATTAAAACTCTACAAATAACACAATTATATGCAATACAAATAAAGTAGATCAAAAGTTTGTCAAAAAGCAGCATTACAAATATTCATTAGCAACATATTATTTAGTAACATAACATAACGTCCAAGCAAACCAAATAAAATGCTGCTAACAGAAGCATTTGTTAATGATGTTCATATTGATTAGTAATGTTTTATTTAATACTTTAACAAAATGACCAAATACTACTAATAATAAATGCATTTGGCTACCTACTGTAAATGTGTCCTGGCTACCGAAGAATAACTCCAACTAAATATTGTGTGCAGTTTGGTCTGCTTTAATTTTTAGCCAAATTAGTTTTATTTGTAGCCAGTTGCGTCAAAACCATTTTATACTACTAAATAAATGAAAATTCTATAAATAGCACATTTGTATACAAATAAAGTAGATCAAATTAAAAAATGTTTGGCTACAGTACAAAAATATGAATTGGCTACCAGGAATTCTTCTAACTAAATATTGCGTGTTATTTGGTCTACTTTATTTGTAGACAAATGTGTTTTATTTGGAGCAATTTATTTATTTTAGTTGTGTCAACTGTTTGATGCTACTAAAATAAATAAAACACTACAAATAACACATTTGTATACAAATAAAGTAAATCTAATCAAAAGTTTGTCTACCAAAAACAGCGTTATCAATATTTAGCAAACAAAATACGATACAGCCTATAAAAATCATTTGTTAATTGTATTGCTATTTATATGTTATTTTATATTTTAATAAAAAAAAAAAATACTAATAAACCATGGGGCTATACCAAAAATAAACATTTGTACCATATTTGTACCAGTTACTGTCTGCACTTTCAGAAATAAAGGTACGCGAGCTGTCACTGGAGTGGTACCTTTTCAAAAGGTACACATTTGTACTTAAGTATATATAAGTACCTACAAGTTTTTAGAGGAACACTTTTGTACTTTTTAAGTATTAATATGTACCCTTGAGGTATTCATATGGACCTTTAAGGTACAAGTTTTTACTTTTTGAAAAAGTACCACCCCAGTGACACCTCGCGTACCTTTATTTCTTAGAGTGTGTCGTGAAGGCCAAATTAAACTCTACAAACTACTAAAATGTTTGTCTTTCAAAATAACCTATTAATTGTATTTTATACTTATTTAGTTTAGTTATTTAGTTTAAAATTGCACAATTAAAACTACTTAGATAACATAATCTACTAATAGGGACCAATTACAAGCATTTATTACCATTATTTTGATAAAACATTCTTGAATCAAATGCTATCACAATTATGTTAAATATAATATAATATAATATAATATATTATTAACCAGTCAGAATAGCTAAAACATTTTGAGTTACTCAAAACACTATAGTAAGTAAAACGAATGTGAGAAAAATAGTGTTTACTGTATTAAATGATAATTTAACTAAAATGTTTATTTTCTCACTATTTTATTCACCCTCAAGTGGTTTTAAACCTTTACCAGTTTCTTTCTTCTGTTGATCACAAAAGAAGATATTTTGAAAAAAGCTAGAAAACCAGTAAACATTGATTTGCATAAAACAAATACTGTGAAAGTCAATGGTTACAAGTTTCCAGCAGTTTTCAAGATACCTTATTCTTGTGTTCATCAGAAGAAAGTAACTCAAAACAGTTTTAAACAAGTAAAGGGTGAGTAAATGATGACATTAATTACATTTTGAGTTCAACAACCCCTTTAAATGCGCTAGTAAACATTGAGGCCTTTCATGCAATGTCTAATAGGTCTTGACGGTGACCTTCCAAGGTAAAAGTCCTCTAAGCAAGCAAGCATCAAGCCTGTGTATTTGGCTTGGAGATGCCGAAGATTACCCATCATCCCTTTCTCCTCCTGTTTGTGTGGGGGCTCGAGATACAAAGCTGAGATACTCTTGGGTTTGGAGATAAAGACGGCTTCTACGCCACATCCCACACAGACCTGGCACACGGGAGATGGTTCGGATGCATTGGAACCAAAATGGAGGAAGCAATCTTATCACGCTGCCGCAGAGATTAAACATTTCAACGCACCTCCGTTTTGAGAGGAATGTTGGCTCCCTCCTCGCCTGGGCGGACATGGAGATTGGTGCGCCATGGTTATTATTGATTCTACAGCGCCCGTCGTGTTACGATAAGAAGGTTAACTACACCTAAGCACTCCGACAACCACTTTTACTTCGCTGTTTGTGCGTTTGTGTTTTGCTGTTTGATATTGTTAAGATTTATGATAACAAACAGCATCCTCGCTTATTCTGGGATTTCGACGATTTACGCAAAATCTGGTTTCATATAGTATTTATTAACGCTACTACACTGTAAAAAAAGGATGTTTTATGATATGTAAACTTATATTTTAATCAGGTTTCAACTTAATTTTTTAAATTTTCATTTAAATGATGTCAGTTGAAGTGACTTATATAGTTAATTTCATTCAGCTAAAAAATGTAAAGCAGCAGTGCAGTACTGTATATTTGGCATGTATGGCATTTTTTATTTCTTATAGTAGTGGTGGCGCGGTGGTTCAGTGGTTAGCACTGTCACCTCACAGCAAGAAGATCACTGGTTTGAGTCCCAGCTGGTTGCGTTGGCATTTCTGTGTGGAGTTTGCATGTTCTCCCCGTGTTTATATTTCCATGCGCTTTAGATGAATTAGTAAACTAAATTGTCCATAGTGTATGAGTGTGTGTGAATGAGTGTATATGGGTGTTTCCCAGTACTGGGTTGCAGCTGGAAGAGCATTCACTGAGTAAAACATATACTGGAATAGTTGGCAGTTCATTCCGCTTTGGCGACCTCTGAAATAGAGACTAAGTAGAAGGAAAATGAATAAAAATCAAGTAAAAATTCAACTTTTTGTAATAAGTATTTTTTTTTTTGTGTGTGCTCAGCAGTTTTTTTTTTTAAAATAATAAAAAAATAATATTAAATACTAGTAATTGTATTTTGTTATGCAATGCAAATATTACTTTGATGTTTTAAGCCCATTTAATTAATCTTTAATAAGTTGAAGTGACTTAAAAATGTAAAGCAGCAGTATTTATTTTAGTATAGTACTGTTTTGTTAATTCTAAATAAAATATATTTTTGTAGACATTATTATCTTTAAAAAATCACATGAAATAATTATATCAAATAGTAGTAATTGCTGTATTCTGTTATGCAACAGTTTTCTTTAAAAATGACATGAAATAATATTATTAAATAGTAGTAATTGCTGTATTTTGTTATGTCTACATAACAGTAAACTTTCTCTTAAAAGTGTTTTTTATGCTACTTGAACTCAGTTGGGCATGACCATTTCCCCTATGGCCAAATGTCTTGTGCAGAGCTGCAGTCTAGGCGCAGGAAGCTGGACCTCAGCGAAAACTCGTACTTAATTTTAAGTAAAATACTAGTAAAAATTCAACTTTTTGTAGACATTGTTTTATTAGTATTATTTAATTTGTGTGATCTAACGTTTTCTTTAAAAATGACATAATTTTAATATTAAATAGTAGTAATTGCTGTATTTTGTTAAATATCTACATGACAACCTCTTTCACTTCACTGTTTGTGCATTTGTGTTTTGCTGTTTGACATTAAGATTTATGAGAACAACCAACATCCTCGCTTATTTGGCGTGTTGCGCAAATTTTGGTTTCAAATATTATTTGTTGACAGTAATACACTGTAAAAAAGATATGATCAAAAAGCAATGATGTGTTTTTATGTTACTTGAACTTATTTTAATAAAAAAGGAATAAGTTAAAACCTTATTAATGCAAGTAATCTAAGTTGATGTGACTTGTAAACTGGCTGTTTAATGTGCTGTTTATTTGGTACAGTATGCTTGGAAATTTTGTTAATTTTAATTAAAATACTAGTAAAAATTCAACCTTTTGTAGACATTATTAGTATTTATTAACAGTATTTAGTTTTTTTGTGTGCAGTTTTCTTAAAAATGGCATAAAATATTATTATTAAATAGTAATTACTATATAAATGTCTACATGAAATACTATGGATAAATATGTGCAATGCAAGTAAAATATTACCAGCAACCCCACTTTTAAAATATTTGGCAGTCCTGACTAGTATTTATAAGCAGTATTTTATATTTTACAGTAAGTTTGAACAAACAACAGTTTTTTTTTTTTTTTGAGTGTAGAGTTTGATTTGTATTTGAAGAAAACTGCCAAACAGTCCACATTAAACACCATTAAAACATCTGTCTGTCACAAAGTGAACATAGTATAGTATGTAGTATTATATTTAGTATTTTATCAAGATTGTCAAACAGGCCAAATAATGCTCAAGTAGTGTTTGTAGTAAATGTTCTAGTAATGGCAACATTTTGGTCAGCAAAATGTATTTTAGTATTATTTGATATTCGTTGCAGTCTCTCTGTGACTATATGAAAAACTGAATATAATATTACTTATAAATACTAATACTTTTTACTTTATAGTAAACAAAATTGTCTTTAAATGTTATCTTTTTTGTAATAATTCTAAATAAAATGCCAATACTTGTGACGGCAACCTTTAAGACAAACACTATTTTAGTAGTATAGTATGTGGCAGTCTTGTTAAAAAATACTAGAAGTTTAAGTAAAAAAAATATAACTTTTTGAAGTATTTTGTTACAATATTATTAATAAATGCTAATAATGGCCTTTTTTGGTACTAGAGCTACTTTTTATTAGTTTTTAATTGGGACTGTTTGATAGTTTTGTTAAATTACCTCATATAATTCTACTAATAAACACTAGTGGTGTGTACTTTTTGGTGCACAAATGCTAAGTAGGCAGCTTGACCATTTAGTTAAAAGTATGACATAAGTATTACTAATAAGTAATAGTAATCTGTACTTTTTGGTAGATAAATGTTATCGATTGCGCTTTTATGTTTAGCGTTTGTGTATTGCTATTTGACATTTTTTTATGATTTTCGATAACAAACCAATCTCCTCACCCAATCGGGGACTTCAATGTCTTACGTCAATTCAGGTTTCGAATACGTCAAAAGGCCTCGCGAGAGACAGACCATGTGCGTCTTTACACGTACCTGTTTGCGTCTGTTGGAGATTTGGGCCTGCTTCGATGGGGATGTTTTGGTGTGTGTGTGTTTGTGTGTAAGTGAAGTCTGGCAGAAGCGTTTATCTAAGATGCTCCATTTGATACCCATCAGGCAGGCTGTTCCACCAGCTCACATTCCTCCAGTTTGTCTTCTCGAGTGTGTGTGTGTGTTTCTGCGTTTCTGCTTGACCTGTGGCTTGATATCAGATATGTGTCTCTCTCTTTCTCTCTCTCTCTCTCTCTCTCTCTCTCTCTCTCTCTCTTGAGTTTTCTCTTATCATCTGCTCAGTAGCTTTCCTCTCTTTCTCCTGAAGAGTAAAGAACAAATATAAAGCCGTCAACTCAAATACACACTCTCAAACAGGTCTCACACTGAGGTTACATATAAACAAAGATGAACAACTTTAGTTTTGTGTGTGTCAATGGGAAATAAGTGCACTAGTTTTAAATAAATGAGTGTCAGTTGTTTTTGTTCACTGAAAAAAATTATTTATTGAAAATTGTTGCAAACTATTTATATACACTCAATTTAAACAAATTAAGTTGAACATTACTGAACTTAATTAATTTGTTTAAATTCAACCCATATATATTTTTGGTATATAAAAACAAATATAAGTTTAAAAACACTTACCTTAAAAAAAATTGTAAATCCAATTAATATTTTTTTTCAGTGTTTTTTTCTTTTGTACATAGCTTAAGATAGAATAAAAAGATTATCTTAGATAACACAAACAATTTACTTAAATTAACTCAGCAGTTGAATTTTGGAAATTGGTAACTTAAATTTTGGTAAAAAAAAATCTCTTTTTTTTGAGTGTACATACTGTATATAAATATATCATAGAGCATTATAAAACTGAGTTCTGCCTTTGCTCACAATTCCAGTTCCAAGTTCCAGAGAAAATTTATTTCATTCCAATAAATGTATCATTTTTATTTGTAAAACTTTAAATTATGAGATACAAACTTGTAGTTATGACATTTCTAGAGTTGTACAATTTTTTTTACTAAATTTTGAAAATACTATGAGATCATTCTTGCAATGATTATGTTCAAATATACAGTACATTTATTTATTTGAATTATATAATTCAAATAAATAATAAATATAAATAAAATATAAATAAAATATAAATATAAATAAATAAATATATTTATAAATATAAAAAATATTTATTTGAACATATAATTTATTTTTTGTTTTGTTTTGTTTGCTTATTTTATTTATTTATTTATTTATTTATTTATTTATTTATTTATTTATTATTTTTATTTTTGTTTTTGTTTTTTATTTTTATTTTAATTTTAATTTTAATTTTAATTTTAATTTTTTTTTTTACTACAAAACGGTCATTTTCAAAAACTTTGCTTGGATTATTTCAACAAAATTTAGTAAAATATGGACAAACTCAATTGTTGGATTGCATTTGCTCTGATACATTGAATAATAAAAAAGAAATAACCTAGCAGTCAGTTTTGTCCACATTTTACCCCAACCCAGCATTTTTTAGAGTGTACAACTGAAGTCCATATGCCAAGTCAATTAAAGCTAATTAGACACTAATTTGTCAAAACACAAGTTATGTTTTCCCAGTTTCTGCAATAATTTCGTTAGCTTTTTCAAATAAATATGTATTTTTTATTCTATTTTATTTTTGAATATCTTGAATATTTTTCTTCTTCGCCGCATAGGGTAAAATAATCAAGCAAACACACAAAGAAACATCAACAACTTTTAATTTTGTCACACCATTTAAGTTGCAGTCTTGATGTCAATTTATTGTTCCATTTAATACTTTCTAGAATTCATTTTGCTTTCCTATGTATTTGTTTTTTTCTAGAATGTTTCAAAACCACCACTGACTTAAAATATTGTTGAATTTCATAGAACTTTAAAAATAAAGCTGAAACATGAAAACTTATTGTGATAAGTTGAAGTATTGCTGTGGACAAACTGTAACTGTAAAAAAAAAAAAAAAAAAATTATATGATCAATTAGTCATGACAGCATATGTTTTTAGGTCATTGTAACTTATTAAACTAAGTTAACTATGTTCTAACTTAATTTTATAAGTTATGCAAGCTGTTTTAAGTCAGTTTAACATAAGGTAAGTTCAATGACTCATAAGGTTAATTCAAGAGTTCACACTTAGCTAATGATTGATTATAAAGCAAGTTTGGCATGCTGTCCCGGGAGAGAGCCCTGAGCCCAAAAGGTCCTTGAGCCCTGGGCTCCCTCCCGTTTGCAGGGCGAGAGGGGAGCTTTGAGCTCAGGTAGATCTCGAGAACTCCCCTGTCGTAGTGATTGAAGAGCAGATAGTAGTTCTCTTTAACGAGATAGATACTAGGTAGGGAGCAAGTCTATAGTGTTGATTAGTCAATAACTTAGGTTGCATGTTTTTAATCGGTGGGAGGAAACCGGAGAACCCGGGGGAAACCCACGTGAGCACGGGGAGAACGTGCAAACTCCTGGAACCATTGACATTCTTGCTGTGAGGCAACAGCGCTAAGCGATGGGCCACCGTGTCACCCATCTAAGAAGGAGGAGGAGTAGGGGTGGAAGGGGGGATTCTTCAAATCGAAGATGACTGTAGTAAGAAACCCTGGCTCTTTATAGTGGGTTAGGGATCGTCTGATTGGTTGGTCATGCGTGGTTAATGCGTAACCAGCCGTGTTCAATCATAATCACGTGATCCTCTCGAAATTAGTTTATAAATAAACTTCACTTTGATTCAGCTTAATAATTTAAGGCAACCAGGATTTTTTACAGTGCAATAACTTGGTTGATTTTATTTTTAAAATACATGTTTAACCCAGTGTTTGTGATTGGGCATATTTCACCCAAATTTAGATTAAACAACTAAATTTAGATAAAACAATCCAGCATTTGTAAAACTGTAGATGAGCATGAAGCTATAGCAATGATTCAATCAATTCTAAATTCACAGAATACAGTTTGTTATTTTGAATAAACAACAAAATGAACTATACTGAGACTTGTCAACAAAATGATGAACATTTGTAACCAATTTGTACTGTTTTGTAAGATTTGCATAGAGCTATGTTTAAAGACAGGTTTTGGAATTGGTCTTCATGCATGCTTCATGCAAAAAAAAATAAAAATCTGCCATTTTGGTACAAATGTGATTCAATTTGTACAAATTGCCCACTAATTCCCCAAAATGTTAACTAACTAAACTACAAACGTCTAAATTAAAGTCACTCAGGTCATGATTTGATATGTATTTTGATTCTGAACTCACAATATTATTATCTAAATACAAATGAGATTAATATTAGTATTATAACTGTTGTTATTTCTCAAACATATGATAAAACAAATCATATGTAATATAATATGTTGGCCTTATTTTGGTTAAAATGCTACATTTTGAATAGACTTTGGGTGGTGGATTTGTGCTGTTCATACTTCTGAAGTAAATGATTATGTTGGACAGATGTTTGCACTCTTTCATTGACCACATATAAAATATTAAAATATGAAACTATACTTTGCACTGAGATCTTATGAAGCGAAGCGTGCAACAACTTTGTTATTCACACCCTGGTCAAATGGTCATATCCTCTCTCTCTGTGGTAAGCAAACCCAATCGCGTTAACTCGCTTTTCATTTCACACCCGCAAGTACATTATGCGACATGAAAGAGCAATGAGTGAATTATACCTTCTATATACAGTAATACTGTACTATTGGAAAAAGCAAGCTCAGTATTGAGAATCATATTATTTACATCAGCAATATGCATTATTGCATTTTTTTGTATTGCATCAAAGATTTCTCAATCTCGTCCTGGACGTCCGGTGTCCTGCAGATTTTAGCTCCAACCACAATCAGACACACCTGGGCTAGCTAATCAAGTTCATACTAGGCTTTCTAGAAACATCCTTGCAGGTGTGTTGCGGCAAGTTGGAGTCAAAATCTACAGGACACCGGGCCTCCAAGACTAAGTTTGAGAATCCCTGCAATATATCAATATTGCGATGTATCAATTCACCTGTATTTAATTATATGAAAAATGGCGTATTCATAGAAATTAAATCCTACAAAATTGTTTGAAAACATAAACTTTTTAAAAGACGGTGTGCCCCCAAACCCCACCCCTAAACCTACCCCTTATTGGGGGATGAGCAAATCATACTACAATCCACAAATGCAATTTTACATATTAATATGAATTAGCCACTAAGGAAAGTTTTTGTAAACTAATTTCAAGAGGATCACGTGCTTAACAATCGCATTAACAATCACATGATATACCAATCAGGTCAATCCAAACGCACATAAATAGCCTGATCTCCCTACCATAGCCATCTTCATCTTGAAGAATCCCTCATCCACCCTGACTCCTTCCCCTCTTTCCTAGCCTAATTCAGGGGAGTTCTCGAGACCTACCTGTGCTCAGACTCCCCTCTTTTCTGACTAAACAGTAGGGAGTCCTACGTTCGAGGATCCTCTGAGCTCAGTGCTCTCTCTTGGGAACGTAGCCTGATCTCCCTACCATAGCCATCTTCATCTTGAAGAATCCCTCATCCACCCTGACTCCTTCCCCTCTTTCCTAGCCTAATTCAGGGGAGTTCTCGAGACCTACGTGTGCTCAGACTCCCCTCTTTTCTGACTAAACAGTAGGAAGTCCTACGTTCGAGGATCCTCTGAGCTCAGTGCTCTCTCTCGGGATCGCATGCCAAACATACATTTACCTTATCAAGCACAAGCATAAGTGTAAACTCTTGAAATGAAAAAGTTCAAAATGACGTGATATAGCATTGGAATATTCTAAACTTACTGGGATCTTAAGAGGAAACATAAGTATTTAACACAATGTTAGAAAAGGGGCTAATTTATAGGAATTAATTTGATTTAATTTTTACAAAAATTTATAATATTTAAAAGGCGGTGTGTCTTCAAACCCCACCCTTAAACCCAACCTTCATTTTGGGATAAGCAAATCATACTAAAACGTACGAATGAGATCGTATATATTAATGTGAATTAGCCAGTGAGCTGTGAATTAGGATCTTTAAAGAAAACATAACTATTTTATGCTGCATTATCATAAAAGTGTCTCGTTTATAGTAGTTTATACGATTTCATTCATAAAAAAAATATATGTAATAGTTATAAGGAGGTATGTCCCTAAACCCAACTGTCATTGAGAGATGAGCGTTTCCTTATACTTGTACATGTGTAATGACAATAAAGTTGAATCTAATCTAATCTAAAAAATCATATTACAGTGAAATGTACGAATGAGTGCATATAAATTAATATGAATTCAATATCAATCAAAAAGTTATGGCATGAGATTACAGTTGCAATCAGAATTATTCATCCCCCTGATTTATTAGCCCCCCTGTTTATTTTTTTCCCCAATTTCTGTTTAATGGTGAGAATTTTTTTTCAACACAATTCTAAACATAACAGTTTTAATAACTCATCTCTAATAACTGATTTATTTTATCTTTGCCATGATGACAGTAAATAATATTTTACTAGATATTTTTCAAGACACTTCTATACAGCTTAAAGTGACATTTAAAGGCTTAACTAGGTTAATTAGGTAAACTAGGCAGGTTAGGGTAATTAGGCAAGTTATTGTATAATGATGGTTTGTTCTGTATACTGTTAAAAAAATATATAGCTTAAAGGGGCTAATAATTTTGACCTTAAAATGGGTTTTAAAAAATTAAAAACTGCTTTTATTCTAGCCGAAATAAAACAAATAAGACTTTCTCCAGAAGGAAAAATATTATCAGACATACTGTGAAAATTTCCTTGTTCTGTTAAACATCATTTGGGAAATATTTAAAAAAGAAAAAAAAAATTCAAAGGGGGTTCAATAATTCTGATTGCAACTGTATATGAGATTATATGAGAATAATATTTTATTGGCATGAGATTACCTTGGAATATCCTAAACTTGTGTATCTCAATATGAAACATAACTATTTTGTGCATTGTCAGAAAAAGGGCTAACTTATAGCAAGTCATATGATTAATTTTGCACAAAAAATATAATATTTAAAAGGAGACATGTCCTCAAACCCCAACTCTAAACACAACCTTCATTGGGGGATGAGCAAATCATACTAAAATGTATGAATGAGATCGTACAAAATAATATGAATTAGCCACCAAATCAAAAAGTTACGAAATGTCATGAGATAATGTTGCAATATCCTAAACTTAAGAAGATCTTAAGAAGAATAATATCTATTTTACGCATTGTCAGAAAAGGGGCTAACTTGAATAAATTCAATATCAATCAAAAAGTTACAAATTGGCGTAAGATTACATTGGAATATCCTACATTTATGAGAATTTTAAGAGGAAACATAACTATTTTGCGCATTGTCAGAAAAGGGGATAATTTATAGGATTTCATACAGTTTAACTTGTACAAAAATTTAAAATATTTAAAAGGAGGCATGTCCTCAAACCATAAGCAAATCCTACTAAAATGTATGAATGAGATCATACATATTAAAGTGAATTAGCCAGTGAGCTGTGAGTTAGGATCTTAAAAGGAAACATAACTGTTTTACACATTATCCAAAAAGGGTCTAGTTTGTAGGAATTTATACGATTTCATTCATAAAAAATATAATATTTATAAGAAGGCATGTCCCTAAACCCAACTGTCACTGAGAGATGAGCAAATCGTATTACAGTAAAATGTACAAATGAGTGTGTACAAATTAACATGAACTCAATATGAATCAAAAAGTTATGAATTGGCACGAGATTATGTTGGAATATTCTAAACTTGTGAGAATCTTAAGGTGAAAAATAACAATTTTACGCATTGTCAGAAAAGGAGCTAATTTGGAAGCATATCTATTTTACTCATTGTCAGAAAAGAGGCTAACTTGAATGAATTCAATATCAATCAAAAAGTTACAAATTGGCGTAAGAATTTGTTGGAATATCTTAAATTTATGAGGATCTTAATTTAAAACATAACTATTTTACGCATTGTCAGATAAGGGGCTAACTTGAATGAATTCAATATCAATCAAAAAGTTACAAATTGGCGTAAGAATTTGTTGGAATATCTTAAATTTATGAGGATGTTAATTTAAAACATAACTATTTTGTGCATTGTCAGAAAATGAGGCTAATTTGGAAGCTTATCTGTTTTACGCATTGTCAGAAAAAGGGCTAACTTGAATGAATTCAATATTTTTCAAAGTTACAAATTGGCATGAGATTATGTTGGAGTATCTTAAATTTATGAGAATCTTAATTTAAAACAAACATATTTTATGCATTGTCAGAAAATGGGGCTAATTTGGAAGCATATCTATTTTACGCATTGTCAGAAAAGAGGCTAACTTGAATTTATTCAATATCAATCAAAAAGTTACAAATTGGAGTGAGATTATGTTGGAATATTCTAAATTTATGAGGATCTTAATATAAAACATAACTATTTTGCTCATTGTCAGAAAAGGGGCTAATTTGGAAGCATATCTATTTTATGCATTGTCAGAAAAGAGGCTAACTTGAATGAATTCAATATCAATCAAAAAGTTACAAATTGGCATGAGATTACGTTTGAATATCTTAAACTTAGAGGATCTTAATTTAAAACATAACTATTTTATGCACTGTCAGAAAATGGGGCTAATTTGGAAGCATATCTGTTTTACGCATTGTCAGAAAAGGGGCTAACTTTAATGAATTCTATATCAGTATCAATCAAAAAGTTATCAATTGACATGAGATTACATTGGAATATCTTAAATTTATGAGGCTCTTAAGAGGAAACAGAACTATTTTATGCATTGCCAGAAAAGGGGCTAACTTGAATGAATTCAATATCAATCAAAAAGTTACGAATTGGCATAAGATTACATTGGAATATCCTAAATTTATGAGGATCTTAAGAGTAAACATAACCATTTTACGCATTGTCAGAAAAGAGGGAACTTTAATGAATTCAATATCAATTAAAAAGTTACGAATTGGGGTGAGATTACGTTGGAATGTCCTAAATTTATGCAGATCTTAAGAGAAAACATAACTATTTTACGCATTGTCAGAAAAGAGGCTAATTTGGAAGCATATCTGTTTTACGCATTGTCAGAAAAAGGGCTAACTTAAATTAAGTCAATATCAATCAAAAGGTAACGAATTGGCATGAGTTTATGTTGGCATATTCTAAATTTATGAGGATCTGAAGAGTAAACATAACTATTGGCTTCATCACTCTGTCTTCTTCCCACCAATCAACTGGTGTGTGGTGTGCGGTCTGGCGCAATATGGCTGCCGTCGCGTCATCCAGGTGGATGCTGCACACTGGTGGTGGATGAGGAGTTTCCCCCCAATGTGTAAAGTGCTTTGAGTATCTAGAAAAGCGCTATATAAATGTAAGGAATTATCATAATTATTAATTATTTTATGCATTGTCAGAAAAGGGGATAATTTGGAAGCATATCTACGCATTGTCAAAAAAAGGGTTAACTTTAATGAATTCAATATCAATCAAAAAAGTCACGAATTGGAGTGAGATTACTTTGGAATATTCTAAACTTATGAGGATCTTAAGAGAAAACATAACTATTTTACACATTGTTAGAAAAGGGGCTAATTTATAGAAATTCACATGATTTAATTTGTGCAAAAATGTATAATATTTAAAAGGAGGCATGTCTTCAAACCCACCGTTAAACTCAACCATCCTTATGGAATGAGCAAATCAAATTACAGTTAAATGTATGAATGAAATCGTACAAATTAAAAACACTTAGCCACTAAATCCAAAAGTTGCGAAATACTATGAGATTGTGTTGTGATATCCCAGCGTCATTAAAGAAATATATATTATTAATAAGGAGGTGTGACCCCAAACCCCACACCTAAACCCAACCATCATTGGGGTTAATGCAAAAAAGTTATGAATTGCAGCATAATTTGTGTTAATATCCTGATTCTGCTTCATCATTGAAGCAACTACAACAACAAAACTTGAAAATTTTCCATACACCTGTCTCAAAACCACCTCACGACTCTCTAAAGCGAGTCGGAGAGAGGATTTCATTTCTCAGTCAAGATCAGTTCGGCGGCGAATGTATTCTTATCCGATCAAAACAAATTAATTTATCAAACTGTCCTAAAATAAATGCGGTTGTCTTGGCGGCGGTGACGAGCTTTGGCGCGCGCTGATGTGGGATTTATTAAAAGCAGGATTCGGCGTCCCTGCACTCCCCGCCTGCATTCATCTTACTGACGCAGGCATTATGACTGAGATGATAATCATAACTCTGCTGGCTTTATTGCGCTTTCCTGCGGTGTGGACAGCCGCGGCCCGCCCAGGTGCGCCAAACTCGAATAAATAACGTCTTTGTTCCTAGATATGTAAATTCATTTATTTGAGACCACGCGGTGATTAATCATTGCAAAGCAGCGTGTCCTTTCAGAGATGGATCCATTTAGATTAAAATGATTATTCATAGAAACAAGGTGACTGTGAAAATACGGACATGGACTCATATCTCCTCAAAGGCAGAAGGGTTCGGATGACGTAGATGGAGTTTGACATTGATCCAACGCTTTTCTTTGAGAATGATCATAGTTGGTAGTCTGTTGACCTTCTTGTTAAACATTAATGTGACGCCGGATATTAATCTCAGGAAGAAATATTGCGGCAGTTAATAGAAGAGGTTCTATGCTAAAAACAAACACAGCCGCATAAGGCGGTGCTGTTAAGAAAATAGTTTACTTAAAAATGAATCATATTTACGCTGGTGTTATAAAACTGTGTGATTGAGTTGATTTGATCTGTAGAGATCAAGATCAAGCGTTTTTTTTTTTCCAAAATTGAAACGTACAGCTTCAAAAGTGCCGCTTCTCTTGACTGTTTTAAGAAACTTCTTAGGACTCACCTTTTTAGCGTTGCTTTTGCGCTTATGGTTTAATTTTTTTATTTGTTTTATTCTATCTTTTCATTTTTGTGCTGTTTCTGCTATTGTTAGTATTTTGCCTTGTAGCGATTTGAGTCTAAGAAAATCGCATTACAAATAAACATTATTATTATTATTATTATTATTATTATTATTATTATTATTATTATTATTAAAAGTGGGCTCAAAAGTCGAATACCAAAAGTAGTATACCAACTTGTAGACTATTTCAGTGGTTCCCAAAATGGAGGTCGTGGGACAATGAGGGGGATTGGAGGGGATAATTTGGTAATTTCCAAAAAATTTATTCACTTTATTAAATCATTTTAATTACCATATTTTATCCATAATCTATAAAATATAAAAAAAAAGTAATAGTTACATTAAAAACAACAACAACATGCATATAGAAAGCCATCAGCCTGTGTGTGTGTGTGTGTGTGTGTGTGTGTGTGTGTGTGTGTGTGTGTGTGTGTGTGTGTGTGTGTGTGTGTGTGTGTGTGTGTGTGTGTGTGTGTGTTGTTGCATGCAAAGTTTGTATATTTATAACCACCTCAGAGGATATTGGGGGTCACGAGTCACTGGCATTGGTATTTTAGGGGAAGCGGGCTGAAAAGTTTGGGAACCCCTGTACTATATTAAGAATATAATAGAAAGAGCTTTATCAGAAAGAGCTTTATTGCCAGGTATGTTCACACATACGAGGAGTTTGTTTTCGTGACAGAGCTTCTACAGTGCAACAGAATTACAGACAGGACTAAAAAACAGATAATTAATATATTTTAATAAGTAGTGAATGCAAATATACAAATTGACAAGTGTTTGTACAGCTATATTACTATATACAACATAATATGTGCAGCTGTTATGTGCAAATTGGCATGTAAAGTGTGTTGTTAAATAAGTGTATGTGTGTATAAAAAAAAAAGTGTATAGCAGGTAGTGATGTTGGTTCCACAATTACAATCATCAAGTGTTCATGAGATGGATTGCCTGAGGGAAGAAACTGTTTCTGTGTCGGGCTGTTCTGGTGCGCAGTGCTCTGTAGCGTCGACCAGAAGGTAAAAGTTCAAACAGGCAGTGTGCTGGGTGTGAGCGGTCCAGAGAGATTTTGGCAGCCCTTCTGCTCGCTCTGGATAAGTACAGTTCTTGGAGAGTAGGGAGGGTTGTACCAATGATTCGCTCAGCAATCCGAACTATTCGACGTAGTCTTCGGAGGTCGGATTTGGTAGCTGAGCTAAACCAGACAGTTATTGATGTGCAGATGACTGATTCAATGATGGAGGTGTAGAACTGTTTCAGCAGCTCCTTTGGGAGGTTGAACTTCCTCAGCTGATGAAGAAAGTACAGCCTTTGTTGAGCTTTTTTGACAATGGAGTCAATGTGAGTGTCCCACTTCAGGTCCTGAGAGATGGTGGTGCCCAGGAACCTGAATGACTCCACTGCTGCCACAATGCTGTCCATGATGCTCAGTGGTGGGAGAGCAGGGGGGTTTCTCCTGAAGTCCACTATCATCTCCACTGTTTTGAGCGTGTTCAGCTCCAGGTTGTTGTGACTGCACCAGACAGCCAGCTCCTTAACCTCCTGTCTGTAAGCAGACTCGTCACCGTCCTGAATGAGGCCGATAAATGTGGTGTCGTCTGCAAACTTTAGGAGCTTGACAGAGGAGTCTTTCGGAATGCAGTCATTCGTGTACAGCGAGAAGAGCAGTGGGGAGAGGACACACCCCTGGGGAGCGCCAGTGCTGATTGTGCGGGTACTGGATGAGAATTTTCCCAGCTTCCCCAGCTGCTGCCTGTCCGTTAGGAAGCTGTTGATCCACTGACAGACAGAGGTGGGCACGGAGAGCTCAGTTAATTTGGGCAGGAGAAGTTTTGGGATGATAGTGTTAAAAGCTGAGCTGAAGTCAACAAACAAGATCCTCACATAGGTCCCCGATCTGTTTAGGTGTTGCAGAACATAATGCAGTACCATATTGACTGCATCATCCATAGACCTGTTTGCTCTGTAGGCAAACTGAAGAGAGTCCAGTGAGGGTTCAGTGATGTCCTTCAGGTGGGCCAGCACCAGTTTTTTAAAAGACTTTATGACCACAGATGTCAGCGCCACCGGTCTGTAGTCATTTAGTCCTGTGAGTCTGGGTTTCTTTGGTATGGGAATGATGATGGAGCGTTTGAAGCAGGGGGGCGCTTCACACAGCTCCAGTGATCTGTTGAAGATCAGGGTGAAGATGGGGGCCAGTTGGTCAGCACATGATTTTAAACAGGCTGGTGTTATAAGTCTTTAAATTCACATAACTATAGAAGAGATCAATATTTAAATGCCTATTAACTAAAATGATTTATAATATGCAAAACAATAATTTTATTAAAAAAAATGCAAACATGTCATGCTCTCTCACAAGCAATTTAGGCCTACAGTATATATCTGTATACTGTACTGCTATTAAAGTTAAGAGACCTGTTAAAAATGCTCAGTTTTTCTGAGTGATTGGATTTATTAAGTATAGGTTTAAAAAATATGTATCAAAACTCTTTTGTTAATAAGTTGTACCTCTTAAAAAATGAGTATATACATGTTTGAAAACACAGAAGCTTCTTTTTTCTTACAGTATTTTGTGCACAAAAGTTCTAAATGATATTTTTATAATTTAGAACAAAATGTTGTCAGTAGAATGCAATAAATATAGCTATTAACCATAAAGTCAGAAGAATTTAGCATTTTAAACTGGTCTTTTATTTTTTTCCAAAGCTGTCATTTTACTATAAATTGGTTTTACTTGAGGAAATAATGACAGAAATATGTTACTAATTTACAGCAGAATGTATTTCTGAAAGTAGTAGTAGTAGTAGTAGTAGTAGTAGTAGTAATAATAGTAATATTCATTCATTTTCTTTTCGGCTTAGTCCCTTTATTTATCAAGGGTCCCCACAGTGGACCGCCAACTTATCCAGCATATGTTTTACACAGCGTATGCCCTTCCAGCTGAAAACAAATACTGGGAAACATCCATACACACCCATTCACACACATACAGCCAATTTAGTTTATTCAATTCACCTGTACTGCATGTCTTTGGACACCCTGAGGAAACCCACGCGAAAACAGGGAGAACATGCAAACTCCACACAGAAATGCCAACTGACCCAGCCAGGACTCGAACCTTCAGGACAGCGACCTTCTTGCTGTGAGGCGACAGTGCTAACCACTGAGCCACCGTGTCCATCCAATAATAGTAATAATAATCATATAAACAGATAACATTACATATGCCTTTTATAACCATACAAACTCCCATTATAAATTCACACCACCGTTGCATCACAAGCTACAGTATGGTTAGCATCCACATGCTAACGTTAGCTTCCATTATTTAGCATACATTATTCTTATCCACACAAGTCTTTTTTTCTCGACTTGCAGTCTTCGCTTGAGCCACGTGAGGATTCTGGCTCATAATTAGCTCCCAATTACGGAACAGATAACGATCATACTCATTTCAGTTTCACGTTAAAAACAAGCAAGAAAAGGAGCGAAGCGAGGTATGGCGGACATCTCTAAGGACTATGAAACAAAAGCGGATGGAATAAATGAGAGCGGATGATTTGGCGTTAATGAATTAAACTCATTGCTTCGTATAATTACTAAAGATCAGAAGATCTCGCTCCTTTTAACACATTTCGTTCTCCACCTTCAACACACACTGTCCTACACACACTCCTATATTGTCACCTTTCCTACATTATTCATTTCAGAGACATGCAGACGTTTAAATAGGCAAATCCAGACTTACAATAGACTCCTGTTCTTTTTTTTATTACAAAGCTAATTGTAATTAGTGTAGACCTAGTCCTTGTGATAATAAAACACATTATTATGCTTTAAAAAAAAAAATTATTTATTGAAAAATTACTTAAATGATCTTAAATACCATATAAAGTAAATGCCAATTACGTGAAAATGCATATAAATGGAAATGCAAATAAATTTAGCATGCTTTCTGGCCCACTTATTGAGGATTGACTTACTATTAATACAGTATGCAGTTTCATACTGATGTTTATTGTTCATGAAAGATGGTTAGTTTATACTAAAGTTGTATGCAGTATGTCATTGGTGTTCAATCTTGCTCCTGAAAGGCCACAGTCACATATTTTAGCTCCTACCCTAGAACTAAAAACCAACCTAAAGCTGATAATCAGGGCCTAACTAGGTTTACTAGAAGCTTTCAGACAGGTGTATTGAGCTGGAGCTGAACTATAGGACAGACCTGGAGTTTGGACAGTATTTAAGTATAATTGTAATTGTATGAAGTTGAAATGTGAAATACACTCAATGTATCTACAAACACACATACACAGAGAGAGAGAGAGAGGTTTTTAGGTTGCGTAAGCTTTTCCCTTTAAAAAAAAATCTATTACTGAAATATGTACAGTAGTACACTAGGGATTTTTATTTTTAGCATTTTGCACTGTGTCGGCATTGCTTTAGGTCATTGTTTCTCAACTATGTTCCTGGAGGACCACCAGCTTTGCACATTTTCCATGTCTCCGTAACAGAAGCATATGGACCTTGAGCATGCGTCAATACGGCCGCCGCTTTTGTACAGTGCCCCCAGGACAAAAATCTTTCAATCGCACTAGTCAAGAAGACTAAAGCCATTCTGAAGATGCTGGACTTTTGCACTACATACGGGTGTAGTAACAAGCAAACTAAGTAAACTAAGCATAAAGGCATAACATTTCATAGGTAAGATTTAGTTTTTCACGTTTTTGCATGCTACGAACTTTTGTGCTAAACAAGTAACGTTATTGATGAAAATACAGTCACTTACTGCCTTGACCATAGGGCAAAGTAGCAGCAACTCGCACTAAATACTAGGCTTATGCTAGTTTTGTTGAAGAAAATCAGCAAACTATGTAAATGAAATATGATAAGACGCTAATGCCAGAAACTTGTATTATGGTCGGCTAAGTGAAGTAACGGCTAGCTTTTGAAGTAACTTTTCAGGGTGCTTGGTAACATAACAGTGCATGAACATTTATGTGCATACTTTCTACCATATATTATTGAATATTACAAATGTTATATACCATTTAGATCAGAAAGGTGGATATTATGCACATTGAGATGCAGAGATGGTTCACACGAGTCATTCATAACGGAGATTCATTCACAAACAAATCGCTCATTCCATTAGAAATAGAAGTGAAAGCAGGAGAGGCGGTGTGTTTCCGCACATGGATTAGATCAAATTTAACAGGGAGGGAGGGTAATAAATTTCCATTCACACAAACACATGCTCTTTGTCGCCAATGCCCGTGTTGTCACTTATCTATCAATATAGAAAAGTGATGTAAAATTATAATTTTCATAATTTAAAAATACATTTCCACTGACCCCCGGGAAAACTCCAAATATGTATATAGTATGTCTATATATCTATGGCTCTGTATGGCAAGTCCTCCACTGCACCTGGGTCCCACATTCATTTCAAAGTAGCGCTACCCTGTACTAAAATGGCGGCTCTATTGACACACTCCCTCCAATACATAACAATAGCGTAAGCGACATCGAATGTACATTATCTATGAACTGAAAAATCTGAAATGGGTATGACAGACAAGAGAGATATCCAACATTGTGATCCAACACTGGTGGTTGGATGAACGTGGTTGAGAACCATAGCTTTCGGTGCACAGTGCTTGAAGTCAGATGGATGCACTCATGGAGCTACTTCTGCTGTCTAAATATGACTTAACATGATGGTTTCATATATACAGTACATACTCTTTATTCACTTATACACTATTGTGCAGATTAGACTTCTGTGTCAAATTTGAGTGAATCTCATTCTTTTCTTTGCATTGGGTTAGAAAAGAGTGACAATGACTAAAAAACAGGTGTTTTGTTTTTATGCCAGTTCAATAGATGACAATGTGTATAAGTTATTTTGTAAAGAAACTCTAAAGGCCCTATCATATATCAAAGACTTCTTCCACATATGGTCTTTAACTGTTTTCTCGCTAGTGAAGTGTTTAGTTTCTCTGCTTACAAAATTTGTCATGTAAATTATGAATTCGCCAAAGTCATTGTGTGACTTTAAGAGTCATATAACTGACTCTTAAAGGGAATGAAAGACTCTAATTGGTTGAATGCACATTGTGCCTAAAACACATCCACAACTCATTAAGAGATTTAGGACAACCATTTAAGACCATGAGCTGGGTGCACTGGCCATTTTTCCCATCCTTATAATAGCAAAAGTGTATTTGGTCATGCTCCAAGTCAGTGTTTCTCAACCACGTTCCTTAAGGACCACCACAACTGCATGTTTTAGATGTATCCTTTGTCACACCTATTACAGGCTTTTCAGTCCCTGCTATTGAGCTGATGATCTGAATCAGGTGTGTTTGGTCAAGGAGACATGGAAAATGTGCAGAGCTGGTGGTCCTCCAGGAACATGGTTGAGAAACACTGCTCTAAGTGAACCTGCACCTTAGACCATGTGCCTAGATTGTTAAAATCTAGATGTCTGCATTTATGAATATTGTAATGATTTCAGTGTTTAGACAAAATAACAATATTACTATTTGTTGTTGTTGTTTATGAAGAGAAAATAATAGTATTGTTATGTAAAACTTGCAAAGTTTCTATTTTCAGGCCCCCAAAATGCTAACTGTGTAACTAAATATACATACCGAAACACATACTGTAAAAGTTCTGTTTTCTTACTTCCTTTTTGTTTAAAAAACTTGAAAATAAAAGTGTTAGGAAGAACCAGAAATGGGTCATATGTCCCTTTTTCACCAACATGAACTGGCCTAGTTTTGCTGGTTCTAGGAACTGCTTTGCTTTTCCATGGACTAGAAAGTCCAACAGGCTTATGGGCATCCCAATGCAAAGGGGAAAACTGTTGTATAGTAAGACTGAAAGGCTTCATACTGTGAAAACAACTGTCCTGGATATACTTTATCCCACTCATTACACAGCTATTTGTCACAAAACATACAAATTAGACACAAAACATTGTTCTGAATTAAACGCAAGGCAGACAGAAACAAAAACAGCCAACAGAGTATAATGATGTGTCAGCTTGCTCTTCATGATTAATCAGTCACAATACACCACCAAACAGTCAAAGTTGCAAATCTGACAGACACGAAACCGGCCAAATAAAGCATACTTACCTACATACAATCCAAAACAGTCAAAAGCAAAGTGTGACAGACAAGCAGATACTTATTAATCTGGATGTGAGTAGCCTATATACAGTATAGAAGTAAACATGTTCACTGACAGTCGAGGTGATTCAAATTACGCAGATGAGCCTGCTTTAGTTAGAGTTCATTAACTGGGCATAAGCGTCACGACTGACCAATCAGAAGCAAGCATTCAAGAAAAATGTGTAATAAATGTGAATAATGTGTTTGTACAACGGAGCAATGTTTGTAAAGACACAAATTATGATCAATGATAATGTGTTCATGCAGCGCACCATACTTTGTAAGTAATAATAACATGTTCAGCATTGCTTTCTGCTGCTATTTCAAAAAATAGTAATCAAAACTGATCCCTTCATCTCGTTGGTCATGGTAACCCACCCCACCCCCAAGTGGTTCTTTTACGTAGCATAGCAATAGCTATGTTTCCATCCAAAAATGCAAATTAACGTCAAAGAGAACAAAATTGTCACTTCCTGATTAACTAGTGCCAAATATCCAAAGTAAAAACAGATGCGGTAGAAGCTGCACAAATCTTTTCCTTATTTATTAAATGACCTGCACCTCAGAAGACGATGTCGACACGCAATGAACGCGTGGCGGCATTTGAAGGCATGCGACACGGAGCACAGACGCTTTTGACAGTTCTGGAAGTAATTAATAATGCAATAACACTGAAATGGTTACATCATTTTAGAAAGACCAAAACAACATTTTAGATGTTTTACAATGCGGACAGCCTTCTGGTTTGTCCATTCACACACATTTTATGCATATTTTTTTAATTTATGCTCATCTTGGCATTTCCATCAACTGATTTTTTTTATGCGCATATCCAAAATGCACATGAAAATAGGTGGATGGAAATGTAGCTACATTTGGTGCTACTTAACCCTTGTGTACTGTTCAAATTTTCAACCTTTTCATTATGTTGATGCTGTTTGTGCCCTTATGACTTCCAATATTAGCACATTTTTTTTGATTGCACAGCCATGACACCATATAATCATGCATTCTTGATTGTTGGTGTTTTTCCCTGGTGGTAAGAGGTATAATTTATAGTCTGTAAAATTGTAACAAAAGTATATTGTTGAGTTTTTGAAAAATGCCACAGCGTTTTCCCAAAATGTGTGTCAAAATAAGATGTGTTGTTAAAAATCATTCCATTTGCTGAAACATAAAGAAAGTTGTGGCCAAATTAAGACACAAAATCACCACAGAGTGGATAAAAACATCTCCAGCAGCACACAAGAACCACTTTAAGGTTAAGAACCACTTTTCCTGCTTCATAGTAGTGCGTTTGGAAAATAATATACAGTAAGGCCACATCATAATCATTATTTGATTCTCAAAATTTTTTATTTTTATTTATAAGTTACCGCAAGAAGCATTTTTTCATAGTGTGAGGAGCATTTTTATAATCTTAAGAACCCTTTTCCTCCCTAAAGAACCTTTTGTGGAATGAAAATATCTCATGGATGTTAAAGGTTCTTAATGACACCATCAATGCCATCGAATCTTTCTTTTTAGGAGTAAACACAGTGTCATATAAACACACTTCATGCGCTCATACAGTTTTCCGCAGCTCTTTATCAGATGCAGGGTCAGATTGGGGTTAGAGTCTCTCTGTTAGTTTGTGTCCCTCTGTTTTTCCGCAGTGGGTTGGAAACAGGAGTTTCAGTCGTTTACTTTCCAACTCTGCTTTCTCTTTCAGTTGCTTCCTCTTACTCTTCTCAATCGTTCTCACGTCTTTTTGTCCCTTTCGCTCTGAATTTCCCCTCGTCGTCTGAAGATAGATGTGTGTGTGTATCGCAGACAGGGTTTGGTAACGGTTACATAAAAGCCTCGGGTGCAGAAGCAGCGTGTTTTGGTGCTTGTGACAGCAGTTATATGTGACAGGTGCAGTGCAGGTGAGATTGGCTGTGGAAACAGAGTAACAGGATGTTTAAGGATGACCACAGCTCCTGGATCAGGCAGACAGGGCTAAACCGCAGGCGTTTGAGGACCTGGGTTTTTTTTTTTTGTGGGAGGCCCAGACTGTCTTTATGTGCTGGACAGAGTAAACCACACACTCTGGAGCTCGGCATCTGAAGCCCTCAGACTCAATGCGGTGGAACTCACCACGGGTACAACCGACTGTATGTACGTGTGTGCGCGTGTGTGCTTTTATCAGTCTGCCCTCTTGTAGCAGTTGCAAAAACACCCACACTCGACTTTTTAAACCAACACCTGCTTGGATTATTTTTTTTGTTGTTGTTCTTTTTTTCTGGTGTTATTATTTTAAATAGTAAATAGTTTGGTAGTCTGGATGCTGATTGGTCTGGTGTTATTATTTTAAATCATTTATAGTGGCGAGTCTGGATGCTGATTAGTTAGTATCTATCTATCTACCTATCTATCTATCTATCTATCTATCTATCTATCTATCTATCTATCTATCTATCTATCTATCTGTCTGTCTGTCTGTCTGTCTGTCTGTCTGTCTGTCTGTCTGTCTGTCTGTCTGTCTGTCTGTCTGTCTGTCTGTCTGTCTGTCTGTCTGTCTGTCTGTCTGTCTGTCTGTCTGTCTGTCTGTCTGTCTGTCTGTCATATTTAAATAAATATGCAAACAAACCAGCCAACAAACAAATTGTTTAATATTTTATGTTGCTTTAATATGATTTTAAATAAGAAAATAATAAATAATTAATTAATAAATATATTAATAATAAATAATTAGTTAACAAACTGATTATTTTAAATGTCGTTAAAAATGCAGATGTGCATATCCTTTGTTTGTTTGTTTATATCAGGGGTGCCCAAACTGTTTCATACGTATGAAGGGCCAAAAACCAAATATCATTGAGAGCCATGGGCCGAAGGTAAATATAGAAAACTATATTACATTAAAGTTGCCATATATTTCATAATATTTCAAAATAAATAGAAAAAAATACTTTAAATCATAATAACTAATGCAGTATACATTTTAAAATAATATTTTATTGCAATAAAAACATAAACAATCACATTTATAACACATTGGAGCTCAATGTTGAATACACTAGTCAAGCAGAATTTGCTTTTGACTTGATTTGCTCACTAAATTGTCTGCATTGTCCGGTGACAATATGTACGTTTAAACAAAATCTGATTAATTTACACCATTTAATTTCAGTTAGCCTTTAACAATAAAACAAACAACCAAAGGCTTACATTAAGTTTGAACTGACAATCTCAAAATCATCGCCATTATTCTCAGATGGGATGGCAAGGCAAATCAAAGATTGCCATGGGCCAACTTTGGCCCGCAGGCTCTAGTTTAGGCATCTCTGGTTTAGAGACACATAAATCAAATGCATGTCTGTGATAAATAACTGTTAAGTGACAAATAAGTGACTGTGATCTATTCAAATATGATTTAAAACTACATTTTTGTTTTTGTTGTTTTTTATTTGGGGATATTTTTTTTTTTTACAATAGGTGTAATTAATTTATTCTAAAAAGTCCTAAATGTGGAAGTTCATGTTCAAATCAATTACTATTCATACATTTTTGTCTGAGACATGATTTTTTTAAAACATGCTTTTTAAAACATTCAAGAAATTCACAAACAACAATTTAAAAAGTAAAAAGCTAAACATTAAGTTTTAAGTGTGGGTTTAAACTCACCGGCAACTTTATTAGGTACACCTGCCCAACTGCTCGTTAACACAAACTTCTAATCAGCCAATCACATGGCAGCAACTCAATGCATTTAGGCAGGAAGACATGGTCAAGACGATCTGCTGCAGTTCAAACCGAGCATCAGAATGGGGAAGAAGGGTGATTTAAGTGACTTTGAACGTGGCATGGTTGTTGGTTCCAGACTGCCTGGTCTGAGCATTTCAGAACCTGCTTATCTACTGGGATTTTCATGCACAATCATCTCTAGGGTTTACAGAGAATGGTCAGAAAAAGAGAAAATATCCAGTGAGCGGCAGTTCTGTGGCCGCAAATGCCTTGTTGATGCCAGAGGTCAGACGAGAATGGCCAGACTGGTTCCAGCTGAAAGAAAGGCAAAAGTAACTCAAATAACCACTCGTTACAACTGAGGTATGCAGAAGAGGACCTTTGAACGCACAACACATCCAACCTTGAGGCAGATGGGCTACAGCAGCAGAAGACCACACACACTGGGTGCTACTCCTGTCAGCTAAGTACAGGAAACTGAGGCTACAATTCACACAGGCTCAGCCAAAATTGTACAATAAAAGATTGGAAAAATGTTGCCTGGTCTGATGAGTCTCAATTTCTGCTGTGACATTCGTATGGTAAGGTCAAAATTTGGCATCAACAGCATGAAAGCATGGATCCATCCTGCCTTGTATCAACGGTTCAGGCTGGTGGTGGTGGTGTAATGGTGTGGGGGATATTACTTGCCACTCTTTTGGGCCCATTAGTACCAATTGAGCATTGTGTCAATGCCACACTGAGTATTGCTGCTGACCATGTTCATCCCTTTATGACCACAGTGTACCCATCTTCTGATTGCTATTTCCAGCAGGATAAGGCACCGGGTCACAAAGCGCGAATCATCTCAGACTGGCTTCTTGAACATGACAATGAGGTCACTGTACTCAAATGGCCTCCACAGTCACCAAAACTCAATCCAATAGCACATTTGGGATGTGGTGGAATGGGAGATTTGCATCAAGAATGTGCAGCCAACAAATCTGCAGCAACTGTGTGATGCTATCATTTCAATATGGAGCAAAATCTCAGAGTAATATTTCCAGTACCTTGCTGAATCTATGCCATGAAGGATTAAGGCAGTTCTGAATGCAAAAGGGGGTCCAACCCAGTACTAGTTGTGTACCTAATAAAGTGGCCGGTGAGTGTATGTATATATATATATATATATATATATATATATATATATATATATATATATATATATATATATATATATATATATACATATTTTACCTAGTGAGTAATGAGGGATTTGGAGCCTCCTTTTGGAGTACATTCATTGTTTTCTATAAATATTTATATATATTATTACTATTTTCAACAAGAAATGTCTTTTTTTATTGTAATTGGCTTGTATAAGAGACTGACTCCTCTGCATTGTTTATGGGTCTGATATTTCAGTAATTTAAAAGATATCTCAGAGTTAAGATGAAAAGTTGATGTAAAAAAAAAAAAAAGTCAAATCCCCATTACAACCATTGAATCTTCAATGCAAATCTAAAAAAGACAAGCAAACATTATTTAGTCAAATATATTGTTAACATTCAGCAGTACACCAGCACATCGATAGTTCCAAGCTAACATCCCCCAAAAAAGCCACAAAAACCCAACTTTAATTTCATAAGCCTTTAAACCATCCACAGATGAATGTCAGCCTTATGATTTCAGCTGTGTGTTGATCACTCATTGGTTTTGCTATTTACTGTTCCATGTGTTTTCTTAAACCCATTTTTGTGTATCATTTCCTGGTGTCGGTTATGTGATGTGGTGAAGGACTTCCTGAGGCCTGACGCTTTGTACTGCGAGCGCCGTACTTTCCTTATGTGTGTGTATGATCTTGACAATCTACTATGATTTTAAGGCCTAATTTGACCTCTCCTTACATCAAAATGTCAGCATCAAACGAATGACGCTAACAGTCCCTGCTGGAAACTCTGAGTCTCCCCGACTTGCATTTCTTCGTATCGACGCGACCGTAATTCTTAGAGAGTGTCTTTGATTTTTTTTTCTCTCTCGCTCTTTGACATGTGAGAATATTTAGATGAAGTTATTGCTCATTTCGGGGAGACTGAGAGGTCAAATTAGCAGAAAAGTGAATACTGAAAATTCGTTGAATCTTTCTCAGTCATATTGGAACTAGATAAGAATGAGAGGGCGAGAATCAAGGTGTTAAAGTTTTCATTTTCTGCAGGTTTTTACCTAGAAAAACTGTTGTTGTTTCTATGGTTCGGGAACTTTACAAAGCTTTAAAACTACAGTTTGATTATTTTCATGGCTCTTAAGTTAGTGTGTTTATCAAACTACTCATGATGAATTGGGTAAAATAAAAAAAACTAATTAATATTTATCATAGTAATATAGTAATATTTATCACCACACTTCACCAGTTGATTGACTATATTAAGAATTGAAAGCATGTTTGTATTACATGATTTAAAAATTGGCGATATATGCAAATTAAGCATATTGAATTCCTATTGAAGTCCTTTCATAAAATTCATGTTTAATTTAATTTATTTTATTTTACCTTTTTATTTTGTTTTATTTTAAATTTGTTTATTTTATTTTATTTTGATTTATTTTATTTTGATTAATTTAATATAATTACATTTTAACTTATTTATTTTTTATTTATTTTATTTTATTTTATTTTATTTTTGTCTTGTTAGAGTCAAAAAGGATTTCGTAACTAATATATACAAATAATATATAATATAATATAGAAAAATACTGCAAGTGCTCAGAAAAAAAAATCTTATTGTTTCTGTAAAATAAAATGTAATATATGACCAGATAAAGTAATCAATCTTCAGAATATAAATATTAATACATCTCTGAAGTTTGGTGAATGTAAGAGCTACAGAAACAATATATATTTTGAGAAAACTTTAAAAATGTTTTGCAGTTATAGTTAAATTCAAGTTAAGTTGTGTTTAGTGTGATAAAATAAACATGTACATTGGCATTTTGGATGTTTTCTAAAAAATATTAAAAATACTTTTATGAAAAGGCCAAAATGTTTTGCTTTTACCTGCATGTTTCATATTTAAAATGGAGTAAAGCCACTGATAAAACTCAACTTGTGGTTTTCAATCCAGACGGCAGTATCAGATTGAGTGTGGAAGATGAATATGAATAAAGCAAAAGTGAAATGAAAAGTGCACTGTAAAAGGAATAGCATTTTATTACTTTCTCTGTGTGTAAATGACAAAATAACGAGTGAATTTGTTTAAATAGAATCCATATTAAGTTTATATCTAACATATGTTAACCTAAGATGTTTGCTTGCATTTTTTTATGAGTGCATTATGGTGTAGGTTTTAATCATCTGTTTATGATCAATATACAAGTCTGAAAATGCTATAAGTATAGAGGATGCATATGCATATGTTTGATTGAATAAATGGTTTATTTAAAACATATATACAATCTGTACATATTTTATATAAATATATTTAGGTTTATGTAGTTCTTTCTTAGTTATAACACACACACACACACACAAACGTAAAAAATATTTCTCTATATATTTCTGTATTTGTTTCTTAGTTATAGTGAGATTTTTTTATATAGTATTTGACATCAATGTTTATATTTGATTTGATTTGATATTTTTATATTTGATACATATATAATTACAGTTACACTTTAACATTATTTTGTTATTACACAATGTTAATGGTGTTTCTTCAACCACGCTCACTTTACAGTACTGTATGTTCAAACTACTCCTATAAAATCAGCTGAAACCACACAATTCTTGTATATTTGGGACAACCTAAATGTTTTATGTCCAATCCACTTAAGTCTGTAAAATAATAAAAATAAAAGTTAACCTAATTCCTTTAGGTTGTCCCAAAACAAATGGATAGTGTGTATTTTTCAGTGTACAGTAACTTGTTGTATTAACTAACTGTTTCTTATTTATAATATAAAAGATGCTTTGACAATTTTAAAATAGAACTGACAAAAATTATAATAATTATTACACTGCGAATAATAACATCACAATTTTCAGTGCGTTAAGAACATAGTGTACAAATGACCGATAATATAATATCCTAAAAAATAGGATCGTTGCAGTCTAAACTCATAACATGTGAACCCATGCTTTGCATCTTAAACTTAAAGCAATCACGAAGTATGTCAATTTAAAAGAAAAAATAGATAAAAAAAGCTAATTCATAGAAGAAGAAAAAAATCCGTAAGCGTGGGATCACATATCAGCTTCTCATCCTGATAAAGTAGATTAAATATACTCATCTGAAATATTCTACACTTTACAAGCCCACACACACAAACAGTGTTGGTGGATCTGCTAATAGCGGTGCTGTCCTCAATCGCAGGAAGTCATTGTTGACCTAGTTTACAGACACTAGTATAGACATCTTTGCAGACATCGGCCTTTATAACCCACTCTTTTTCAGTGATCAATACACCCAAACATCCATGCACTATTAAAAAACAAAAGAATAGCATGAGAATGGCAATAAACTGCAATAAAGATAGAAAATAATTGCTTTTAAACCTCTCATGAATATTTTTTGCATATTATTTCTTTTTAATTGATTAAAATACAAGCAACACTGCAGTTAGTCAGTGGTTAATTATTCAATTACTTATTATTTAGTTATTTAAATTAAGCTGAAACAACACAATTCAAAAGTTTTTTTGTGGGACAACTTAAATGTTTTGATGTTCAATCCCCTTAAATTTGTAATAATTAATAAATTAACTTAATTTCTTCATGTTGTTCTAACACAAAAGATTGCGTTGGTACAGTGTTGGTAAAAACTATTGCACAAAGCATTTGCAAACACACACCTGCATACAGATCCAGTAAAACGCTGTGATTTCTTTTCTTTTGTGCTTCTCGGCAGATCTGTTGAGCTGTTTGCGCATATCAGATGTAGTGTGTTTTTTTGTAGTGCATTACATTACGGAGAAAACGGCTGACCTGATCTAGTTCTGGGATCCAGCGTATGTAAAACACACAAGAAGAGGAGGAAAAAATGATAATGACATCTTAAACTGACACACAAGCACGCACATACAAACACATTTTTGCTCACGCAATGTATAAAACCGTAGGCTGATGAGGGACATCAGCATTTTCAAGCTCTATACAAAACTCAATCGTGCACACACTAACAACGTACGTTTTACTTGCTCATACAGTATGTCCACTGTTACTTCAGAAAATAATGAAAAAATAACTATAAAAGAAAGAAAGAAAGAAAGAAAGAAAGAAAGAAAGAAAGAAAGAAGAAAGAAGGAAAGAGAAAGAAAGAACATTAAAATACAATAAAATAATATATACTATTGTATTCAGACATATATAAATCAATGAGTAAGCATGATCAATAAATATGCATGTAAATATTTTTTTTGTGGGGGAGATTTTAGTTTGAGGATTAACAGAAGAGTTGCATATGTTGCTATCCAAATGTTTTAGCTTATTTATGGTAATCTTCATTTTGACTAAACTAAGTTGTATACTGTAGTCATAAATATTTAACAATAGCATATATGCTAGTATATGTATGTATATGTACAGTGCTGAGCATAAATGTGTACACAGCCTTTTGAAAATGAATATTTTATCCATTTCTCAGTGAATGAAGCCATTTTTTTCATTTAAGCAAAACCGGTTTTTTAAACAGTTATATTTATTAAAATAAGGGAAACACTTTATTTTGATGGTCCATTTGAGTATAAGTAGCCTGCATGCTTAATGTCTGTTAATACTGCTGCTTCAACAGACATTTAACTGACTATAAGAAACTTTGCAAGTACATGTCAACTTACACTAACCCTAACCCCAACCTAACAGTCTACTTACAATCTTATGAGAAGTAGCTGGCATGTAGACAGATCATCAAAATAAAGTGTGACCAAAATAAGAGTTTAGTCACCTAACATCTTTAGAAATAGAAAGGTAATACTTTTAATTTTAATTATAAATAAAAAAATATAAAATAAACAATTTCAACTCAATTATATATATACTGACTTTACCTATATATATATATATATATATATATATATATATATATATATATATATATATATATATATATATATATATATATATATATATATACAGGTAAAGTCAGAATTGTTAGCCCCCCTTTGATTTTCGTTTATATATATATATATATATATATATATATAAATGCTGTTTAACAGAGCAAGGATTTTCACAGTATGTCTGATAATATTTTTTCTTCTGGAGAAAGTCTTATTTGTTTTATTTTGCCTAGAATAAAGCAGTTTTTAATTTTTTTAAAACCCATTTTAAGGTCAATATTATTAGCCCCTTTAAGCCATATTTTTTCTTGATAGTCTACAGAACAAACCATCATTATACAATAACTTGTCTAATTACCCTAACCTGCCTAGTTAACCTAATTAACCTTGTTAAGCCTTTAAATGTCACTTTAAGCTGTATAGAAGTATCTTGATAAATACCTAGTCAAATATTAATTACTGTCTTCATGGCAAATATAAAATTAATCAGTTTTTAGAAATGAGTTATTAAAACTATTATGTTTAGAAATGTGTTAAAAAAAATTCTTTCCTCCGTTAAACAGAAATTGGGGAAAGACATAAACAGGGAGGCTAATAAATTAGGGTACTAATAAATCTGACTTCAACTGTGTGTATGTATATATATATATATATATATATATATATATATATATATATATATATACAGTATAGATAGATATTTGGTCAATTTTATGTAAAATTGTCGCAAATACTCATCAAAAACTCTTTTGTGTTCCAACAGAACTGTGAAAATGACATCACGTGGCGTTGGGATGTCTGACATTGGAGTGAGCGCATGATGAGTGGATCTCCACACACAAACTGAGCCTCTGCTGTCAGTCAGAAGAGGATCTCGGGTGCTACTGGAGGCTCCATATCCCACAGGTGAGATGAGTATCACTGCTTTCTCCAGTCAGGCATTACCACTGACCCGACACACACACACACACACACACACACACACACACATACGAAAACACACATACTCGCATACACAGGTTTGTTATTGCGAATTGTGGGGACATTTCATAGGTTTTGATGTTTTTTATTGTATAAATTGTATTTTCTATTGTCCTACCCTATCCCTAAACCAAACCCTTTGTTTACAATTTTACTTCCTGAAAAAAAAGTATTTTTTATAAGCATTTTGAGAAATGGGGACATCAGCTCTATTCTCACAATTTACCATCTCATGTACAGTGCCTGTCATATCCATGTCATTATTGACATTTGTGTACTGGTACAAAGGATTCAAATTTCACATAAATAAAATGTAAGTTATATAGTAACTACTATAAAATACACACACGCACATACACCTGCAGAAGTAAATGGGGTCAGTCTGGACACACATGGAAAGAAAGAAAGAAAGAAAGAAAGAAAGAAAGAAAGAAAGAAAGAAAGAAAGAAAGAAAGAAAGAAAGAAAGAAAGAAAGAAAGAAAGAAAGAAAGAAAGAAAGAAAGAAGAAAGAAAGAAAGAAAGAAAGAAACTTAAAACAGAAATAATTGTGGCAAATCTGTCAACGTTAAAATACAAAAATATTAAATGAATTGTGGATATACATACTACACATAGCAAAACTGTAAAAACTATCCGTAAATGAACATTTTCCATATTTTTTTAAATTGATTGTATATTTTCCCATTTATTTATTCTTTTGAATTGCATTAGGTGACCTTGAACTTTCCTCCCAACAACTTTCAGTGTTGAAAAGTATGAAAAAGAGACGTTTATTGAGGTTTTTAAGAGTGTGAGTTGATGTTGTCGGGGTTGGTGTTTGGGGCTGTGTTTATATTTCCAGAATACAAGTCATTTTTTTCACTGAAAACATTGGATTTTTTTTTTTTTGTATGTTTGTCAATTAAATAATACTTAAACATAATCAGCAAATCACATATTCTTGCATAAATAAACAAACAAATCCACAAACAAACAAAAAAGTCACAACTGTTCTGGAATTCACGTTGTAAACTGCCAGTACTTTATTATTATTATTATTTGTCCTTTGTTATCCTAGGGCCACTGGGCGATGAGCCCAGGAGCAAGGTCCCTTTCAATGCTTTAATATTATTATTGTTATTATTATTATTAATAATAATTATTTTATTTTATTTATCTTTTTTTTTACGGATTAAATTCTCTCCATATTATTTCTCATACAGTATTTTTTTTTCTACTACAAAAAAAAAAAAACATCAACAATACATATACGCACAAAAACAAACATGTACAGTACGTAAGGTTTTCATATTTTTCTGGAGTTCTCCCATAATTATTTTTCTATTCTACAGACTGTATTTTTTGTCCTCTTTCCCACGTCCAACCCTCACAGAAAACATTCTGCAGTTTTGTAGGATTTATAAGATGTTTTTTTTCTTATGGGGACCAAAAAATATCCTCTCATTATGAAAAATAACTGGTATTACTATACTCTTGGTGAAATGTAGTTTTCAAACGTCATGAATACACCTACCACACACACACACACACACACACACACACACACACACACACACACACACACACACACACACACATACAGAGACACTATCAGGGTGTGTGTAAAGATGCGTCTCCCCCTCCACCGTCCACCGTGGCTCTTTGTGTCTAAATGAGTGAGAGAAACTTGAGAAACTTCCAGGCTTCCTCTCTGCTCTTTCTTTTCTTTCTCCGGCTGAATCTGTCCTTCTATCAGGATCTGTTTTCTATTGACCTTTTAATTCACTTTTATTCTGCTGCCCTGTTATTTAAAGCCTTTCAGCTGCAGGATTAGGGGAGTTCAGCGTGTCTATCTCAGCTTCTAATTTGACATTTATTTTTTTGTGTGGAGTTTATAGCATAGACATTTAAAAATGAACACTTTAAAAATGTAAATGAGTGTTTATTTTATTTTGTTTTGTTTTGTTTTATTTTTTATTTCATTTTATTTTATTTTATTTTATTTATTTTATTTAAATAATTACTTTTTATTATTTAATATATTTTTTTATGTTATTTTATTTTAGAAAAAAAAACACTTTACAAATGGTATCGAATATCACTAAATTTGGCTCAAGTAATGTATTATATGGGCTTTCAATTTATATAATTTTGTAAAATATGCTCTAATGAAATTCAGTATTTAATTTAATTTAATTTTATTTCATTTCTAAGGGCGTACTCACACTATGTACAGCCGAAGCACGCTTGTCCCCCCTCCCGTCCCCCCCGATGGCCCGCACTCATATTGCATGCGGGCCTGAGCACGCTTACGTCATCGATGATGCGCTGTTCAGTTTAAGAAGCGATCCCGCTCAGCACAGCGGAGATTTCTTTATATCGTTTTAGTTATTTGAGATGCAGTGAAATAATTCGCCGAACAGATCAGCCACTTTTGACTCTCTTAAACAATCATAAAGTTCTCCTGCTGCAGGAATTTGGAGGTTTGCTGAAGGTGTTGTGTCTTTAATAAACTGCGGCAGTTTGCGTTCATTAAACAGTAAGAATGAATAATAAATCCATATAAAAACAGTTCTTTAAAGTCACGTCTCGTCTTCAGTTTCGGGCTCAGGCGTGCTTTGCACTCACGCTACAAGCGTACCACGCCAAAGCCCAAGTGAACCGCACTTTGGCACACCTCTTCCAACCGGGCCAGGGCCGGCCAACTGGACCATGCCTGAGCTCGATTCAGAGCACTCACACTTCTCAAACGATCCGGGAAACGGGTCTGGGCACGGTTCGGATAGCATTGTGTGAGTACGCCCTAAAAGTGGCTAAATTATATTGCAAAAATTAATTAAAATGCTCTTTAAAATACTGTTCACTTAAGAAATTTGCCTGGTGATGTCCAAGTTGATGTCCAAGTTGCATTTTATTTACACACTTTTTTTTAAGTAAACTCTCAGCAACAGATTAACTCACATTGTTGTTATTTTTTAGGTAAAGGAACTAATTGTTTTTACAGTGTTGGTTTTTAACAGAGTTTAGCATGTCACATTGAAAGACTAAATCATGTAATGTCATTAACCAAGTTTAAAATGCTTTGAGTGCATTTTCTCAGTATTCATAGACGATGTTTAGCCAATTTTGATATGAATTAAAGCTTGCTGAAGTTATCTGACAGGATCTCAGCCGCTGTTTATATCGCTCATGTGTGGAAGCCCACTCTAACCAGACTCTTTATATCAGCAAACTGAAATTCAGTTCAACTTCACATCATTTCTGTCGTTCTCACAAGACAGACAGAAACATACTAGATTTTCTACAAGACAAACTGACCAAATGACCTGCTGAAATCAAGCAACCACTAAGTAAAAAAAATTCTCACAAAACTTTCTCACACCTATTTAGAACAAGGTTCCCACATTATATTAAGTGGCCTTTCATGTACTGACTGTAAAGTGAAATTAATCATTTCTTACAATACATTTATTGTGTTAATGCATGTTTTTGTATTTGTCTGATAAAATACCTGCATGTGCAAGCATTATATTTGTAATAATTACGTACACTGTTGACCCATCTTAATACCTTAACCCATCCCTAAACCTTCCCATACCACCAAACTAGTCCCTAACCTGACCCGTATCTCACCTTAAGAACTGATCTGCAATACATTATTAACACAGTATGTACATTGTATTTATTTTTTTTAAGTACATAATAGTTAAGACCCCTTAATATAAAGTGGGACCAGAACAAGAATCATTTCAAGGCCCTGTATGCACGTATTTCAGTATATTTTATGATAATTTTGCGTAAGTTTATATATTTAATATAAATATATATTAGATATTAGGACTGTCAAAATTGAGGCTTTAATGCAATATTCATTGTAATGGCACTAGTTTTATTAACACAGTGCATGTTTTCTGTTTGGCATTTGGTTTTGGATACAATGTATATACAGGTATATACAGTGCTCAGCATAATTGAGTACACCCCATTTTGAAAATGAATATTTGTATTCATTTCTCAGTGAGTAATATATATTGTTGCATTTGAACAAAACAGATTTATTAAATAGATATATTTATTAAAATAATATTTTAGCCACCAAACATATTTAGAAATTGAAAGATAAAACAAAATTAATTAAAAAAAAAAAAAAAAAATGGAACCTATTTCAGCTAAATTTTTATTTTTATTATTTTTTTTTTTGCTTCTCTTGATTTTTCCTCTTTTTTAAATTCATATTTAATATTTTTCTATAACATATACATTTGGGTGTACTAGTTTTTGGACCGTTATCGTAAGTTATTATGTTAGATAAGCTCCAGATTCGGCTTCAGTACTGACTAATCTAATGTATATGCACAAAATTTAAAAGATAGATTTGTGAGGGGTGTACTTATAAATGCTCAGCACTGTATATATGTATTGACTACAGTTAATATATGTTAATATATGCAATATATGTTGACTACAAGTCAACATTTGAAGTGGTACAAAACCTTTCATCAATGTTATCCTGAAACTATTGCACAACACACACTCTTGTTTTGTCTTTTGAAAAACCTTATACTGTATAAATCCTGTATGCATATAGATATTTCCTGTTCATAGAGAACTTCATAAACATTATTTGTTGTTCATCTGGCATCCAAGTCTCAGCTTTTGATTTTTGCCTATTTTATAAACCGTCTTTAATGTCCCATAACAGATCGCTGAAGATTCTTTGTGAAAAATAAGAAACAATTAACAGTTTGTCATATTTAAATACATCACATTTCTATCACTGTTTTGTCTGCATGGTAGTAACTAAACAGTTTCTAAAACATGAGCTACAGAAGAGCATTTGCTAAATATTATATTATATACAAAAAACTATTTTTATTTTACTTGCTAAAGTGCTTAAAATCTTGCTTTGTTGAGCTTCTGTACTGTGTATATCCAATTTGGGTCACACTTTATGTTGATGGTCCGTTTGTTGAATTTAAGTTACATTGCATCTACATGCCAACTAATTCTCATTAGATTGTAAGCAGACTGTTAGGTTGGGGTTAGGGTTGGGGTTAGTGTTAGTTGACATGTACTTGCAAAGTTTTTTATAGTCAGTTAAATGTCTGTTGAAGGAGCAGTATCAACAGATATTAAGCAGACAGTCTACTAATACTCAAATGGACCATCAAAATAAAGTGTTACCCTAATTTGTACTTTTGTAATTTATTATTTTGTGAAATCACATTTTCATCTTCATTTCTATAGTGCTTTTACAATGTAGATTGTGTCATAGCAGCTTAAGATAAATGAAGTTCTAATGCATTGAAAGGGTTTAAGTTCAGTTTAGTTGAGTTCAGTCTAATGTACTGTAAATGTCTGCTGAAGTCCCTTTTTGACTGTTTTATTTATACCATGGTGAAAAAAAATAACAAAATGTATGGAGGGGAAACAAAAGAAACATATTTGGTATTACACATTTTGGTCAAGTAATTGATTATGCTTCAGCCAATATTTTTCATATCATTGTTATGTTTCAGTTTTTTTTATTGTGTGCACTTAAGCCCCTAATGTTGTTATGCAGTTCCAACATTATATTAAGTAAAGGTACATTTAGAACAGATAAAATGTGAGATTAATTTGCGAGATGAGAACTCATAGGAATCATGTGATTAAAAAATTAATTGATTGACAGGCCTTATAGCAAAACCATATAATTTACCATTAACGATATACATATATATAAAAAAAAACACACCATATACATATACAAAAAAAAGCGAGTACATATATTTACTCAAAACTTTCCTCTACTGTTTGATAATGGCTGATTTTTGGGAGTTTTCACTGTAAAATGAATTAAAAATCACCCGCGTAACTCATTCAGATGAAACGATATATAACTTTTGTAGGACTTTCTCACTTTCTGTAACTTTCTCACAAGTCACTATCTATTAAAAAGAATCAAAAGCTTGTTGCAGATAAAGCAATAAAGTTCTTAACCTCAAAGAGCTTGATGAGAAACGTCCTTTCGCAAGTCATCAAAAATGAGAAGCTTTTATGCTCTTTTAAAGAAATGTTAAAATTTTTACAACCTTCCTGTCGATGAAGCTGTGGTTGCAGCAGATACAGCCTAATGCGCGCACACACACAGGCAGACAAGTACACATACAAGGGTTGGTTTCAATAGATGGAAAAATAGTGTGATAATGATCAGTAAAGCTTTTGGGCTGGCGATGTGAGAGTTGATATGTGGTCAGGCTTTTCTCAGGGCACTTTTGCTCACATGCAGCAAAACAATGACACAAAACGTCACTAGTTAATGCTCGTCGCTCGTATGAGCTTCTTTAATTAAATCGTTACTAAGAAATAAGTTAAGAGGGGACTTTATTAAAGATGAGTAAGATCTGTAATTGCTAAAAAATCCACAGCTTTTTTTTTTTTTGGTAGGCTGACGAGCTAAATGTTTCATCATCCGCACGCTCAACCCACACGGAACATTTTGCTGAAGACGCAGCATTTTTTGTTTGTATTTTTATTGTTTTTGCAATGTAATATGTTTAGGTAACACAAAATTATGCAATCAGATAAGTATGGTAAATGTTTGGTTTAATGCAAATGCTTTACTCGTTTTTTTTGCATGCACCTGTCGCTTTTGGGCTTTTCATGAACTGTTTTTTTCCAGTTTAATGGGAAAAAAAACTTCCAAAATGTATCTTAAAATGTTTCTTTTGTCTTCTTTAAATACATTAAACTACACACTTTCATATCTAATGTATATTATGAAGTTTGTACAATTAAATCATTGCTTACTAAGAAAAAAGTTAAGAGGGGACTTTAGTGCACTAAATTTTTAGAGTTGAGTCAGATCAGTAATTGGTAAAAATTCACACTTTTTTTTTTTTTTTTTTTTTTTTTTTTGGTAGGCTGACGAGCTAAATTTTTCATCATCCTCATATGCTCAACCTACACAACGGAACATTTTACTCAAGACGCAGCATTTGTAATGTAACATGCAATGTTACATGTTTAGGTAACACAATGATTTGATAACCTAATATATGTACACCCCTCACAAATTACACCCCTCATTTTTTTAATAGGAAGCTATACAATTTTATATTTGTGTAGATACATTAAATTAGTTAGTAGTGAAGCGAAATCTGGAGCTTATCTAACAAAATAACTTACGATAACATCCAAAAACTAGTACACCCAAATGTATGTTATAGAAAAATATTAAATACACATTTAAAAAGAAGAAAAATCAAGAGTTTAGAAAACTGAAAAATTTTGTTGAAATTTTGTAGGTTGTAATTTCTTTTTGCAAAATTTTGCTTCAATTTAATTGTATTATCTTTCAATTTCTAAATATGTTTGGTGATTTAAAATATTATTTTAATAAATGTTATTTGTATTATTTATGTTATTATTTATTTATAATTTTTAAACAGGAAAAGATTAAAAGATAATCGGGCCTGACTCAGCATGAATGCTGTTTTTCAGTAGGTTCCTGCTCTGCAGAACATAGAAACATACAGACACAGTTGTCATCTCATCCGTCAACACATGAGAACAATACAACAGTTACCAAACATACAAAATAGAGGGAAGTATGTTATTTTATTATTTTTAATAAATGTTTATATGCACCAAAATACATTGCCTATATTCACTGAGAAATGGATAAAAATATTCAATTTTAAAATGAGGTGTAGGCGGTTCATTTTACTGAGGCAACCCCAGATTAATGGAAGGACTAAGCCGAAAAAAAAATTATATATATATATATATATATATATATATATATATATATATATATATATATATATATATATATATATATATATATATATATTTATATATATATATATATATTTATATTATTTATATTATAACATAAATATACAATATATATTTATATTATAGGTGGACATAGATAATGTTTTGCTTAATATAGATTAATCTCACTGTAATCTTGGAATTAATCTAGATTAAAATGGCTCATTTGAATTCTGCCGAAGGCATGTGTGATACCCAAATAATGACTAAAAGTAAGTCTTTGAGAATGGGTTTCTCAACCCAGGTGGCACATTAGACCAGAGGCTCATCTTCTTATTATATATATATATATATATAAAAGATAATGTAAATATAAATAAACTATAGATTGTTATGATTTTTGTGCTGGAAATAAATGCAGATTAGCACATATTTAACAAAATAATGCATAATTTGCAGTTGAACATAACATTTTAGAAAACTTGCATGTATCTATCTATTTATTTATTTATTTATTTATTTATTTATTTATTTATTTATTTATTTATTTATTTATTTATTTATTCACCCTGTTCACCTGACTGGTCTTAATATATTAATATAAGAGTGTGTGTGTGTGTGTGTGTGTGTGTGTGTGTGTGTGTGTGTGTGTGTGTGTGTGTGTGTGTGTGTGTGTGCGTGTGCGTGTATGCGTGGATGAACTTATTTTTGATGGTGGTTCTGTGCGTCTCGATTGACCCTGTTTAATTAATGGGTAAGAATGGTTGTGGTTTTAGCAGCAGCTCGTTAAAGAGCTTCACCCCTCTGAAAGACAAGTCTGATTAATCCCAACTAATCCTCAGGATGACAATATCAGCTTCAACCCCGTTCACTCTCCAGCTCTCTCTCTCACTCACTCTCCCCTTCCATTCGTCATTAGTGACAAATACAACCATTGCTTTTATTACAGTGATTAGAAGCCTAGTCCCAACAAAACACGCACACATTATATGCACACAGATGTGTGTTAGTGGGTTTGAAGCATATTTTTTTTCTCATACAGTACATTAGAATATGACCTGTTTCTCAGAAAGAAAAAAAAAAAGAAAAAAAAAAAAACATTTTGAAGACACCCACATTTGCCATGAGTACATTCATCACACTCATGATGATATCTACATTTATCATGGGTAATGTTCAAAATATATAAATAGTGTTAATGTAAAATATATATTAAATTAAACAAATAATATATAAAAATAAATAAATTTGTAAAAAAAAGAATAAAAAAAAAAGATGTCAACTTTTATATAATGACCTATTGGTTCATGTTATTGCTAACATATACATATACATATAATATACAATTCAACAAGCAAATAAATACATAAATCCTATTAACAGAATTTCTATCAAAATTGTTCTTGGTGATTTTTACATTTTGTGATCACAGTGGAGCCAAAAAAAAAAAACAAAAAACATTTTATATATATATACTGTATGATGACGTATTCTTTTATATATTTTAACACAATACATGTCAATATATTGTAATGTTTTTTTTTTTCATAAATATACATGTTAAATGAAATTTCACTCATATTTTGATATTTCTACAAAATTAATTCCAATTATTAAAGTATACACTTTCTGACACTTTGTAAATGTCTTCTGATGCGATCACCAAAAAGAGAGATATATGTGTAATGTGCATATATATGTATATGTGTAATAATATTTGCAATTATGTATTTCTATTATCTATTACAATTATGGGTAAAAACCCAACAGTCAAATTTATCAAATGAAATGAGTGTAGTTAACTCAAAATTGACAGAAAGTTAATTCTACTCATTTGAAAAGAGTTTTGAACTCAGTGTTGAAGGTAATGAGTTAATTAAATACCTCATTACTTCAACTTAAATGGAGTAAGTTCCCATTACTCATATAGATTAGTTTTTTAACTTGCATGGTTCGTAGCAATCGGTTTCTTCAAATGTTTTGAGTTGCCTTAACGTATTTGGTTTTACAGTACTCAGTTGGCTTGAGTTCTCTTCATTTATTGGGTTTTACTGTGCTCAAATTGCTTCAATTACTCAAATGGATTAGGTTGACAGTACTCATTAGGTTTACTTTTTGAACTTAAATGGTTTGTTGCAATCGGTTTCCTCAAAGGGTTTGAGTTACATTTAATTATTGGGTTTTACAGTGTAGTATTTGTATCACAAGTAATATTAACAATAAATTAACATTTTTTATAAAAAAAAAAGATGGAATATGTAATGTAATGGTCACATTATACAATATAGTTTCAATATGTTAATGTATTTACTAACGTAACCTATAATGAACAGTGTATAATGCGTATACTTGTATACTAATCATTAATAATAGTTTAAAATTAACATTTACTAATGCTTTATTCAAATCCAAAATGCAACATCAGTTAATGCACCATGAGTTAATGACTTTATTGTTATCAACTAGTGCAAACAAATTGAATAAATTCTGTACTACAGTATATGCGTTGTTCACGTTAGTAGTTACATTACATTTACTCCCTTGTAAAGCAAAACAAATTTAACAAGCCATCAGCGAAAATGAAACCGGAAAAACATTTGAATGTTTCTGTTTGGGGTGGGGGGAGGGGGGGTAATAGTAAGTCAAATCTGCACTCGCAAGCAAATTTTTCGTTTACCTCGACGAACCGACGATAAAGGTAAAGCTGGCGCAGTGAAATTGTGTGTTTTCTGAGGCCGTGCTTGTCAAAATGTGCCACAACGGAAAAAAAAAAGTTCTTCAAACAAACTGGCAGATTTAACTGATGCGCTGTTTCCTTTCAAACTCTCTTTTACAAAGTGCGCATATATTGTGGTTGTTGTGTCTGAGTTCAGAGGAAAACAAAAAACTAAACAAGAAAAAAAAAATGCTTGACTTTACCTTACGACAATCTTTTTTTGGACATGAGAGGTCTGTTATCTACAAATACATTTAGTTTCCTGTGCACCTCGAAATAGAACGAGTGGCAGCGTGCGATTTTTCTGTCGATTTGGCTTTTTTCTCTGTGTGCTTTTCATGATAAATTTAGATTGATTCATTTGTTGGTTTTGAATAAAGCTGTTTTGGGGTTTTGACAAGACATTGAGAGTGAATGGGATGAAAAAATAATTAATAATCAACAGCATGCTTTACAAAAATGCATGAAAGCTTGCATACGTTATTGTATAATTGTAATAATAAAAGTATTTGCAGAATTTTAAATAACAATAGTATTACAACTTTTCTAAAACGAGGCATTGTTTTATTATTTATGAGCTCATTTGTATACATTTGCATATATTGGATGAAGTCAGGTTTAAGAATATTGTTTAGTTATTTTTTACACTTGCAATAATAAATTCTTTAAA